>BSBM01000672.1:8845000-9180000 GCA_027924585.1 Larix kaempferi | reverse complement strand
TGATTCAATCATAACTTGTACCATTTGAAAACGAACAGAACTACCTTGAAGGAGTTAAAGTCACACTAAAGAATATCTTCCAAATGCCCATAGTATTGATTTTCTGAAAGTTTTGGACGTATGTCACTTCTAGAGGAAACATTGGTCACCTCAAAGACTGCAAATATCCCACAATCTGATGTTTTCTTCTTTTCATCCAACTTTTTGATGTGATATCTACAGCCATTGCACCACATAGCCTTATGGTGTTTTACCTACAACAAGCCATACACGAAAAGATTACATAATGATCCAATATCTATGATTAAGTGCATGTTTATGCCATACAGGGAAAAAAAACAACGTGTACATCAATATGTTTGCAAATAAAAAAATAGTGTGGTTGATTAATATGCTTGCCTGGTTATCTTTTAAACCATATGCTAAATCGATTTCCCTTTGTGTAACATTGGTATCTCCATTGCAATGTTCTACTTTAACCAATGAAGCCACACCTTCCCATGATATTCCATGACCATATTGTTCACATCGTTTAATCCATACCTTCATCCAGTCAAGATTGTTTGCGATGTATAAATGAAGTGCATCCCACTCTCGACCAACTATTTGATGACAATAAAATATTTAAAATTCAATACAAATGTATATTCACTTAACAAAGTATACACTCTTAATTGATGCATATTGAATATAAAAACAGAATATATATGATATATACATAAAAATCAATAGTCAAATGTATTATATTAATTAATCTCCACTAGCTAATAATTACCTTTCACCTTCCTCAATCTACCTTTTCCCTTCGGGTACTCCCATTCGAAATTGTTATTGGAGTCTGGATCACAAATGCAACGGAAATTGAGCTTTGACGCTAATTTAGGAAGATATTCACTAAGATACAACATGTTTTGGTATACGATATATCCCTCCATAATAGAACCCTCAACACGTGCTCATTGTCTAACCAAACCCTTCATAAATTTCAAGTGCCTCTCAACCATCCACATGGACCTTGAGTGCACAGGTCCACACAATTCAATCTCCTCAACGTGGAGTATGAGGTAGTGTTCCTGTGCATTGAAAAATGTTGAAGGTAGATGCTTCTACATTTCACTCATGAGATGAGGAATTTCTCTCCTCCAATACTTTATATCTTCTTTATGGATTTCTTTAGATGACAACCATCTACAAGTGACGCAAACCAATCACTTGATTTAACAAAAAAAACATATTACATAACATGAATTAATGCAAAAAAATCAAATATAAGTTCTACGATCATGAATTAAACAAACACTAAGCGCATGCAAAAAATCGCTACTTACCTCACGTATTCCCCAATATTATATATAACTTGTTTGACATTGTTGGCGAAGTTATCTTGGAGAGAGAGAGAGAGGCAGAACATACTGTAACAATATACAAATCGTTTCATTTTTTAAACAAAGAGTATACAAACAAAATACCAACAATATGCACTGGAATAAAAAAAATCAATAATTATATGCATACCATAATAATTACCTTCATGAAGACATGCCAATCATGCATTTTCACCCTCTCAAAATCACCTTTCTTTGTTATGATATTCTTCATGTTCGCACAAAAGCCGGTGGGAAATTTAATTTTTTGCATGAATTCTTTTACAACATTACTTTGTTGCTCCGTCAACATCCATGGAAGTGATTTTATATTAATTTGGTCTTTGTTTCTATGAAATTGAATGACGTCTTTCATTGCATGGTTTCCTTCTTGAATGTCTTTTCAAATTTTGACAATTTTTTCTTTCTCACTCCTTCCATCCAATATTCTCCATAATGTTTCAGTCACATTCTTTCCGATATGCATTGTATCAAACAGATGAGAAATTTGTAGGTGCTCATAGTAGGGAAACCTACAGAATTGTCTAGGATAGCTTTTCATTCCTCGTGGAAGCCCATTATTGCCTTCATGATCACGACAGCCATCAGGAATCATATTTTATAAATAAATTACAAAAATCAATGTCAATTATAGTAAACAACACACAATAAAAAAATACATAACATTTCATATACGATGATTCATACGTACCTTGACAATTTCTATTATATTGCAACTTACATAGGTGAGGTGTCATTCTCTGCGGTTTTAATGTAGTCTCTTGCTTCCCATTGAACAAATGTTTTTCGGTAGTTCGATACCGGTGATTCTTAGAGAGGAAGTGCCTATACTCATCAAACACCTCATTTCCTAATATTTTTGAACGACGAGATTTGATCTTAGGACCACAAACTGGACATGCAAATTTTCCCTTTGTCTGAAGACCTACATAAAGAGATGTATTATCTATGTCAATTATAATTATATATAAAATGAATGGATTATTTAAAAAAACATGTGTGAATCGTATATTAACTAATTCATAAAATTAAATGCAATTAAAGTGGAACTTATAATTACAAACCGCAAAAATGGGTTAACCCCGGGGCATAATGTATTATCCATATAACCATTGCATGGAATGGCAATTTCCTTTGTCGTATTGGTCTAGATACTTCATACATAGTGATTCCATTCCATAACTTTAGTAGCTCGTCAACAAGAGGTTCGATATATACATTCATATCTTTAACTTGGTACTTACCTAATTGATTTGAACATATAAAATATATAATTATGAGTACCATTCAAATATATAAACCATGCACAAGAGAATATATATATAGATATAGATATAGATATAGATATAGATATGACATTATGCAACAAAATACAACAAATGAGATTCCACTACATTAAAAAAAAAGTTGTAGACACAATATACCTGGAACAATCATCAACAAAATCATGTGCTCCCTCTTTATTGACAACCATGGAGGAATGCTTTTGTTGATAACAAAAATAGGCCACACCGAGTAAACAGATCTCATCTCTGCAAATGGATTGACACCATCTGTTTCCAAAGAAATCCTAAGATGACGAGGTTCTTCTTTAAATTGAGGCCAATTTTCCTCCATGTCTCTAAATGCAGACCCATATGCAGGCATTCGAATAATGTCATCTTGACTTCTATTCCATGCATGGTAATCCATAAATTGCACTATGTTCTTGCACCTGAACATTCGTTGCAAACATGGAATAATGGGAATATAACGAAGAACCTTGTGAGGCACCTTTTTTGTTACTTGATCTGTTCGATATCTACTGATATGACATTCCTGACATTTTGTTGCAAATTCATACTGATTATAATATATAACATGGTCATCGAGGCATGCATGAATTGATTCATACTGCATTCCAATTTATTTCATGATGGCAGATAAATCTCGATATGTGCGAGGTAAAATATTTTACGGTGGTAACAAAAATTCAATTATCAAGCTACAACAAATAAAAATAAAAATCTAGTTAATATAATATATAAATAATATTAATGAAACACATTTCATCTGTATTAATTTGACTTATGAATTAACAATAAAATTACTAGACGAACAGTGATAAGCTTTAGAGCGATCATATATATTATGTGATGGAATATATTACATACCTTAACATCAGGGTGACTGATATGTTTGAAAGACCATTCATAACCTTCAAGTTCATTATCAACAATATAGCAGAGATAATATTTGTGTTGGAGCCCTCATAAAGGGGTTCGTATGCCTTCTCAAGAAGAGGTAAATCATGAATATCATCAAAATTATCATCATTTTCATCAACATCATCATAATCATCCATTCTAACATTAAATGAATCATGGATCAATGTATTTGTACCATCATCTTCAACTATGTTATCAATATGATCATCTTCTTCAATATGATCATTAACTTGTTCTCCATTATTCATAGCTCCAGGTTCCTCTGGTACTTGTTCTGAAAGCACTTCCTCCAGACGATATGTCATAGGATGTCTTTCCTTTATAATTACATGAAACCATCAATAGATAAAAGTTAATATAATAAATATTAAAATAATGCATACATTTACAAAAGCAGTCAATATAAAAACATATATAACGCAAAACTTACAAATGGATGATATTCATGTCCCCCTTCAGCGTGTCCATGTTCCCTACAATGATTTTTGGTTGTTGTGATCTGTATTCTTCTCCTCTTAAAGCCCCTACATTGACTACATGGACAATAACATTTCCCATCACCCTCTCTTTTCAGTCCATCCCACAATCTAGCAAGCAATTGTCGATTTTGTCCGTCTGGATCAGAAATATTGCTATTTGGCATTTTCTCATAAAGAGCTTGAATGAAGATTATCGATCTTAGAAAATCAATCTCCACACTTCACTATTTTTAATCGCCAAAAAAATAGAAATAATTATGTATTCTTTTACGAAAAACAGTCCGTCGAAGAATAAAATAATTTTCGCAAACCATCCCTTGTATACAAAACATGTTAGAATGTTTCGAAATTTATAGATTTTAAAATATAAATGTTCATCGGGTATTCGACAACTTGATAATAGTTACCGTTATGAATTACATGTCGGATATCCGACAACTTGAGCATCGTCGGAGCTGTTGGAAATCCGACGATTATTGTCGAATAGATGACAACTGCTGTTGGATATCTGACTGCAGTCAGATATCTGATAGGTCCTTCTATCAATTAAAAAAAATTAATCAAAATTCATAATTTTGAAGGTGAAATCCGACGACACAGTCATTTTCGTCGAATGTCATCGGATTTTGTAGTGTAACAAGACTTCGTATAAAAAAATGTGGTTCTTCAATATATGCCAGGAATGTCCACAAGAATCAACTAAATACACATTTATGTTATTCAACAAGAAAATGGCAATTTAAACAAAGTATACTTATCTTACTATTAGGCACACACGAATGATCATTCTGATAATGCCAATAGTGAACTATAGTTAAGTTGAAACTTGGTTAAATAATCTTTGGTCGTTCTGCACAATATTGAAGAAATTTGGACACAATTTGTCTGCACTAGTTGATTCAACATATAAAGGAATCTTCGGTTGATCCTTCGTTAATTGATATAAGTTTCAATTTCACACAGATTGATGCGGTCGATCATATGCAAGTCAATAAGTTGACCATGAACTTTCAGTCAATGACTCCAATTAATACAATTCAATACATAATCCAATCGTCGTGTGACAACCGACTATTTTAGTCTCAGCATCAATTCTAGTCGAGGTCACTTGACCCAATGAAGTGTTATTTTCAAACACCATATATTTTTCATGGATGATGAACCATTGGCACCATGTATCATATCATAATATTAGATTGAGGCAAGAGTCACAATCTTGTAACACATCCTCACAAGTTGACGCGATCAATGAAACAACATGATACCGTGTTATAGAAGGCAATAAAACAATAAAAGAAGAAATAGATTCCCAAAGATAATTGTGGTGTCTAAAGACACTCGATTGCACTTAATAACATTAGCATGATCCACAAGTATGATAGATTGATAAAAGAGATCGTCTATAAATAGGTTTGGGTAGGAGCCCAATTCCAACAATCACAGGACCATATTGTCCATAAAAGTTGGATCTAAGAATACAAAGTGGACATAAGCTGACAAGGTGAGGGTACAATGGACCAAAGGTTCCAAAAAGGTAGTAGAATACCCCAACTTATCCATCATGTTGATTGAGACCAAATTCTTTTGTAGATATGGTAAATGTCATACATCACACAACTTCCTTTCTTTGCGATCATCCAACTTGATCTTAATGTACCCTCTTCCCACAATTTCTAAAGGATGATCTTCACCCAAGTATACGATTCCACGACTATACAGATGATATTTGAGAAACTAGTCTCTATGTGGAGACATGTGGAAAGATGCACTTGAGTTCAAAACCTAAGCATATAATAGATATTTGTTGTTATTAAGACAAAAAGCCTCACATGTTTTTGTCTCTTTTGAATTTGTTGTAATAGATTCAACTAGTGCTTGATTTGAATTTTCATACTTCATTTCCTTCTTCAGATACCAACAATACTTGCTCGAGTGCCATGGTTTCCCACAATTCTAGGACTTCCCTTTCTCACATCCTCTAGTTTTGGATCTAGAATGTGATCTCCCTTGTTGACCCCTTTCACTAGATCACCCTCTCACAGATAGGGATTCATTGCTAGAGGGATCCATAGATGATTTTTTCCTCAATTTTACTCCATGCGAAAGAACAACCATATCATCAAATTTTAGACTTCCTAGTGATGATTTCGTGATGGTCACCACCATATCATCCCAGGTGTCTGGGAGGAAACATAATAAACTATTGCTTTGTCTTCATCCTCTACCTTTACACCAATTGAGAGAAGTTTTCTTAATAGGGTATTAAAATCATTTAGATGATATGCCATAGTTTAAACCTCCTTCATCCTCAGATGATAAAGTTGTTTTCTTAAGAAAACCTTATTTCCTATTAATTTAGTCTCATACAACTTCCCAAGTTTCTCCCAAAGGGTCTCCATGGTATTTTCTTCATCAACATTGAAGAAGACAGAGTTTGATAGGCAAGTAATATTTGTAGAAATTTCCTTTCTATACAACTTTATCCAATCATCATCTATCATGATGCTGCTCAATTTTTTCGTAACCCATTTCAAGTTTAGGGCTTGATCATTCTAAACCAACAAATCGTACACCTTCAAATTTAATAGGGAGAAGTTCTTGTGATCAAACTTCTCAATCTTAAACTTGGTATGTCATTGTTGCATCTACCACTCGTAGAAAACCATATGCCTTTGAGTTTTTCAGGCTCTGATACTAGATGTTAGAAAAATGTTAAAAAAGATGCAAACAACAATAACAATAGAACACGATATTTATGTGAAAACTCTATTGTACATAGTTAAAACGATGGGACAAAGTCAACTTGAATATTTTATTATTACTTGTCAAAAAATTTATAATGCTTTCTTCTATCCATCTTGTATTACATTGTTGGGGGGTGACTCCCCTTTTATACACTACATATGAGGGTTATAGAAGGAACATAAATACACGATAAGGATCTAGAAATATTTTCCTCAAGGGATCTGCCTCTAACCCTCAAGATATCCCCCTGCACACCTGATACATATGAATAAAGCATGAGCCTAGTTGAGAACTCTATAGTAGGAGTATTGGATATCTAGATATTAGATTCATCTCCTAATAGTATGGAAAAAATCCCTTGTTAGTGATTTCCTATTTGCTAGGAACTTCCAACGTTTAGGTTTTGAACAACACACGTTGCAGTAGAGAAACTATTATATACACCCTTAAGGACAATTTGGTTATGGATTAAAATGGAGTGAAACAAAAAGCAAATCAACGTCGCTCTGTGTGTTCCTTTTAAGGAGGGTATCCAATTTTTGTTTAACTCCAACCTTATAAACAAACATCCCTCAAGACTTATCTCCATCAATAAATTTCTCTGAAGTTTTATGGACCCTACACGATCCTCCAATGCATTGGATAGGTGGCATACAAGATTGCTCCCCCAGATAACTCTAATATTCACTCATTATTTCACGTCTCTTTCCTAAAAAAGGTGGTGGGTTTGTAAAATGTAGAATAGATTATGAAAATGGGATGAGGAAGGCTCCATTTGGATCCAGTCGACAACAACTTTAGATTCCAGGGAACGCCAAATGCCTAGGTGTTTAATCAAATAATTTTTGATCCAATGGAAAGATATGTCATTGGAATATACCACATGGGAACCAACAATGATTTTGTAGGAATTTATGCACCTTCAACCTTAAGTACAATTCTTTTTTTGGAGGGGGAGGGCATGTTAGGGCCCTACCCTAACCCCATTACTTTAGGATTTAGTCAAGTAATGTATACCACCATCTCTTTTGTATAAGGATGATTATTTATTAGTTAAGAATCAATTTAAAAAGGGTCTCTCTATTAATTAAGGCCCACTAGGAAGTTGACACATATTGATTTTTTTTACCATGTCAAGTAGTTAGGGTTTTGGATCTTGGAATCCTATTTAAAGAGATAAAGGATCTATGAATTGATTTGTTAATCATTATTGTATTGGAGCTCTACTCAAGTGAAAGGTCACCCAACCTCAAGAGGCACATGAACATTGCTTCAATATTTGAATGTCTTAAGAAGCTAATTTTGCTGCATTTCTATTCCTTATTCTCTTTGTTCAGTTATTCTACACTCTAATATTGGGATTTATCCATTGTTTATATATGTTTATCTTATTGTTTCTATAATTTGCAAGATTAAGTATATCACATATTCCATTGGATAAAATCTTCCTAAATAATATACTAGCATAAACGTGGCATAGACAATGCTCACATTTGTTTAGTTCTGATGTTTGACTACTTAAATTAATAAAAGTCCAAATAAACCTTTGAGTGGTGTCTATCCCCCACCCTATGAATATAAAAGAAAACTAAGGATATATCGAAGTAGTAACATCTCCCCCACCCTCACTGTGACTATAATGATAATACACAACATTGAGCTTATCTTACAAGCATGCTTGTCCTTTAAAAAACCCATAATTTTAATTTATTGCAAAAACATAATATCAAGCTCATAAATAAATGTCCAAATACGTCATACTATGTTTGAATTTGTTGAAGTGGTATGAGATGAAAACTAGTGATCCAAAGTGACGACTCTTTGCCTCTTAAGAGGGCCACTTGTCATATCATCCATCATGGGATTGAGTAATAGGGGTGTAGAATGAGCCTTATGGTTGACACCTCACAAGGAAATAATGGGTATTGAGTAATGGGGGTGCAGAATGATCCTTTTTAATATAGGGCTTGAGGTTTAATAGAGATAATTGGCACCATGGATTCGTTGAGAGGGGCCTTTAAAGCACTATTTTATTATTTATTTTGGTTATTCCTACAAGCCACTCATGTTCATTCACAATCATTATCAACATTGGATTGAGAACTATATTGTACTTGAGTGATCAAAGTAGTCAAGGTTGTTAGAGGTTCATATTTGACCAATGATGAATATTCATGCATTTTATAATCAATGCTTTGGAAGTGAAAATGAAGAGTTCAAATAATGGAGATGTAACATCTTTACACACTGTTGAACCAAGCCCAGTCCTTTTCCAAACTGAAGAAAGAAAAATACATTAAGGTTAGCTATGCAGGTGCCTTCCAACAATAAACAACAATGAAAGACAACAAAGAGTTGGGAGCACTTGTGAACCCAAGAATTGGAATGCACTTGCCACTAATAAAAGATGGAGGAAGGCATTTCCATGTAATTGGTACTCAAACAAGATTTGATTGTACTGATAATAGATGAATTATTACAAGTGGGGAGGAAGGATCCTTCTAATATAAATGTCAACTAACGACCCTCCTCTAACTTAGTGGTAGGTCATTAATGAGCTTAACTAATACTTTTGATCAAACGTAATGATGAGCCATTGATATAACTAACTATTCTCAAAGAATTTAATAACCTAAGTTAGATTCATGAGCTTAGAAACGAAATAACTCGTGTACATGATATGTTGTGTATAGGTACACAATAAATAATCAATGTTTGGCAATATTTATGCATCTAATAATCCATGTTAGCATTTTGTCCCCAACCCTAATCACAACAAATTCTTTTAGGTCTTTAGTTAGTTTGACTCTAAGACACACCCTTCTTTAAGGCATAGGGATAAAACAATGTGGGGGCTTGTGGCAAAATAAATCCATTGACATGCACATAAATACACTTCATGAAAGGCCAAAGTTGAATATATAGGCCTAAGAACTCTACCCAAAGTAGACCCGATAACTAGGTCCTTTATTCCGTTGAGACCCATCATCCCATAAGGAAAACATAGTAAATGTGTTCTAGCAAACTCAAGCATCCTGAGTGATAGATTAATGTACATGGGCTACACCAACAAATTGAAATAGAAAATAATTGTTTCTAAGGCTCTAGGAAAGGATATAATGCCACCCATGTGATTCCTAAACCTCCTTGACCCAACTCGCAAATCCTAATGACCAATTCATGCATAACCTAACCCACAAAATATTATATCATTAAGGTTTCTTCCATAAAAACAACACAAATTTTCTCATATTTAGAGATTGAAATATCAACCTAGATTTCCTTATATTTTGTGTTACCCGACAATGGCATTTTGGAGCAAGCTTTTCAATGCCTTTTGGGGTACCATTAATTATTGCCTATGCTAGGGTTCCCACTACAAACAACTCCAAAAATTGAATAAATAGATTCAGGCAAGGCACACACATGCACACAATTAAAAATTATCTCGGGAGACTATGGGTTCCATTTGCACAGTTAAATGGACTCTGAGACACCATGTTCCATATGCATAGACCCTGTGTGCTAGACCTATAACAACTCGCGGGTTCCATTTGCACAGTTAATCGGTTGACTCAGAGACCTCATGTTCCATATGCACAGACCCCGTGCGCTATACCTATCACAATGGGGCAAAGGATACCGCGCTAACCCTGTCACAAAAGGGAAGAGGAGTCTCATTTCATCAAGGATCGAGCAGAGGAGAGTGTGATAGCCCTCATTTCATTGAGCATTGAGCATAGGAGACTGAGGAGACTGTGATAGTTGTCATTATGTCGAGCATCGAGTATAGGAGAACAAGGATATCATGCTAGCCCTCATTTTGTCCAACATAGAGTAGAGGATACCGTGCTAGCATAGGAGACTGCACTAACCTCACAATGTCAGGAAATTTGGTAGGTTCATCAACTAACCATCTACACGATCTCATTGTTTATTTTTGCATACTCCATAACCTTAATTTTCCACACGCGTTTGTCACATTAGTTCAATCCGATTGGGGATAGGGTTTCACTACCTTGGGAATCTCCATACTAGCGATTAGTAAACAAAGATTTTGTATAATATCATATATAGTGCAAGTTGAATATAATTACCCATCAGGTTAGGCATTACCACAACTGCCCAGTCCAACCCACGAACGAACATTATAACATTCAACCATCCCTGCATACCCACATTCTCCAATTACCGACATTATAAAAGTCTACCATCCACACATTCAGGTCAATACGTGACATCATCGTATGAGAGAGCCAATCCCACTAGCAATAGGAAACATCAAAACATGCCACATCCACTAGAGGTCTAATCTAAATTCCACTTGGAATGATGTATAAAAAGGCCTCTAATCGGTTGGAATTCGTGATTCACATTAATAATATATAAGACTTCAAAACCCTCACGCCCAAGTCAAGAGTTACTACGTTAAACACTGATTACAATTGATACATTTAGTCCTTTAATCTCTAAACGAGAAACACTGTAAACTAAGGCATTATCCTAAATGAATGCCTCTTTCTCCTTGAATCCCATTGGATTTGTGTGTCAACCATTGTGAAAGATTTTATGGCCACTATAAGAGAAATTATAAGCAAATCTATTCCCAAGGTGCCAAATCACTTTCGTTCCATCTACTTGGAAATAAATTTAAGGATAAAATGACCATTACTTATGAATAAATGATATTTCACTATTAATTCATTTTATTAATTGTGTGAATTGTGATGAGGTGCATGTTGTTGTAATCCGATCAGAAATGTGTGTTAATAGTGAGGTATTCATGTATTTTGTTTTTCTCTTGAGGTTGTGTCTTGTGGATCAACATAAAAATGTTTTTTCATGATATGGAAGGCTTTTGAAACTAAAAAATAATTTAAGGATGGCCTCCTAAAATTCTAAGGAACAAGGCCATTACTATCCAAAATATTTATTTTTCATGATATGGAAGGCTTTTGAAACTAAAAAATAATTTAAGGATGACCTCCTAAAATTCTAAGGAACAAGGCCATTACCATCCAAAATATTTATAGTCTGGTGCATAAGGTCAAGACCAAAAATGAAACCACCAGTAGTGAACACATTAAGAAGGAATAATAGAGTATTGCGCTAGACACTAGATTCTCAAGGAGCCAATCCACCCACCACTCTCTCGCAATGGATTTATATTGGGATACCAATGAGATGATTGCATATCAAATGGAGAGCATGCCAACGAAATACAATACTATTATGAACAATGTTATGGGTTAATTACACCAACTCAATGATAAGTAGTATCACCTCCTCGAGTCTATTCAGGGTTCTTTAAAGGGACCATAACACAATGAGGAACTAGGTTCCCATGAATATTTTGATGCTACTAACAAAAACTTAGAGATTGGAGCACAAACCAACAACCAATATCCATCTTCCTAGTAGAATTCAAGGAAAAATTTGGGGGATAAATTATGCTCAAGTTTTCAAATTTAGATAATTACTATCTTAAAAATCAATCATAGTTAGTACATCAAATTTAAATTTTACTAAAAAATACATAGAAATATTATAATTTTCCTAATACTTCATCTATTTCAAATATCCATATATAGATATCACCTAATCTCATTTCATGTCACTGCATGGAAATATAAAATTAATCAGCATTAAAAATGCTAAAGAAAACTTATAAAACATTGATAAATCCAAAGACTGAAATTTTCAATGAAGATATACGAAGATTGTTTTCCTTCATAGCATGATTATTATATTAGCTACATGATGTAGCAAACTGAGGAGTTTTTTTTTACGTCCAACGATGGAAAATTAGCATGTTTATTATATTATTTACACATTTAACATGTACTAAGATGATGTAGCATATTGAAGGGTTTTGTTGGCTACCAACAAAACCAAATTTTCATACAACTTCTTATCAGATTCAATATTAAGTCTTTGACTAATCATCTACAACATGCTCAATATTTATATACTCTTGAAGATATTGTAGTAGTATGTTTCTGGAGATTCAATTAAATATAAAGAAGGTAACAAATTTGAAGATTCAGTTCATTCCTTCATATGCGTATGCGAGCATAGCAGATAATCCCACATGCCACAACCTATATATGCAATATAATGATAAATATATAAACATAGTATAAGCAGTATAGTAGAAAAAGAGTTAGTTGGATGAAAAAATATGTTCTAAATTTTATATCTAATTAGGATGAAAAATAGTTATTCATGAGTTGGATTAAAAACAAACTTAAATGCTAAGCAAACGTACAAGAGATAAGCATGTCAACTCATCATAATTCAGACATATGGAGCTAGTAACAAATGAGAATCCACTAGATACTTTCAAAATAATCATGGATATTCCATGAGGGTTTTGAAATCTTAAACTTAACTATAATTTGGGCTATTAAAAACCAAGCTAGACAAAGGACGTAAATGAGCTAAATGAGCTCACTTTCTTTCATTGTCATTGTTATTATAGTATCACCAATGATCGTGGAGGAGAAATAACAAAGTAGAGAGACTCACATATTATAGAGGATTGTAGAAGATCATAGTGTCTCATAGCTTTATAGTAATCCCAAGTAAATTTCTATCGATATTTCAATCGCCATAATATAAGAATACAAAATGCACAATCTTTCATTTCTTGTTGCATTACTACATTTGGTTCCATTGAGAATGACATGGCTAGTGAGGTCTCAAATCAAATTGGACAAATGTAGTATATTCAAATACACCTGTTAGTGTTGAAAACACTACTAGAACCTCAATGCATGCAAATACTCAATGTCATTTTAGCATGTACTTTTGACTAAAAATGGAACAAACAAACCAGAGGGAATAAGAGAGGAAAGAAAAAAATTCCAAGCAAGGGTCTAGAAATGATAATAATAATAATGTTGGTGGGGGGGAAGGAGAAGAAACAATTCATTTTTTCTTGTATGTTATGTCAATATGACCATCTAATCAATCAATGCCTAAAAATGGAGGAATCTCAATGTTTGTTATCATAATGGGAAGCTCCACAATAACCAATTGTCCTCACCAATCCTTTACCTCCTTAGGGACAATAGTCGATTATTGGTGTTTCAAATGACCATGTACCTCACAAGGGGGCGATGAAGGGGCCCCTCCCCAAGTGGAAAATCCATCGAGCATGAATGTATACGTGCATGAGTGAGAAATAAATGTTGAGACTAGGAATTGTAACTATGATTCTCCTCGCTTTAGATCAAAGTAAAAATAAGTGTACATCATAAAATCCTTCCGCTCTCAAGATAGATAAACTAGTATTTGACATGATTCCTCTCCCTCCAAAATGTGTGTTAAGAAGGTTTGTGCATAATCCTAATTCCTAGGTTACCCAAAACTAGTAAATAAATTTTGATTGCATACTTTTGCTTCTTGGTGGTCTTCTTCCTAACAGAGATCTAGAGTGGCATTTTCCAATCCCAGGTTGGTAACCAGAGTCTTCACAACCTCAATATGATCCTATGTTGTCAATCCAATAATTTAGTGGTACTTAACTTGTTGTCGATGGGCATTCACCAACAACAAATTAAGTGGTTGTGCTATTATTAACAAGAGAAACCCTTCAGGAATATAGTAAAGCTACATCATACTTCTTTTTTGGAATGCAAAGGACACATATTTCCCCAATAATTTTAATGTGAAAAATGTCATAGAAAAATAGAAGCTAGTTCTTATTTTTATACAAGAGGTTAAATTATATGACTTAGCACTTTGTAACAAGTTAAATTATATGCCATCGATATGCCCTTATTTGAATTTTAGCTAACTATATGATTGATTCGATCGAATGAAGGTAGAACTAAATAGGTACATGTCAGATCTTTCTTCGTTGAGTGAGGGAATCTCAGGACAAACAGAGGGAAATGCGACTACATCTAGTAGATATGATAGGCGAAGAATGACCAGAGGTGAAAAGGTCAAAATAAAATTCCATAGACATATGGAATTTTTTCTTGCCGAAGGAGGATCATGCTCCTACGATGATTAGATCATAGGAGTCATCAAGGTGCCACTCAGGTATCAGTATCTGGTGAAATAATGGGTACCTAAGGAACTGCCTCCATTGGACACTGACTTCTTTGTTAACAATAGGATGTATCGTATTGCACCATCCTCCTTGCATGGCCTTGGCCCATTTTCCATGGATGGAATAACAATAAAATACAATACAATAATTGAATTGATGGACTATGTCAGACCGTGTTACGATTACAATGATTGGATGTTGTTGGTCTGGTACATGCGAAGTATGCAGAGATATGCACTCGCTACAAACTATATACATGTAAAATAAAACAATAAAAATAAGGGGGCGACTATCTATATTGATAGAAGGCCTAAAGCTTCCAACAATATCACAAGGTTTATAATGAGCACACGACCCGGGACAACAAACAAGCAACCAAATTGCATATATAAGGTAGGTGAAGGAAATCAAGTAATCGTGTGTGCAATAAAAAAGATAGCTCCCATGGAAGATTTATTAGTGGATTACCATTTGAATCGAGTAAAGTCATCCAAAAATAGTGTGCGGGTAGTTATGCAACACCTATTTAATCAACTTATACTTATTTCATTATATTTTTTTATTATCTTTAATAATGTTTTAAATATTTCATGGTTATAATTTCATTGTATTTTGGTAGACTGATCATGGAAAATAAATTGCCTCAGAACAAGTAAACAATTAACAATTGTGTTTTTCATTTAACGTGAATTTTATTATTTGTTTATATAAAAAATAATTTTATATTTGTGGCAATCATTTTTTTGTTATCTTTAACAATTTTTTATACAGTTTTGGGTTGTAATTATGTTATAACGTGGCAGGATGATCGAGGAAAAGGAATAGCCTCTAACCGATAAACAATTAACAATTTTGATTTCCATTTACTATGAATTTTATTATTTGTTTATATAATTCTATTTGTCTGGCGATGCGTTTTTTTTTATCTTCAATTTTTTTTATAAATATTTCGCAGTTCTAATTATATTATAATATAATGTGGCAGGATGATAGTGTAAAAGGGTGTTGGCCGGATTTTTAAACTATGTCCAACTACAGAGAAATAGCCCATACAAGGCGCTTAACACAGTGTCCGTTAGGTTTAAATTAGTTAAATCTCACAGGAACAAAGGCCCCGCTGCCTTTAGTTTTCTGTCTCTAAAAGAGAGTCTCTTAAAAAAGTTTGTTCCTAATTACTATTCTTAACTTAACAAGATTATCTAATTTAACCTAATTGAAAGCAACTAGTTAACTAACAGCTGCTTTACTATGAATTGAAATCTAAGATAATCTAATTCGAGAGCTAATTTTAACTATGATTTTGCTACAATGTGAAGAACAGATATTTCAAAGCATGTAAAAATCTAAGGGACACCTTCAGATTTAGAACAAAACTTTAAAATAAAAATAGTCAATTATATATTCATGAAATAAAAACATGAAACTATTATTAATATCCTGAATACATAATCATCACAGAAGCAACAACTTAGCAATATACAGAACATGATAAATAAAAATAACAACCACTAGATAGAACATCTATATCAGATAAATATTCTATCAGAAGTCCTTCGAAACAGAATGTCTAGATTTAATCACGCAATAAAAATTGTCATAACATAATCAAGACATTAGTGAGATCAGAAGAACATGCTGGTGTTCGAACATATAAAGAAAAATATCAATGTTGTATCATACAGTATAAGCGAAAGATACATGTATATATGCGAAAAAGATCACAAAGGAATTTAAAAAGGAATTTAAAGTAATGTCATATTTATATTCAAAGAAAACCAAATCAGAAATGATACCAATTTTAATCGAATTAGTCCATCACAGTTGAAGCCATAATAACATTATCATAGCCATATTTTGTTCAGAAAAGAAACTGCAACTCCAATGTTTGCCTCTTCTATTGTGCATTCGAACCTCGGGGAGAAAACATACAACATTTCTGAGAAATAATTTCCCAGAACTCTCAGAGCATCCTCCCAGCAGAGAAACATGCAGAAAAATGAATAAAAATAATTTCATCCAGTTTACTGGAGCGTTCCCCCCATTACAATCGATTGGTTGTTTCTTTTTACAGGCAATGAGAGCCACTGAAGTGTTCCAACTCCTCGCAAGAAATACTAGCTCTTTGAATGAGTTGTATTACAAGAAATAATTGCACTCAACCTCCTTGCCTGATCTAAGAATCTGCATAACCGTCTGATACTTCACGCCCGCCATACTTCATAGGGTAGCGTCAAATTATGCTTTCAAATCATTTTGTTTGTTGAATCTGATATTTTCATATGTTATCTCTCCAGAGGTGATTCAAATGCATCCCATCCTCCATTCAACATTGAACCTGTATGTTAAAATACATATTAATAAAAATGAAAATCAACAAAGAAGGGAGAATGATGATTCTAAGAAAATCAAAGAAGGAATTATTTAAAAATAATGGAGATAAAGAAACCTCCCTTGCAATATCGATTGATCACGATGAAAAATTTCGATCTTTATACACTGGTTATTCCGATATAACTCCTCGCGAACTTGATGAAGAAGAACATTTGCAGATATGCTCCTCAATTATATGCAGAAAAATCTCCAACAAATTCAATCTGGTGCCGATCTTAGTATTGATTCCTTCATTTAGATTTGGTGACGTAGCATTCTTTTTTTAATGATGTGTTACCTTCAAGTATGACATTTATTTTTTACCATACAGGCCAGCAAACATGGCAGCGAATTTGATCATACTGACAACTGGTTACTCCGGTGGTGTTTTTATCGATCTAGGAGTGCAAAAGTGACGATGTAGATGCCAGATAACTTCTTCCTTTATGAAAATGAGCTAACATATGCTCAAAATTCATTAATATGACCTCTCGCGTTGGTGGATTCATGATATTAATCCACTAGCTATCATATTCCTAAGCTAAAATACATATATACAGAAGATTAAGTAAAATGAAATAGCCAATGAAGCCATCGAAGCACTTCCAATTCTGAAAAATGGAATCTATCAAACATCAGGATTGGGAATCAAGGCGCTTCATATTGAATGATAGAAAAAATTAAATCAGATCTACTATCAACAAAGAAAGGAAAATGAAAAGGAAATCTCTTTAAATATGATTCTTCCAGCCATGTGAAAATTGAACCATGAAAATCAGATTGGAAGCTATTCAATGAAAATTTAATGAATTGAATAGATATCTCATCATAAGGATGCAAAAAATTTGACGATTTGGAAAAAGAATTAATGGAGAACTTTTCATTTAAAGAAATTTTATAGTTATACAAAACATTCTTATCAATCATATTTCCTGAAACTTGTGGTTGTTCACGATCTTCCGTGTTCGTAAAATTGATACATGGTGGACTATCGTCAGGTTTTACTTCAATCTTATAGTTTTGTGAATTGACCGAATCAACATCATAGGTATGTTCTTTGTTGCAAATAGGACTCGATTGATTATCTTTCTTCTTTGAATAGACAAAAGCATGGCTTTTCTGGTTATTCAAAATATTTGTCTGTGTTAACTTTTCTTTAAAAATTTGATCTTTAAGTAGATTGTATTTAGAGCCAATATTTTGAAACTCATCTTCAATTTCAGTCAATTCTTTTTCCAAATGCTTATCTTCATTATGTTTTTCATGATAATTTAAGCTAGTAGATGAAGAGGAAGGATATTCAATTAATTGATTGTCTAATTCAAATTTCTTAAAATAAAAAAGGATTCAATTTATGTGTTTTGAAATCTGAACTACAACTAATTCTTTGAAGGCTTTGATTAATAATTCCTAGATCTTTATTAATATTAGGATGCATAGATTGATCAAATGAAATAGGAAAAATATCTTTATGCTTATCATCTATTAAAAGAAAATTTTCTAAATCATGCGAAGCAAATGATAAATCATTTTTATTCCTAATTTTATTCCCATCCATGATATGATTTAATTCAGAAAAAAAGACAAATGCTTAGATAAGATGGAATCTTCATTTGACATATTAGAATCATTAGAGGTAAAGTCTTCTTCTAAAATTTTAGGCTGAGATTCTAGACAATGAAGGTTAGAATTGAGACATTCAATATATCTATTTGGAGAAGAAAGATTATAATTAGAAATTTGGATAAAATTAGAGGTTAATTTGCATGTTTTGTTATGTGTAATTGTTTGAATGTTTCTTCCTTTTTGTAAGAAATTGCTTCATTGCATAAAATCTTAATTTGTTCGTCTAATCTAGATAATTCCAAAAATTTTAACTCATTTTCAATATGTTTTTCATCATATAAAGAAAAAAGATAAAAACTTTCAAAAGAATACTTTTTGAAATCGTTTTCAAGTTTTTGAGCATACTCACATACTTCATCTAAATCCGTTATTCTCTTTTGTAGAATGAACATAGACATGTCTTTGGGAAGAGATTGTACATACCATTCTAAAATGATGTATGCCGAAGGCCTATCATTGTTGTGTAAGCTATAGAATACCTGTCGGAAACGAACATTGAAATCACCAATAGATTCACCATCGTCCACCTGCATTTCATTAAGGTCTTGATAAGTTTTAATTGGATTATAATCGTCAAAATCATTTTCAAACAACCTTTTGAATTGCGACCAATTATGAATTGAATTGACAAGTAAAACATTGAACCAATTAAAGATCTTACCTTCAAAAGTGACTGGAAACAACCTGCTAACAATATCTTCATGAATAACATTAAGAAGACATATAATGGACTCATATTTTCTGATATGCTCATTAGTTGAAGCATTTCCCTCACAATTAAATTTTGGCAAAAGATCAACTGCCTTTCTTGGAAGTTCATGCAAAGGCCCTTGCAGGTTCAATGCAAAATTGGACTACCATGCAGGGATTTGAGCAGAAGTCATAAATGATCAACATTAAAAACATTGACTCCTAAGAGTTTAGTTTGCCATCTAACCAACTCTAAATTACATATATATGACAACTAAAATAATAAGAAATAAAAACAATGTAAAACCAAGAGCTAGAGGATAAATGTTTTATGAAACAAAAACTATTTGCTTACCTCACGCCCTCCTTCTAGCGCCATTTGTTGGCCGGATATTTAGACTATGGCCAACTACGGAGAAATAGCCCATACAAGGTGCTTAACACAGCCTCTGGTATGTTTAAATTAGCTAAATCTCACAAGAACAAAGGCCCCACTGTCTTTCGTTTTCTGCTCTCTAAAAGAGAGTCTTAAAAATGTTTGTTCCTAATTACTATTATTAATATAACAAGATTATCTGATTTAACCTAATTGAAAGCAACTAGCTAACTAACACTTGCTCTACTATGAATTGAAATCTAAACTAATCTAATTCCAACTATCTTGGTCGAGAGCAAATTTTAACTATGATTTTGCTACAATGTGAAGAATAGATATTTCAAAGCATGTAAAAATCTACCGTACACCTTCAGATTTAGAACAAAACTTTAAAATAAAAATAGTCAATTATATATTCATGAAATAAAAACCAAAAACTATTATTAATATCTTGAATACATGATCATCACAGAAGCAGCAACTTAGCAATATACAGAACCTGATAAATAAAAATAACAACCACTGGATAGAACATCTATATCAGAAAGTCCTTCGAAACAGAATGTCATCAAGACATTCATGAGATCAGAAGCTGAACATGCTGGTGTTCGAACATATAAAGAAAAATATCAATGCTGTATGACACAGTATAAGCTAAATATACATGTATATATGCGAAAAAGATCACAAAGGAATTTAAATTCATGTCATATTTATATTCAAAGAAAACCAAATCAGAAATGATACCAGTTTTAATCGAATTAGTTCATCCAGTTAATCGAATTTGTTCATCACAGTTGAAGCCATAATAACATTCTCATAGCGATTATCTGTTCAGAAAAGAAACTGCAACTCCAATGTTTTCCTCTTCTATTGTGCATTCGAACCTCCCGGAGAAAACATACAACATTTCTGAGAAAAAAGTTCCGAGAACTCTTAGAGCATCCTCCCAACAGAGAAACATGCAGAAAAATGAATAAAATAATTTCGTCCAGTTTCCTGGAGCGTTCCCCCCATTATAATCGATTGGCTGTTGCTTTTATAGGCAATGAGAGCCCCTGAAGTGTTCCAACTCCTCGCAAGAAATACTAACTCTTTGAATGAGTTGTATTACAAGAAATAATTGCAACAGAAAATTTGACAAACAGATTCTTTGTTGGCTGGCGTAATATTTTATTGGAGATTCTGGCGTGAACAAACTGTGGCAACTAGAGATTTGCCAAGCTAACAAAAATTAATTTCCTTCTTTTGCGAGTCGAACTCCATACCTTTAATAAATTTATAATATGGCAGCGATCCTGGTAATTGTTAGTGAATGCAACTTGTCCTATCAAAATGTTCGTTGGTTGTAGTTTGGGTGGTTGGGAGGAAAGATTGTTTCCCTCCCTACCCAGTTTCAATTCTTGTAAGTCACATGATGCTCTTGTTGAGTCCTATTGTAATGATTGTATTACAAAACCTACCCTATCAAAATAAAATAACGTGCCACTCCATAAGCACAAAAGATTTAATCATAAATATGCTTGTAGCAAAAGAATTGAGATTTTATATTCAAATGCCATTTTGAATATAATATCTTGAAACCTTTTCTTGATTATTATAATGGTGTAGGCTGGGAGTCTCACGTTCAAGATTTTTCAAAACCAAAAATAATTAGATTAACTCCATAATATTGAACTCATCGTAAAGTTTTACAAATATTTTATATGCTCAAGCTTATTGGTTAAACTCAAATCCCATTACTAAACCAAAGCCTTATATCGACCTTTTGCATGATCATGAGAAATATGCCAGAACAACATAATATTTTAATGAACCAAGTCCTCAATGTTTTATAATTTAGTCTTTATGTATTTAATAATATTTCATATTCATTATTATTACAAAATAATAAAGGAAAACAAAAATAAAAGTATTTTTGAACTCATAAGATTTGACTTTTGTTTATTTCATTTTAAAGTAATAAAATAATGAAATTTAAATGATATATAAAGTTTGAGTACTTTTACGCACATTAATCAAATAAAGTTTTTTTCATATGCATAAGAATCCTTTAAATAAAAAGAAATGTAGTTATTTTGGTGGAAATGAAGGGTTCATAAAATCTTGGTTCTTTGGCTCAAATGGAAAATGATTTGCTTAACAAGAAAGATATTGTTTTTTAACTAAAATCTGAAAGCTTGCAAAATTTAATAAATCATTTAAGGTTAAAACTAAAATCTTGGTTTGATTTAATCTTTTTAGACAAGGATTAAAATTCACAAATTAAGCATTTTAATAATTTATCCCAATTCTCCAAAATGCTCATTCAACCTTTGAAGCAATGAAAATTGGAACTTCGCAACAGTGTCAAGGCATCATATCACCCAAATAAGCCAAAACAAAGCATGTAATTCGCTCAGATAAGCTCAAATACAAGCATGCCTGAGTGTAATGAAATGACCAAGGAGGAAAATACTCATGCAGCCAAAATGAATCATATCACCGAGTCCTTATCTCATAAAACCAAGCCAAAGAGAAAGCAACACAAAATGTCAAGGATCAAATAAGTTGATCAAACAACTAGGTGAATCAAGGAAGATAAAATAAGAACAATTGAAAGCAGTATATTTACAAAAATTATAATGGGGGGGTTCCCGTTATTTTCCAAAATAAAAGGGAAGTTGTTGGGGGCCAACAAAGGGCTAGCCGTAGAACATGTAAACCAGTAACAATTTCGACTTACATTTAACATGAATTATATTATTTGTTTATATAATCTTATTCGTGTGCTAATCAATTCTTTTAATTTAAAAAACAACCCGAAATAACATTTATTTTGTTGAAATACGTATTCTGCGGGCCATGATGCCCATGATTCGCTTGGCCAAGCGGATTTGTACTCATCCCCCGAACCAATGGTACTAATAAATAAAAAGATCACTAAATCAAACAAGGAACTTGATTGCTTGTTGGACATTGTAGATCAAACTCCAGAAACCGATAAAAGGATCTTTCAAGTTATGACACAACTTAACACATATAAGGTAATAACCAGAATTGAATGTGATATTTTTATTTGGTAGAACAATTATGAAAGTTTTTTTTTAATTTTACATTATCTAAACGAAGAAACATTTTTATTTCTTATACGGAGATTTTTGCAACTTGTTGACCCCGCATGCATGGTCTCAGTAGTAGTGGGACTGCACAAATGCCATAGATTTCGGACACAAGCACTCGTATACCTACCAGGATATTCAGTTCTCCACCTTCCACAACTATAGTAGGGAGCCATGACACACACCCCCAGGAAGCCACACAACCAAGCTCTAGAGGTGCTGATAGAGATGAGGCTGATCTGATTTGACCGATTGTATGGTTTCATTTCCTGGAGAGAGACATGTTACCTCCACGGGGACCCTTTCAGGCACATTTATGGTCAATGATGAAGGACTTCCGTTAAAGCAAGTAAAACTGCTGGGTACTTTTTAATATTTTAACTATTTCATGTTGTCCATATGAAACATAAATATAGATTATTATTTTTAAATTAATGATGATATTTTTTTTTGTATGTCAGAAACAAAGATTTTTATAGGCACTTGGAGACCAAGGTGTTGGTGATTTTTGGGCCCACCATACCCATGAGGTGGAATTCACATAATTCTAAACTCAAAAAATAACTTTTGGATGATCATGAAGGCCTCTTTCGGGTGAACACATTTAATAAAACCAAGGTCAGCTCCGTAGTTGGCCAACATTTAAAATATACGCACGACCATTATAGGGTTCACTTGGAAAACAACCCTAGGTATGAGCGTCCTCTCATGATTCCAGAGAGGGAGTGGAAGGCACTAATTGAGGATGTAAAAGAGAAGAAATTTAGAAAAGAAGGAAATACAGCACCTGGTCCTGCAATGTAAATTACATCTTGAATTGAATACCTTTAATTTTATTTAGATCTAAATAAAAGTGTGTTGCATAACATACTTGAAACTTTTGATGATAGGTTTCCTGACACTTCGAAAAAAACAAAAGCAAGGATTTCCAAACATGGACAACACAAGCTAGGCCAGGGAGGCTACTTGAAGTTACAATCACGAATTGTAATTACCCAACTAACTTAACAATATTATTTGTATTGCCTTCTAACTTTCGGGTAAATGCATCCAATAATGTCAAAAATATATACTCGTATGCAATGTAGGGCGACGACTTTGGAACTGCAACCACAGAGGAAGACCTCAAGATTGGTTACATTTTCGGCTATCAAGATAGCATTGAACGATGGAAAAGATTGGGGCAGATGCCAAGATCTAGTGTGCAATATAAGATAAATAAAAATCAATCCACATTAACCTTTCATCACTTATAAAAATAAATCATGTTTGATATTGTCCATATAAAATTTAATGTGTTACATATTTTTTTAATTAGGAGAGCAACACTATGAACGAGCCCATAATTACTAGAGAGTAGTGCGATGATAATGGAGTGTCGCTAGAAGATGATGCTCCCATGCATCCCCACGATGGTGCTACAACTGAGGTCCATGACGGTAATATGGTTGGATATTAATCATATACTTAATAATTTCGTAGTTATCGATTTTGTACTTCTTCTTTTTTAAATTTACCTCTAGGATTGTGTCCTTAAATAGTTTGTGCTTTCAATGGCAGAGAATGTTGCAATCGAGGGTCCTGGAGCTGAAGAGGATCACATGGAAGCGATTGCAATGATGCCGACCAGTGCACCGAGTAAATAATTACACTATATAGGTTTTTTTAACATTATTGAACTACTTCATTGAAATTTAAAAACTGGCCTTATAAATTTAATATTTATTTTTTCTAGGCTATGCCCGTTACAACGACCTCCACGCCACAAGTATCATGCCAGTTGTGCTTTTCATGAGAGGTCGTGAGCACAAACAACTTCTGAAGAGAACCCACAAAATGAGGACAACATTGATGATGATGAATTACTTAAGAAGTATAGGAAGAGGGATACAAATATTTGATGACGTATGATATTATTAAAAGATAGATATATGTATGATATGAATTATTGCATACTTTTTGTTCCATTTCCTTTGAATGAGTTATTGCATACATTTTTGTACTGATTAAGGTAAAATATGAAATATAGATGGTTAGTACTTAATTATGTTCAAAGAAAAATGAAATCCAACAACTTTTTACTTTATTTTATCTCAATGTTATTGTTGAGCTTTACAATCACATTTTATCAATTTTGTATATGTTTAATGCATATTTTCTAGTAGAATATAGATTGGGTATTGGGGAATTAAGAGAGACATGAGGAGGGCGAGGGGCCATACAAGTTTCAGCCTTCACATGGCTGGCCTTGTTCAATATAGAATAATTTATTGGAGTCGTTTAATCTTGGATCAAACCTCCCTTGATCAAACGGAGCAACAACGAAGTCAATGTTGACTTCGTTGCTGCTCTAGATCCAGGGATGTTTGCTCCAATATTAGACGGCTCCAATGAATCATTCTCTAAACCAAGAGGAGCTTATTCATGAGCACGGGGGCTTCACTCAATGACTACCTACCATAGCATGTTCGTTCATGGCATATGAAATAATACCCCTAATTTAAAAAAATATTGGGAAAAAAACTCCCAAAATCGTTTTTTTTTAACCCCCTCCCAATATGCCTTCCCAATTTAAAAAAACCCCTATTTTCCCTATATATTGTATGTATCCATTTTTTCATTTACATTTTTTATACCCCTTTATATATCTACCTAGTATATTGGCATGATACCATGGGCTCGACTAAACCTCCCAAGGCCTATAATAGGCACAAGTGGTTGGGTATTCAAGCCCCCAAGGCCTATCGAGGGCCTATAACAGGCCCTGGAGGCTTAGAGCCTCCCAAGGCACCCTGGGGGCTTGGATACCTTCATGGTATACAAACAAGTGAATATGGGATAAGTAAAACACAAACACAACAATTTAGATATGTAAACTTGCAAAACTCGGATAAGATTGGTGTCAAAGCCAAGTTCATTTCCCGAAAAATGAGGAAAGGGAGATCCTTTTGACTACCAGTTTGTTGAGAGTGAAGAAAAATTACCTGGAATGGAAAACAGCTCACTAGTGAAAACAAATAACAACTTAGATGCTTCAGACCATGGGGAGAGGAGAGATCCCATTTCCAAAATGGATGAAGGAGACAGTCTTCAAGATATGTTGAACCATTTAAAGCAAATTCAACACATTCACAAGAGATGAAAATTAGAAATCAGCTATACCAGTAAGAACAAGTTCTAAAATTCTGAAGGCTATGCAAGTAAGAATGAATTTGGGAGGTGATGTTTCAAAACTAGCAACTAGAGTTGTGGCAAGTGTGATTAATAGTAATACAACCAATATCACATCTTATGTAAGTTGATGTTGACTCTCAAATCCCTCCAATTTCATTTCTTTTCAAAATAGAGAATAAAATAGAAATGCAACTATTCAATGGTATGCTTTAAATCTTGACAAAATAGATGATTCGCAAATTGCCAAAAACATTAAGATCGTATGTTTTTTTGTCATGAATTCAATGACATGTAAAGAATCTACCTTATGTAGAAGAATCTTAACATGGCTGAAAGATTATTAGAAATGGAGATGAAAGGAACAACAATTGTCTATTAATAGCTTTGAACAAATCATGAACAAATTCAAACAGATAATGAAGTTATATCCTCCATGGCATGAGAAGAACCTGTTGATCCAAGTGAAATTTCTGAAACCCAAGCCAAAGCAAAAGGTCCAAAATCCTAATTGATGAAATCTATCTGCCATCCATAAATCTTAATATGTAAGAGACATCTACTTGGTTAAAGTTAAGTACATCAGTGGTACATCAATGGTTTGTATATTAGTAAGGAACAAGAATTGAATTTTTTCACAACTCTTCATATGAAACTTATACTTTCACCAAAGAGACACATGAAAAGTAGAGGAAAAAGAAATTAATTCACAGCAAATCAACAGTCTTTAGTTGTACTACCTCGCGACAAAGGAAAGACACCAATGAAACAAGAATTGATGGAGCAAGAAAATAATTTAATGGTCATAGCATGAAGGAAGATCATGGCACACTCTAGAAGAATGCAGAGCTTGGCCAACATGGAAACCATGAAAAATGGTTGGTTGTTTCATCCTGAAAAAGTAGCCTAGGGATGCAACAACTATGCATGGAAAAGACCAGGTATCAGGAAACAAGGTTCATACTTCTAACCATATTCAAACCAATTCTGCTATGGTCTCATTATAAAGAAGAGAGGAGCTCAGAAGGCGAAAGAGAACTCTTTGTCACCAATATACTAATCAAAGGAAAAGATAGTTAACTGTTATGACAATCTTTGAACCTTGTACCCAAAATGTCAAAGACACTAGTGGATTGTTAAATTTGTAAACCCCTCTGCATAAATCACCATACTCGCTGAGATGGCTTCACTAAGAATTAAACAAATCAACAACACCGCAATGTACAGGTTTACAATCTCCTCTTCTTTCATAGATGGGATACAATGCAGAACCAGGTGATATCTGCAATCTTCGTTTCTTCCATTGATAAGAAACAGTGCAAAGGAGTGACATGTAATGTTTGTGGTGATGTCAAAAATCCTTACTTGTGGCATAGGGATGTTGTCTAAATACTGTAAACATAGGCTTCATAATACTGTGAGCATAGACATCATAAGTACAAGCCAATAAAGGATTAAATGATTTCTAATTCATTCCACTCTTCCATACAAAAGTGGTAATATACAATTTATGTAAACAACTCAAGCTAAGAGACTTGCAATTGCCTCAGAAAAGTTGTGTTAATTATGGTGACACATGGATGGATCAAGTGACAACTCTATATTTGGGTCATGTTATCACCATCCATAGTATCTAGGATACCATGGTATTTCAGAGCAGTTTGTCCCAGACATGAGCTCGTCCTTAATTGAGATGAGCCTACCTTTTTGTCAGTGATGATCAGTGGTAGAGTACGTTTTGAGGCAGCCAGAGTTCCAAAGCGATTTCATCATCTTTCCCTCTGTCACTTTTGAGCCTTCATGACCCCTGAGAGACAATTGTTATACCCTGTTTTCACCATGATTTCACTTTAGCAGTGCAGCAGAGCAGGTCACTGATAAATCTTCTTGTGCCCAGAATGAAGGATTGAGGATGTTGGAGTGCCATGTCTGCTCTTTGTGTCCATATCCATGCCCAGAATTGTTTCTTAATGCCATTTCAACCCTCAAATTTAACCCAGCATTCCTCCAAACCTGTTGTTGGTGGCTGTTAATCACTTTTCATCGGGTTTTTCATGCCCATAATTGTCTTTTAACCCTCCAATAGATCAAGATATACTAGTCCTGCCCATGTGTATGGCACTCCATTTTGTCTACTAGTTGTGAGTAAGAAAAACATAATAGGACAGAAATATTCCTCAACCACTTATCTTTGGGATCACCAAACCAAATATGCAAGAAAACAACTACGTTAAACATATTTAGTATCAAGCAATTCAATTCCTAAAGAGGTCAAAAGATTGTTTCTCTTTATGTAAAATATGGTATTCCATAATGTATGTGTAAAAACGAAATCAGTGAAAAAATTATTACCCTTCCTTTGCTTCAATGTCTATGTTGAAGTCAATGTTGGGCTCACAATCCAGCACTAAGGCTGGAACCTGAAGTTGACATGTTTGCATTAGAAGCAGTCAATTAGAATCATAAAGTATATAGCAGCGTTAAAACCCAAACTGGTTATGAATATTACATAGATCAGTATTTGGCTTACCTTCTGAATACTGGCATGTACATGTTCTTGCAAAAGAAATGTGCGTTCCCTGATATCAAGGTGTAGAGATCTATCAATATCAAGAGGTAATTGGCTCACAGACAACAACCCACGATTTCCATATTGAGCAGAGAAGAGCCAGTTCTCATGCTTTTCATGCAAACCTCTCAAATAATCTAGTGACACGTTATTTTCTTCTACTCTCTTTCGCAACTGCAAATGTCTATGGCATGTGTCTGGACTGGCCCTCAAGTAAATAACTCCATCAGGAACAAGCCCAAGTAAAACAGAAACAACTGGATCAAACCATGAATCATATATGCTAAGCTCCATTTCATTCATCCATTTTGCCTCATGTACAACTCTCACAAACACCTGGTATATTCAAGACCAGTAAATTTGTTTCTAATTTCTTTTTTCCAGTGCTAAAATGTCAGCAACTGCACTCAAAGCAAACACTAGAACACAAAGTAGAGTGCAAAAACAAAGAATGCAATTAGATTGACTCTTAACAGGGCAGATACTACAACATCAATTTGCTTATACATTTCATCGTCTATATTGGAAAGTAATAAAAATTAAACCTGAACAAAGTATACAATGAAAACTAAGACTCTCAAGTTACTACACTGTCATAAATGCATGAAATCCTATTGACCTTTCTTGACCTTTCTACCAAAATGAACATCAAAACATACCATCCGATCACTAAAAACACTTCTCTCCATAAGTCGTAGAGGCTTTAAGCCACCTGCAGACTCTCACTCTTGCATCACCCTCATTACAAAAACATAATTCTGAAATGTCAAACTAGTTAGTATGTGATGCATTATAGCAGCTTTTCATTTACACATAAATTATTGTGATTTTCCCAATTTCCTGTAAATTTGGAAGTGACATTTTTTAAACCTGTACCATTTCCCGAAACTATATGCATGTCTTGGTTCCAGGTGGAAATTGATTTCATGACATGAATTGGAAATGTTTTGTTGTTGAATTGTTGTGTTTGTATAATGAAGAGAAGAATTTAAAAGAGTATGGATGGTAGATTTACAATCCTCCCAGCCCAAATTGGCTTGCACTAATGTTGTACCACAACTTAATTCTATGGAGAGCTACAATCAATCCAACACTGCAGAGATAACTAATAAGTACACCTTTAGGCCATATCCAGATGTATCATATCCAAAAATAAATCTAAAAACTGGAATACGTATTGTCATCCATATCATATTTGTGTTCTGGTAACTACGGCTCAAAACCTACATAAGTGCCATATGGTAAACCAGTAATATCTAACATAAAAGGAAAAATAGCACTAATTCTTAGATCAGGGACATGAGAATTAGATGTGTCATTAAAGGCAAAGAGAAAATTATAAATTAAGCTTCCTATACTTTTCAAGAAAACCAACACTTTTCAATAAAACCAAACAAGGATAAAAATGAAATCCAAATAACAAAAAATGTAAAAACCAAGCATGGAATATGCCATGTACATGTCTCCAAAGTACTTGATGTTGAAATTTAAGGGTTAGAGGAGTTTTTAATTTAAGTAGTAAACTTTAATGCATGAACATATAAAATCAGATTCAGAACAGTACTGCTCTAATAAAATGTGAACTGTAATAAACAAACATAATTTTCATCTCTTTTAACTTAACACTCCATTATTCACTACGTTAAAGTTGGTCCTCAAGAATCATCAAATGCCATGTACAGTAACAACATGATAAAATAATGTACAGTAGATATCAACAGTAAATAATCATAACCAATATTTGAATCAACCATATAATCATATTTTTCAGATTTGATCTTGTCACCGAAGGGACAAGTCAATCTAGACAAACAATTTACGTACCTTGAGAGAGATCCAAAGAGTGTTAAAGCATAAGCATATCAACCACATACTGACCCAGACTTCTTAGTTAACAAGCACATTCATATCCAGTACAGTCATGCTGACAAAGGACACACAGTCATGCTGGGTAAGAATGTAGTCACATACTGCAGAGACACACAGGCATACTTTGCACAGTCATGCTTGAAAAAACACAGTCCACTCATAAAATGAAACTCACTGTCACACTGGGGAAGACCCCACATTCCACACAAGAAAACAGGTGCATGGTCACCTCATGGTCACGCTAGGGAAGGACCCACAGTCCACCCAAGAAAACATATAGGGTATCAAAACATTAATAATATGGACCAAGTAAGATACATGTAAGATAAAGGATCATGAGTCAACCAAGGGGGGCACAACAAAACAAACCACAAACCCACAAGGTCAAGTTGAACTATATAAGGTGGACAAGCAACTCCTTTATAGGACCAGCAAGACCAATAATCGTTTCTCTCTCTCAAGGTACATTGTTTTATATATTTTTGTTATCACTGTATAAGATTCATTAGTTATAGAAAGTAGAACCCACGTAGAACCAAATAAACAACTTATACAAGGAAGAGAAGTGAAATCCATAAAAATTAGTTAGCTTGGTGTTACCAACTGAGTTGCACTATAGTTGGACTTCAGTGAGCCGCCAATATTGCACATTTACTTGTGCCTTTTTCAGTGTTAAGAAGTTCCGCGTTCGGCATGTTCAGGGTCCCTTTTTTTAATGCTTTGTAATGCATGACCATGCCCCACGGGGTTTGTAATAAGTGTACTAGCATGGTGTTTTTTGAGTGACTCGGTTCCCTAGGATTTAACAACCAAAGAAGGTATTCCAAGGAGTTTTTCCCCTTGTCGATTATGCTTTGCCTTTAGCCGAGTATAATCGATAAGTTTTTCTCCTGCACCTCCAAAGCTAGAATGCTCAAAGTGGGGGTTAGGCCTTAGGGGATTATTAGAGCCCATTTCATAACGTTTATAAACATGTTAGGCACTAAATTTTTTTCGTTTGGTCATGTACTAGGTTCCCCTGAAGTTTCAGTCATTTCCGACAAAAAATATTTTTTCGCATTTTTAAGCCATTTTTTAATGGTTTAATTAAAAAATTTCAAAAGGTGATACAATTTTGATCCGGAGTCAGATTTTGGTGCAAGGATGCTTGTTTTCAAGCTCAGAGCATCCTCTTTACCCTAGTACCCAGTTTTCCTACATTTCGGGCGACCGAAAACCCCCGTGGAGCAGTTTTTCCTATCAGAGCTATAAAGTGGCACTTGAATGCCAAAAATGCAACAAATTGCACTATGGCCAAATTGATAAAATATTAAAAAATGAATATTGGCACATGCCAATTAAGGTGGCTTACATCATCACGAAGTAAAGCAACTATGCTAAAGGTTTGAGCATGTAATATGGTAGACTAAATTAATGTGTGAAGCATTTGAAAGAAGACCGTATGGCCACCTTCATGTGGTTCCAAGCTCTCTCATGACATGGCAGGGTTAAGTTTAGAACCTTGCTATATGAATTATTTGAATATGCTACCATTCTAAGGATTAAACCTTATGTATTAAAGTCAAGTTGTAAAAGGTTGAGCATTTTTATTATTGCAAAATCCGTACGATATCCTCACGTGGGCCATATTTCTCCAAATGGTCGTGTTCTCCTTTGTTGAGGATAAGAGTATGGTGGGGACGTTTTATTGCTTGGGAGGTGGAGAAATCACATGCCAAGTTTCCAATTAGAACATTCCAACCCACCTCTCCAACGAATATGGAAACATCAATTAGCCTTCATTCTCCTCACGCGTGAGATGCTTTCACATGAGGGCAGCTTCCATTTTCATGCGCTTTTGTCTAAGTATGGTGGTGTTTCTCATTAGCTTACGAGGTTGCTTGCTCTACAAACTAGGAGCTTTGTCTCCTTAGGGTTTTGTGCCCTAGCTCACTTGCCATTTGCTATAAATTGAGGAGCTTGGCTCCAATGCAAAGGATCTGGAAGGTGGAACCTCTGATAATTTGTATTTGCAATATTTTCTGAGTTAATAAAGAGAAGGCTTTGGAGGCTAATCTAATTTGGTGATTGTCTTTGATTGGATCTACATGCATGAATGAGGTAAACTGTATTTATGTTCCATTGATTAATATTGTTGGGATTGCATTTCTTGGAAATGGAAGTTATCTTCTTATAGATCTGTAAGTAACTCTTTATAGGATGCTTACATATGTAAATGATATCATGATGCAAAGAATGATGGTGTTTCTTGTTTGAAATTCATTTTTCTATTGTCTTATGGTTTATTGTTATACAAATGCTCTTAATCCCCTTGTTAGTTCTTTGTAGCTGTCTACAGGAAGCCCAAGTTGGATAGGACCAAGAACTTGCTTTCAACATATTCGATCGAAGTGTAGATCTCATCAGTGCATCAAGGAGCTTGACTCCATAACCTCTCTCTTCAAAAGCACTCAAACCCCATGGGTTCATCTTTCTAGATCTCCCCCTTTTAAAATCTATCTTGGTTACTTCTTCTTAAAAATATTGCTTTAAAGTTCATTTGATTAGTAGATCTAAGCAAGTAGCAATCTAAAGCTTCATTTTACAAAGTTTATCTTCATCTTAAATCTAGATTGCTAAAAGTTTTTTCTGCTTTACTTAAAAGTTCAAAGTAGTTCTCAAGAAAAAGTAAAGTATATTAGCTTTCATTTAAAGGGTCTTTCAAAGCCTTATCAAGTAAGTAGTACTTCATTTGTTTGTCATCTCTTAAAGAGACAACCGAGATCCTAAGAAGACAAGCTTTCGAGCTTATCTTACTTAGTCATTTTTCTCTTCTTTTCGTGCTTTTAACTTAGAAATTTTTCCATTTTCTTTGCATATAAGGAAAACATACTCTTAAAGTGTGTTTTAATAGATTTCAATCATTTGTTAGCTTGCTGGTGTTTGTACCAAAATTTTATGTTCTAAACTTTTAAAGTCTTTTAAAAAGAGTTTAAGGTCCAAAAATGCCCAAAAAATTCCATTTTTTACATTCTAGTTTAGCTAATTTCCTTTTTTTGCATTTTTTAACATTGTCAGAACACTCGTAAAGTGTTCTGATTGTCTTTTCTAACCAACATAGTTCGCTGATATTTTTTTATTTCATAACAGGTTTGAGTAAGAAAATTAAATAAAACTTGCATTTGGAGCTTCCAAAACCACCCAGAGAAAAGCGATCTCAGGCACCATCTTTATTTCTCTCAAACATTGTAAACTTACTTGTTCCCTAATGATAAAAGGAAAGAAGTATTTCTCTTAAATTTCCAAGTTGTAATAAAAAAACTAAAAAGAGCACAGCAGGCAATTCCAGCGCCTGACCCCAATCCCCCCAGGGGGGATTCGTACCTTTTCCTTTTTTATTTTTTGCAACTTTTTTCTAGTTTTTCGTTTTAGATTAGTTTTCATTTGAGAAGTAGTAATTAAACAACTTTCTCAAGCACACAACGTCCTCCGAGGACCCGTTTATCATTTTATATGTTTTTTTGTTTTATTCGATTATTATTTTGTTCTTAAAATTTAATCCTGAAATTAACCCCCCTTTTTATATGCTTGGGGTTTAGTGTAGATTAATCATCCACTCACACATTTTAATAAAACGAACAACGCCCCAAACCTGGAGTATGCTCTTGACTACTGCAGCTTAGTCGAAACAGTTGGCTCAATCAGAAACGGGTGCAAGGTACCTAATGTTAATAGGACAATCCATTAGAATCCAATCCTAAGAACTCGGGAGGTTGCATGGACTGAATCCACAGAGTCACCAAGTTCTTAAGCGGGTTCATCCTCGCCTGGTTGGACACTTGGTAAGGTTGCTAGAGCACTCAGTTCAAAGATTAGATTTCTTTTGGGCCAAACCAAGAATTAACCCACTCCTTAACTACTCATTTAATAATCATAAAATAAACCAACTGAGACACTGCAATACTTTCACTGAGACTACACAAGCAACCCTACACATCAGCAATTGCAAGCATTTTTACATTCTCGGCACTGGTCTTTAATTTTCCATGTTTTAAGTTTCAATCATAAATGTCGTGAATGCTTATCTATCTTGTGTTGGGTTAATCAATTGTTTTAATTTGCAAGCAGTGCTTAGTTGTTAATTTTATCATCTCATAACTCCTAGATTAGACTTTTATCTTTTGTTGTAGATTAAAATCCTTAGTTTATTTTCATAGGGACCACCCCCCTTGGCTTCGCTAGGAGTAATCCTAGACGGAGGAGTCGAGTAATTAGGTGACAGCACTTGACTCTCACTTGCCCCCAAGGACAGACCGAGCGGCTTGAAGGTTTCCTGCCGCGTCCCCCCCAGGTGTGTATTAGGTGGCAACACTTGGAAACTGCAACTGCAACTAAAATACATAAATAGGCATCAAAGCAACTGCAAACCATCTCAAACAAACATAAACCATGACAAACAATGACAAAATAGTATCGTTTTAACTAGACAAGATAAGTTTAAAGCATTTTCATCTCTTTCAACTTTAACACTCCCTAAGGTCCCTGTGTTAAAGTCAAAAATCATACCGAAGACAGTAAATAACAGTAGTAGTAAATCTAACTCAAAGTACAAAGAAAACTAATACGATAACTGACTATGAGAGTTGAAACCTTCCTTATAATCAACTTAGCACACCTAGACAGTGCAACAAAGATATCAGTCCACACAAGTTTGAACACATAGTTTTCATCTCTTTCAACTTTAACACTCCCAAAGGTGCACATTCGGGATTTTTAAATTTTAAATAGATGAAAACTATGCTTTGAACTTATCTTTTCTCACTCTTCTCTAGTTACAGTTGAAAAGCATACAAAGACAATAAATAACATCGGTAGTAAATCTAACTTGTGTCTAACTCAAAGTACAAAGAAAACAAATAATATAACCCACTAGGAGAGTTGAAACGTGGCTGAAACCTTCCTTATACTCAACAATATATTTTTAGATCAGATCTTGTCTATTAAGAGGCAAGTCACTACAGGAACAAACGACATACCTGAGAGAGAATAAATTCAGTAATCTAGTCGACAAGCAAGGAATCCCTAATTACTGGAGCAGCAGAGCAAGGAATCCCCGTGGTTTAAGCAGGTTTAAGTGGACTAAGATCTCTGTTGCACTGTATGAGTGTTTGGGTCTACTTAAAGTGAATTGTAAGGAAACCCCAATTACTAGAGCAGCAGACCTAGAAACAACAATCCATAAATATCAAGTAATGATGAAATATCACACACAAAATGTGCACAAACCAGATCTTCGTTTATAGCCCATACAAAGTCCATGGATTTCTTACAACTTAGCACACTCAAACAGTGCAACAAAGATATTAGACCACTCAAGTATGAAACCACGGGGGTGTCACTGACGGACCAATACCATAACACGTCCGTTCATATTGGGCGCTTGATAATTATTAAAAAAAACATTATATTGGGAAATGAATAAATCAATTTAATATTGTTATATGTTTGACAAATTCATATAACTTGGGGCAAATTCAAACAGATGACAACATTACATTGATTTATAACTTTCACAAACAATTTGCATTCACATCAACATTTTGTCAAACACATTGGAAACATATGGGGGTATTAAATAAACATGAAAACCCAAAAATTATATTTCCTATATATTAAGGGGCAAATGGGTTTTTTATTTAATATAACAATACACAAATACTTTGGTGTATTTTTTATATGGTCAGGCTGAAAAATATCCACGAAATGGCAATGAGGCAAGGCTCGGGCTTACCAGAGTCACAAGGAAATCGCGTTGCTTGAGGCTAGGTTTTTGTGGTGAAGAGGCGAGGGTTGTCAAGGGCCAAGAAGATGAAGGTGTCAAATCATGGTCAAACTGTTATATTCTCTCTCAAGGTAACACCAAGGTATATAGTACATAACTTATAAGTGTTCCAAACCACAGCAATACGTTTTATCATCACCGTATAAGGAAGGTCCATACCATGTCCATACCCACTCCATAACACAACAGGTGCACAACAGCACCACAACAGTGAGTTTTATAACAAGAGATTTCAACACCCTAGCCATCTTTTGAATCAACAACAGTCACAATTTCCTAATGAGTCAATATGCACTCCACACAAACATGATGAAATTAAAGAACACTTCCACTAGAAAAATTTAAGATCTAAAACCATTAACATCGAATGGACTATCAAGATTTAAACTTGAAAATTTCTCTGATTTCTCAACTTTGTTGTCAACTACTGAACTATTACCATTAGCATTGTTGCCAATAATATCTGAAAATACATTTTTGCCAATTCTTGTACAACATGAGATTGAAAAAGAGAGTGAAAAGAGATACCTTTGCTTTTAGTAACCATACAAAACTTGGACTGTGTTATGCAGCTTCCATGAGCTAATAACACATAGTCAACTAATAAGCTTTAAAAGCATAAGCAAAAGTGAAGCAAAACTATAAGGCATGCTAAATAACGTGTAAATAACGAGCACATCAAAATTAAGTGTGAATTAAGTCTAAGTATCCCACTGCTTGTTCAATATTTTGGAAATGCATCTTCATCACATCTTCATACCTCAGGCTTTACATGCATCTTCAACATAGAAACAGAATAGTATCGTTTTAACTAGACAAGATAAGTTTAAAGCATAATTTTCATCTCTTTCAACTTTAACACTCCCTAAGGTCCCTGTGTTAAAGTTGAAAATCATACAAAGACAATAAATAACAACAGTAGTAAAACTAACTCAAAGTAGTAAATCTAGCTAAAAAGCATACAAAGACAATAAATAACATCAGTAGTAAATCTAACTCGTGTCTATCTCAAAGTACAAAGAAAAAAATAATATAACCCACTAGGAGAGTTGAAACGTGGTTGAAACCTTCCTTATACTCAGCAATATGTTTTTAGATCAGATCTTGTCTATTAAGAGACAAGTCACTACATGAACAAAGGACATACCTGAGAGAGAATAAATTCAGTTACCTAGTCGACAAGCAAGGAATCCCTAATTACTGGAGTGGTAGAGCAAGGAATCCCCGCGGTTTAAGTAGGTTTAAGTGGACTAAGATCTTTGTTGCATTGTATGAGTGTTTGGGTCTGCTTAAAGTGAATCATAAGGAAACCCCAATTACTGGAGTAGCAGACCCAGAAACAACAATCCATAAAATATCAGGTAATGATGAAATTTCACACACAAAGGAGATCTTTGTTTGTAGCCCATACAAATCCCATGGCTTTCTTACAACTTAGCACACTCAAACAGTGCAACAAAGTTATTAGACCACTCAAGTATGAAACCACGGGGGTGTCGTTGACGAACCAATACCATATCACATCCGTTCATATTGGGGGCTTAATAATTATAAAAAAAAACATTGTATTGGGAAAGTTATAAATCATTGTAATATTGTTATATGTTTGACAAATTCATATAATTTGGGGCAAATTCAAACAGATAACAATATTACATTGATTTATAAATTTCACAAACAATTTGCATTCACATCAACATTCTGTCAAACACATTGGAAACATATTGGGGTATTAAATAATCATGAAAACCAAAAAATTATATTGCTTATATATTAAGGGGCAAATGGGTTTTTTATTTAATATAACAATACACATATACTTTGGTGTATTTTTTATATGGGTGGGCTGACAAATTTCCGCGAAATGACAATGAGGCAAGGCTCGGGCTTACCAAAGTCGCAGGGAAATCACGTTGCTTGAGGCCATGGTTTTGTGGTGAAGAGGAAAGGGCTGGCAAGGGCCAAGAAGACAAAGGTGTCAAACTCGTGGTCAAACTGTTATATTCTCTCTCAAGGTATCACCAAGGTATATAGTCCATAAATTATAAGTGTTCCAAACCATAGCAGTACGTTTTATCATCACCATATAAGGAAGGTCCATACCACGTCCATACCCACTCCATACCACAACAGGTGCACAACAGTGAGTTTTATAACAAGATATTTCCACACCCTAGCCATATTTCGAATGAATAACAGTCACAATTTCCTAATGAGTTAATATGCACTCCACATAAACATGACGAAATTAAAGAACACTTCCACTGGAAAATTTTAAGATTTGAAACCATAAACATCGAATGGACTATCAAGATTTAAACTTGAAATTTCTCTGATTTCTCAACTTTTTTGTCAACTGCTGAAAGGCATGCTAAATAACGAGCACATCAAAATTAAGTGTGAATTAAGTCTAAGTATCCCACTACTTGTTCAATATTTTGGAAATGCATCTTCATACCTCAAGCTTTACATGCATCTTCATACCTCAGGCTTTACATGCATCTTCAACATAGAATTGATTGGTAGGTCCAAAAATTTATAGTTAGGGAAGCCATCTTTTCCAATAAATATGCATAAATCTTGAGCTAGTCCTTCGAGACCTAGTAGATCATAGCTGCAAAAAACAGAAACAAGTATCCTTAGTTCAAACATTCTTTGGATTTGTGCTCAATTAATCCCACATAAACAATATAAATCCATAGTTCACTTGGAGAAAAAATCAACATCCCTTTCTTCCAAATAATAACATCTACGAATTGTTGGCTGCTGGCTGATCTTAGAACCTTTGAGATTGATTGGAAAGCACCCGCTTTAGTTTACTCAAAACCCAGAATGGAATAGAATAATATACTGGTGTACGAAGGGGATCTAAACAAATAGCATTAGCCCAGTTCTGTCTGCCATTGTGGCATCCAAAAGGGAACAAAAACATTTTTTTGTCAACTCTCGCTGCTCATCATAATGTAACCTCCAGGCTTTGGTAAAAGATCTTTGGACTCCATATGATGAAAAATGTTACATTTTTGTAGGTTTACAATTTTTGAATAATCTGAAGAGGTTAAAGGACAAAGCTATCAGATGGGAACTAGACATAAGGATGAATCTAGATGAGGAGCTTAGGAATATTGTGGATTTCTTGGATAAGTTCCATGAAGCACATAAGGAAGGGTACCTAATACTTGAGTAGAAGAGACAAGTATTATCTATGGAAGTTAGAAGGACCAAAATTCTAGATGACCATGAATCTATTTGGAGACTAAAAAGAAGATCCATATGGCTCCAAAATGGTGATTGCAACACTAAATATTTTCATGAATTTGTCAAACATAGGGAACATAACAACTCTGTGTGGAAGTTAGAGGATGAAAATGGTGAACAACTCACGGGTTTTAGGAACCTGTCTAGGGTAGGGTTCAATCATTTCAACCATTTATTCAAAGAAGATCATGATGCTTAGATTGACAAAATGATGAGCCTTACTGCAGAATATCCATCATTTGTTAATGAAGCACAAAATGATGAGCTAATGCAAGAACTTACACTACGGGAACCCAAATCAGCTATTGGCTCTCTACAAATGGATAAAATCCTTGGGCCTAATGGATAGCCTATAAATTTTTTCATAGGCTTTATGGACTTATTTGAGGTATATTTGTTAGAAGTCATAGAAGAATCTATAAGAACATGACGAATTACAGTGGCCTTTAACTCTACCTATATAACTTTAATTCCAAAAGTTGACCAAGTTAACAAATGGAAGGAGTTTAGGTCCATTTCTCTCTATAATTGTGTGTACAAGTTAATAGCTAAGGTGATAGCTAGTAGGATGAAGAAGATTCTTTCCAGTTCTATGTCAAAGGAACAATTTTCTTTTATGAAGGGCCGACAAGTTCATGATTCTATAGGCATATCCTAGGAGGTATTAACTAATTCATGATTCTATAGACATAAGAAGATGAAACAATTACTTTAAAAATCTGAAAGACTGTCACATTCACGTAACTAACAAAGAAGAAAAGTTTGTCTGGAGTAGAAATGAGGATAGTGGAACCTACAACCCAATATTGGGATACTCTGCCTTAATAGAAGAAGATCACAACCCATAAGTTCCTTTGTGGAACTAGATCTTATGGGATCTAAAATGCCCTTTAAAGATGAAAATTGTCATGTGGTTAGCTCTGCATAAGAAAATTCCATTCTAGGAAATTATGGTTAGAATATTTTGGATAGGTCCCAGTTGATTCCCTTTGTGTATGATGTTCTGTGAAGATATAGATCATTTATTTATCCAATGTTTTTTTATTAGATGTATGTAGGCCCAAACCTCCCTAATCACAGGAATAAATATCAAATGGAATGTGACCAATTGCAGGATGCTTTCAGAAGCTAGATTTATGATGATACTAATAAGGATTTTAAGACGCTACCACTCTTGATGATATGGAGTACATGGTTGGCTAGGAAATCTGAAAGTTTTGAAGAGCAACATAGGCCTCCTTTTTTTTATGTATCTCAATGTTTAGCAATTATTAGACTCTTGTAATATTAAAGCCACAAGTTCACCTTTAGTGGGTTGGAGGAATATTTGTGACATTTATGTATCTCAATGTTTAGCAATTAAAGCCACAAGCTAAAATCACTTGTAATATTAGAGCCACGAGTCCAAATACCACTGGCACATCTAAGTTCAAAAGCACAAGTATCAAATCCACTGTGAAAAGATGCAAAGAAGACAGCTTGGGATCATGTAAAAAGGATGGTAAATTACTAGTCCTAAGGAGAGGGGGAAATTCAACAAGTTTGAGGAAAAAACAGTAAATCCACCTACAAATTGATGAAGAAAGATAATCAAGAGCTGCTAGCAATCCGAGGTAGAAAATGTGGGTTTAAACCAATGAATTAATTTTCTATTGAGTACAGAAGCTTCAGATTTCAAGTAGTTTCATTAAAAACATTCTGCAGAAGAGATCAAAGTACCCAACCCAGCAAGTGCATATGTGAAGTTTCCCAAAAATTGTTAAGGAAAGACTCGAATTTCATGAAGAATGCATAGTGCTAGAAATTTCTCCTTTCACTATGTACGGAAAAGTAGTTAGGCCTTTTTCCATGTCTAAACATGAAGTAATTCTTCAGAAAAACTATTTAGTACCAAACATATTACTCTAAGTAGAGCAAAGTTCAAGATTCCAACATTTTGTTGTGTAATGCATTCTGTGAAGGAAGAGGAGTATTGTGAGTGAAGAAGGCAGATTCCTAGTGTTTAAGGACAATGAAGTGTCCAACATAAGGTAGAGTAAAAAAAAAAATGACTCTAATTCCTCACTCTAACACCTGTTCAAAGTGAACTAAAATCAATTCAATACAAATTCTTGTAGGTGAAGGCAAAATCCATAAGGAAGGGAAAGGAAAAATCTATGAGGAAACCAGACTCGATGAGGTGAAGGAGTAGTATGTCATGTGAAGGTCAAGTCCGTGAGGAAGGAAAACTCCTGTAGGTGAAGGCAAAGTCTATGGGGAATTCGAAGTCCTTGAAAGAAGCAAAACCTTGGCCCTAAGATGGCCTTTTATTCTAAGCACTTTCTGCAGTTGAGAGATGGCCTCATTATTTGACCAGCATATACACGAATAATGGATGCATGATATCAAGATCCCTCTTGGTCAATTTCGGGTGGGCTCTCACAAGGTCCAAGTTAAGAGAAATCACTCCATCCCATATCAGATCAGACTGCCAACTATGACACTTACAAGAGATTGAGATAGAGGAGCATCTCATCTTCCATTGTCCCATCCACTATGAGACCAAAGGAAGGTATCACTACCTCTGCTAGGAGTCAAGGAGTTTCCTATCCACCTTCTTCCACTATCCTGACTAGAGGTAGCTCACTCTATTTATGGATAATATTTTTTAACTAAGATCACAGTGTCCTCATGGTCTGACCTAACCAGAGAGCATCAAGAGGATCACCTATTTATTCCCTATTGCATCATCATCTTGGAGGAGCAAGCAATAGAAAATGACCCACACCTCTTTGACTTCCAAACCTATGAGGCCTCAAGTTCATCTCAACCCTCACACTAAGGGATCAATTGACCTCCTTAAGATCCCTTCAAATCTACCTTTCTAGACCTCAAGGAAATGACCACTAGTCCAAAAGACAGATTAGTTCCAAGAATCACAAAGTTGAACCCTCCACACAAAGTACCACCCACTTGATCAAGTTGAGTAACCAACCTTCCATCAAGAGCTATACAAATCAAAGTTGGGAATGGAAATCAAAGTCAATAGGAATTAGCTATACAAAGCAAAGTTGTCAACGAAAATCAAAGTCAATAGGAAGATAATTAAATTGGGTGCAGACCAAATTTTGGAGTAAAAGGGGAAGTAGGAGTAAAAGGAGAAGTGCCTATTTCAAAGTGAAGCAGATATAGCAAAGAAAACTTACTAACGAGCTTATAAATTGAAACTAGAAAAGGGTGAAATTTGAAAAAGTAAAAAAAACATCTAAGTTGGAATATTGCCACTATGGATGATCACTTAACAAGTTTACAATGTGCATGAGACCAATACTATTGATGTGGAAGAGCATTTCAATGGGAACCAAAATTGTGAAGTGCACGCCAACTTGGTAGAGACAATGAGAAGTCTCACTAAGCAGATGATAAAGGCCCAAGAAGAGTGAAGTTGTGTGAGCAATCAATTGTTGGAGAACTAAAGAAAAATGTAAAAGTCGTTGATGCAGGAAAATAAAAGGAATGAAACAAAGACTCGAACAAAAGATCCAAAGGCTCTAGAAAATATTCTCTTGGTTTAGCCTCGTATGAATCATTAAAGAGCTCTTATGATATCCATAAGGGGAAAAGATCCCATTGAGACAATCTTTCAAAGAGAACTCAGAAAGGCCAGACCACCTATGTTAAGAACTTAACTATTGTATAATTGTAGTAGAAAAGCTCATCTAGAAATTATGTTGTTGTCATGAGTTATTTTGTGTTGATATTCTGAGAATATGTGGTGTAATATTCACTCTATCCATGTGCTTACCCATTATTTGGGGTGTTAGGCCTGCTACTGGATAGTTACCTATTTTTTGAATTTGCATTTATGTGGGCTCATAATCCCCTTCTCGGGGAAGATGCCCCAACTGCTTGAGTTGTGTATAAATACACCTCTCAAGGGTCATTTGTATCAATTCATTCAACATAGTGTGATCATTCTTTAGCCTACAACCACCTATCCCTTACATTCTCTTTTCATGTAATGGTGTTATCTCTTGTGATTATATTTTACCAATTCAGGGTTTGTTGGTTAGTTCCAATCAATCCTTTCATTCTAGCTTGTGATCATATTGTAGTGAGTGGGAATATCCTTCCTCTAGTCAGCTTCTTTCCAAGGCTATTACAGACCAAAAATTAGGGTTTCATCACTGCCTCTGTATGTAGTTTCATAGATAAATTGTTAGGTACATCCCAGTTCGACTTTTTATATCATAACATGCAGATCAAAAGATACATATAGATGGTAATTGAATTCCTTGAATTTGACATTATGGCTATAGATTTGTTGACTTCTAGTAGGAAATATCCCATCGCATAAAAATATCAACTCAACCTCAACACATGTGACAAACCACCTTGTTTCTCCAACTAACTCAAGTAAAAAAGGTACTGCATATAACCTTGTGGAAATTATTCATAAAAGTATGTATATTTGATGTGATTGTAGTAAGATTAGGTTATTGTGTTGTGGCATTGGACTCCTAATAAGGACTTAATTATCCTTATATTCTACCAAAGCTTTGCTTCATGTCAAATAGACACTAAATTGACTACCTTATCTGAATTACCCTAGCTTTTCCACATGATTTATTTACAGGGAATGGACTTTACAGATTTGATATAAGTTAGTAATAGCATATAATCCTTTAATAGAATCTAAAAAATATTTAGGTCTACTAATACTCAAACTTTTGATTCCATGCACCTCAAAGCCATCCTTGAAACTTTTTATCAATAATTTCCTCTGGGATTTCCCCTAGTACTACTGACTTCAAATAGACCTTGCCTTGGTTGACTTTTTTCTATCAAATTGCTCATAACATTTTCTAATTGTGTCTGCAATTCCCTATCCTTTATCGATACATGACTTTAGCTATAAGGGTTTGAAACATAAGGACTATTCACAGTAACCTTGTAAAATGGAATCATACCAATAAAAATTCCTTTAAAATGAGCCACATTTGCAAATTGAGACACGCCACATTTCTTCCTATAACAATGCACAAGAACTCGAAATTGCTAGCTATACAATGATCAAATTTCCACCATATAAAATTGTTTCCTTCTTTTCACAATTACTCATTTCCAACTGAATAGGACGATAATTATTTACTATGCAACTCTAGCTTTCCATGATGTTATTTTTTTTGTGTTTTTTCTTGCTTTTGATGATTTGCCACAAGCATCTCCAAATCTACAGCAAACTTGAGGATTTTTCCCTTGGCTGAAATTAATTTTTCTAATTCATTGAAAATGAACCCTATAATTGACTATTTACTTAATAACACATTTCTATGCTATTTTTGTGCTTGTTTTCTCCTTAGTCTGTTTAGACAACATGCACTATAACCTCGTTGATCTTATTCGACATGTGGCCTTACCAGATTTCTACTAAACAACTCCTGGATTTAAAGATTTTCCTGGGAGAGTTTGTGTTTCGCGGCGTCAAAATCCCTTTGTATTTAAACATAAATCTTTATTAAACGCACCAATATTTCATTGCAAAACCCTAAAGATGGATTAAAAAACAAGCTTCGAGAATTAAAAACACAAAATAGTTATCTTTTAAGTTCATAATCAAAACCAAATACATTTAAAGCTCAGTATTCAGACGAAAGGCGGTTCCTCCTTCTAATCCTCTAAACTTTCACCTATAAAACCCCACTCCTCTAAACTTTCCCATGTAAAACCCCACTCAAATGAATCTCTACAGATAAAATACTCAGAAATGAAATCTTCAGACCTTAACAAAATAGAATCTTCAACAGATATGCATGATGAAGGATCAAATGAATCATAAACATAACATCAAATGAATCATAATCATAACAAAAGACAAATACACACAAAACCTCGACCAAACTCCAAAAGAATGCATACAAAACAAAACCAAATACAACATAATACAAATAACACCGCAGAATCCAAACATTGATGGTTAATTGAATGAATTATACAACATACCGTTGTTCTCAATCCACTCGTAGCCCGTTGAAAAAAGAGCCAAATGAACTCCACGTAGCACAATAAATTGATAAATCACTTGATTAAAAAGAGACAGTGGGTAAAAAAAGTGGACAGAAAGGATAAATATCTCAGCCCTTGCCTCTTCACACTGGGGCTTCACCACAAAACCTTGGCCTCAACAAAATTTCCCTGCAAGCCCTTGCCTCTTCACACGGGGGTTTCACCACAAAACCCTGGCCTCAACGCGATTTCCCTGCAAGCCCTTGCCTCTTCACCAAGAGTATAGTGTGTCCAACACAGACAGTGGGTAAAAAAAGTGGGCAGAAAGGAAAAGTATCCCAACCCTTTCCTATTCACATAGGGGCTTCACCACAAAAACCACACAAAACCCTGGCCTCGACATGATTTCCCTGCAAGCCCTTGCCTCGTCACCGAGAGTCTAGTGTGTCCACCACAGACAGTGGGTAAAAAAAGTGGGCAGGAAGGAAAAGTATCTTAGCCCTTGCCTCTTCACACAGGGGCTTCACCACAAAACCCTGGCCTCGACACGATTTCCCTACAAGCCCTTGCCTCTTCACACAGGGGCTTCACCACAAAACCATGGCCTCGACGCGATTTCCATGCAATCCCTTGCCTCTTCACCGGCCACGATGTGATTTCCCTGCAACTCTCATTGCCATTTCGGGGGACATTTGGCAGCCCGCCCATATATAATATACCCCAAAGTATTGTGTATTGTTGTATTAAATAAAAAAACCCTAACCACCCTTAATATATAAGCAATATGATATTTGGGTTTTCATGTTTAATTAATACCCCCAATATGAACGAACTTAGTATTGTATTGGCCGCCTAGTGAAGCCCCCGTGTTCATGAGTGTTATTTAGTTATTTATCTATCGGGTTTGTTGTTTGTTCTCATCGAGTAAATCCATGTTTGAATCTAGGATGATGAAGGGATAGTCCAAAAAAAAGACTTAGAAGGTGATTGGAAGCATTGTAAAGCTATGTTCTGACATTCTCATAAAAATGCATCTTAGACTAGTAAATAATGGTACAAATATGACTTGTATTGATTTTTTATATATTGATGGAGGCTGAATGATTTGGCACTACGGGTACTAGAAAAACATAATGATGGATGATCTGTGATGAGGGGATCATGTATGTTGTTTCCAGATTCATTCCATATTATGTTTCTGTTATGTATTTCATTCCAGATTATGTTCATGTTATGTATTTCATTACAGATTATAGTCATGCAGACAATATTCTTGAGCAACCTTTGCAAATAGATATGTAGATGCAATTTTGGTTGTAGCTGTTAAAAAAGATTTTATTTCAACATGAGGACATTTCAAACTCCTCCAAGAAGTTTTCATTCCACCATAAGAAACATCAACCAAGGCAATTGAACAAGCTTCAACAAATAGTATTTTATCATAAAACAACCTGAATTCTACCCTCAGATATGCTACAGGAATGTGTATTGAATTGTAACCCAAAGAAACAAGGCATGATGTCATAAAAAATATCATATTAATTAGTCATTTGTATTTCATTAATACAATTCAATAAGCCAAAGAATAGTAGTATTTGTTGGTTGTGGAGCCATATCTTCCAGTCTCATAGATGATATTGTATCAGCCGTGTTTGTACCCCAGTTCTATATGATATGTAGGTGGACTGTACACTCACCCCAGCGGGGGGGTGTGGGGGGGCTGTTTTCGCCAGCTGTTTTGCGGGCCCATGGTTTTGGGTATCCTGTGGTATTTTCCCATTGTATTTCCCTTATAAAAGAAAGACATTGTAATACGACTAAGGTTGGTTGATGTATTAGGTTTTATGCATTGTAAAGATCTTGGAGATCAGGAGAGAGACTGTGAAACAGAGAAGAGGAAGTGCAGCGGTTGTGCTGCAGGTTGTATCCCTTCGACTTGCTGGACGGTAATAATAATAAGGACTGGCAAATTCAGTGTGAACGTAGCCCAAGTTGGGTGAACCACGATATATCTGTGTCTCTCTTGTAATGTGTATGTGTAATTATATTTGCATTTCTGTTTATTGTTATTGCTCTGCGATCCTGTTTTTCTAACAATTGGTATCAGAGCCAAAGGTCCTTTTGGCAGATAAACCCGTAGGAAGCTAGGGTTTCTGGTTCGAGTGGGAGAAATGGCAGAAGAAGGAAAGTTTAAGGTCGAGAAGTTTAACGGCCAAAACTTCAGGTTATGGAAGATGCAAATGGAGGACTATCTGTACCAGAAGGATCTATTCCTACCGTTGGGAGGAAAAGCAAAGCAGCCGACGACTATGAAGGACGAAGAATGGGTGGTTCTTGACAGAAAGGCTCTGGGAACAATACGGTTGAGCCTGGCTTCGTCGGTGGCTTTCAATATCTCAAAAGAAATGACAACAGAGGGTTTGATGAAAGCATTGGGTAAGCTGTATGAAAAACCCTCGGCTTCCAACAAGGTATTTCTAATGAAGCGTTTATTTAATATGAAGATGTCTGAAGGTGGATCTGTTACTGATCATTTAAATGAGTTTAATATGGTTACAAATCAGCTAAGTTCTGTAAGTGTGAACTTTGATGATGAGGTTAGGGCTCTTCTAATCTTGTGTTCATTGCCAGAAAGCTGGAATAGCTTGGTCATGGCTGTAAGTAACTCTGTCTCTGGTTCAAACACCTTGAAATTTGATGATGTTATTGGTGTTATTCTTAGTGAGGAAATGCAAAGAAAAAGCACAGGTGAGACATCAGGTAATGCGTTGACCATGGAGAGCAGAGGAATACAAAAGGAGAGAGGAAAGAGCCAAGGTAATCGTGGAAAGTCTAAAACGAGCAGATCCAAGTCCAGACTGGGAAAGATAGAGTGTTGGAACTGTGGAAAGAAAGGACATCTGAAGAAATACTGCAAATCTCTAAAGAAGAAAGGAGATGCACAGAAGGAAACTACCCTGGAAGCAAATGTAGCAGGCGATGTGTTACAAGATGCTTTGATTCTTGCATTAGATAATACTAGTGATTATTGGGTAGTAGATTCAGGAGCTTCATGTCATGCTACATCCCATAGGAAATACTTTCATGTGTATGTTCTTGGCGATTTTGGACATGTTTTATTGGGTGATGATGAGCCATGTAAAATTGTTGGAATGGGTAAGGTATGGATAAAAGTTAAGAATGGAACTGATTGTTTGTTGAAAGATGTTAGGCATATTCCTGCTATGAAAAGAAATCTGATCTCAACAGGGCAGTTGGGAGATGGCGGCTGTCTATCTACATTCGGAGAAAAGTGGTGGAAGATCACTAAAGGATCAATGGTGATAGCAAAAGGAGACAGAGTAGGTACGTTGTATTTATGTCCTCATAATACTGACCATTCTATCTCTTTAGCTTCCACAGGAACAGATACAGCATTGTGGCATCATAGGCTTGGCCACATGAGTGAAAAGGGCATGCAGATTCTCCACTCAAGGAAGTTGCTGTCGGATTTGAAGCAGGTAAGTTTCGAATTCTGTGAAAACTGTGTTTATGGAAAACAGAAGAGAGTCAGATTTCTCAGGGTTGGGAAACAGAAGAAGAATGAAAAATTAGAGCTTGTGCATACAGATGTATGGGGACCGGCTCAGGTACAATCTCTTGGTGGCTCTCATTATTATATTACATTTATTGATGATGCAACTAGAAAAACTTGGGTTTATTGCATTAGACAGAAATATGATGTGTTTTCTACTTTTAAGAAGTGGAAAGCTTTGGTTGAGAATGAGACAGGAAAAAGATTGAAGTGTCTCAGATCTGATAATGGAGGTGAGTACTGCGGCAAGGAGTTTGATAGTTATTGTTCATATCATGGGATTCGTAGAGAGAAGAAAGTCTCGGGAACACCACAGGAAAATGGTGTGTCAGAAAGGATGAACAGAACGATCATGGAGCGTGCAAGGTGTATGAGACTGCATGCAGGGTTTCCCTTACAGTTTTGGGCGGATGCTGTAAATACTGTTGTTTATTTAATAAACAAAGGACCTTCAAGTGCTTTGGATGGTGGTATTCCAGAGGAAGCATGGACATATAAAAAGGTAAACTACTCATTTCTGAGAACGTTTGGTTGTGAAGCATTCATCCATATTGATAAAGAAAATAGAACAAAGCTTGAAGCTAAATCCAAGAAATGTACCTTTATTGGATATGGGGTTGATGAATTTGGTTATCGTTTATGGGATTATGAAAATAACAAAATCATCAGGAGTAGAGATATGATATTCAATGAAAAGGTCATGTATAAAGATCAGTTGCAGGGAAAGAAACAGGAAAAGGAAAGCACATAGTACATAGTGCTTGATGAAGTTAAAGAAAATGAAGTTCCGAAGGTGCCAGAAAATCAAGAGCAGCAGAAAGTACCTGAAACTCCTGCAACTGTAAGAAGATCTACCAGGTTAAGTAGACTCCCTGAACGATACTCTCCTTCAATGTATTATTTATTGATGACTGATTCTGGTGAACCAGAATGTTATGAAGAAGCAATGCAAGTGGAAACTAGAAAGAAGTGGGAGCAAGGCATGAATGAGGAGATGGACTCATTGGTAGGAAACCAGACTTGGGATTTGGTTAAGTTGCCTGCTGGTAAAAGAGCATTGCAAAATAAATGGATTTACAGGTTAAAGGAAGAAGAAGGAGGTAAGAAGCGGTACAAGGCCAGACTTGTTGTAAAGGGGTTTGCACAAAAGAAAGGTATAGATTTTGATGAAATATTTTCTCCTATTGTAAAGATGACTTCAATTAGGACTATCTTAAGTCTAGTGGCGGTAGAAGAGTTGCATCTTGAATAGTTAGATGTAAAAACAGCGTTCCTCCATGGGGATTTGGAGGAAGAAATATATATGCAGCAGCCACAAGGGTATGAAGTCAAAGGTAAGGAGGATCTGGTATGCAGGTTGAAAAAGAGCTTGTATGGCTTGAAGCAAGCTCCAAGGCAGTGGTATCTAAAGTTTGACAAGTTTATGACAGAACAAGGTTATAGTAGATGTCATTCTGACCACTGTGTTTATTTCAAGAAGCTAGACAATGGAAGATATATTATCTTGTTATTGTATGTGGATGACATGCTTGTTGCAGGGTCTGACATGCAGGATATAAATGTACTCAAAAGGAAGCTAGCTAATTCATTTGCGATGAAGGATTTGGGTGCTGCAAAGCAAATCCTTGGTATGAGAATAATGAGAGACAGGAAAAATCGCAAATTGACATTGTCTCAAAGTGAGTACATACAAAAGGTGTTGGAGAGGTTCAGAATGCAGAATGCAAAACCTGTAAGTACACCTTTGGCTAGCCATTTCAGTCTAAGTAAGGAAATGTGTCCCAAAACACAAGAAGAGACAGATTACATGTCCAAGATTCCCTATCAATCAGCAGTTGGCAGCTTGATGTATGCCATGGTGTGCACAAGACCAGATATTGCACATGCAGTGGGAGTTGTGAGCAGATATATGAACAATCCAGGTAAAGAACATTGGAAGGTAGTACAGTGGATTCTCAGGTATTTGAGAGGTACTACCACTGAGGCATTATGTTTTGGAGGTTCAAACACTGTTCTACAGGGATATGTTGATGCAGATATGGCAGGTGACAAGGATAGCAGGAGGAGTACCACAGGGTATGTGTTTACTGTAGGTGGAACAGCAGTAAGCTGGATTTCGAAACTACAGAAGGTTGTTGCACTTTCAACAACAGAAGCAGAGTATGTTTCCATTACAGAGGCTAGTAAAGAGATGATTTGGTTGCAAAGGTTTATGGAGGAAGTGGGTAAGAAGCAGAAGGATAGCAGATTGTATAGTGACAGCCAGAGTGCCATTCACCTTGCAAAAAACTCAGCATTCCATTCCAGGACTAAACATATACAGCTCAAGTACCATTTCATACGCTCTGTTTTGGAAGATGAACTGTTGAAGCTAGAAAAGATACATACTAGCCAGAATCCTGCAGACATGTTCACAAAGGTAGTGACCAGAGAGAAACTGAGTTCGTGCTCGGTTTCAGTTGGCCTTCTAGCATGAAGGTGAAGAGGAGAAATTTGCCAAGTCCAAGTCCAGCAAGTGCAGCAGCAGTGGAGTTGCTGTGATCAATCTCCAAGTGGGAGATTGTTGGTTGTGGAGCCAGATCTTCCAGTCTCATAGATGATATTGTATTAGCCGTGTTTGTACCCCAGTTCTATATGATATGTAGGTAGACTGTACACTCACCCCAGCGGGGGGGGTGTGGGGGGGCTGTTTTCGCCAGCTGTTTTGCGGGCCCATGGTTTTGGGTATCCCGTGGTATTTTCCCATTGTATTTCCCTTATAAAATAAAGACATTGTAATACGGCTAGGGTTGGTTGATGTATTAGGTTTTATGCATTGTAAATATCTTGGAGATCAGGAGAGAGACTGTGAAACAGAGAAGAGGAAGTGCAGCGGTTGTGCTGCAGGTTGTATCCCTTCGACTTGCTGGACGGTAATAATAATAAGGACTGGCAAATTCAGTGTGGACGTAGCCCAAGTTGGGTGAACCACAATATATCTGTGTCTCTCTTGTAATGTGTATGTGTGATTATATTTGCATTTCTGTTTATTGTTATTGCTCTGCGATCCTGTTTTTCTAACAGTATTTGGGTTACTTTTGGCAAAGTTGTCTAGGGAAGTCTTAGACTAATTAGAAATTGAATAGTTTTGTAGATGAATTATAATGATCAAGGTATGCATGCTCAAGAGTTTGTTGCAAAGTGATTCATTTGCATTTTCTTGATTTTGTTAGTAATAATATAGAGTGGATTTAATACAAAAAGAATCCCTTGAAAACAATTGTTCTCTTCGTAATAAACCCAATAGTCAAAAGCATTGAGATTGTACATATATTATAAGTGTTTTGAAAGTTTACATTTATGGGTTGATATATTAAATTAGGTTCTAGTATAGTTTGGGCTCATATATCCCAAGCATTATTTGAATTGTAAGGAATCTTGGAGCATACAAAAAAATACTCTTCCATGTGTCTATCCACAACAGCAAACCTTTGCACTAACCATTAAATGGCATATGAGCAAGCCATAATTTATTTTCAAATGTAATGTTGTGGAAACTAGATCATTGAACCATGTGGTTCATTTGAAGTTCATCTAGGCTATCATCAAACACACCTTGGACTAGTTGGTAATACAACGAATGCTTGTATGATTCACATAATTGGTACTCATTCTTGTCATTTTTTAAGCTTGTATAATGAGAAATATCAATACAGATCATATTATACCTTTTCTCATTGTGGTTCAGCGAAAAGTGCCAACCCTTTTCCCTTCTTCCCCATTCATTTATTAGGGTACTTGAATACTTGTCACAACCATCCACAACCGTATTTTTAACCTCATTAGTATGCTAGAACAATCCTATCATTGATGTAAAACTCTTATCTGCAAGTTAGGTTGATAGTGATAGAGGGTTGATTCAAGCCTTAGGGAAAAGTTCATAATTTAGATGCGAATATAGATCAAAATTTGTAGCGTGAGCTATCTCAACCAATCAAATATAAGAAAAATTCGATGTTTTAATTAGTTATCCCAATCAGGAAAGTAAATGAGAGGAAGTTTATGCATTATTTATGACAAATCACAGATGGAATTTTCATGCAAAATACCTCCTTTGTACTACCACTCGAGGGGGAAATTCAATTTTGGAAGTTGAATTTAAATAGGGTACTTATTGTATTAAAGGACCTACAATACCCATAGCAAAAGGAAACTAACAATGATTTTGGTTTCAACAAAGGATCTTGGATTCTAGATTTAGTAGTAGAATGTTTCAAATGGGGACAAGCCAACTAGGTAGTTATTTAAATAACACTAAATCATAGTTGGTAGTGGAAAATTGATTTTAAAACCAAGTTCTCATGGATTTTGAATTCCTCAAATGAGATAGCTTCACATGTGTAGGAATCATTTTCTTGATCCTAATGGATTTTTGCATTATATTGGTCCCACTAATGGAACATCAATAGGAGGAAGTTTATTTAATTCATGTTCTTATGTTGTAAACAACCTAAGTCCTTACTCCACAACTTGTCAAATTAAATATGGTGGGTACCCACCATCAATCGTTGGGGTTTGAAATAAAAGGGAAAAAGAAGGTGGGCCCCACAACATGCATCAGAGACTTTAAGGTGATCCCATAGCTCCATTAATATTTATATAAACTAAAATCCATTGGGTTTATATAAATTAAAATAGGTTCATGTGAGGGAGGGAACCCTTGGGTTGATTAATGCATTGTTCCTAGTCTACCAATCGTAGTAAGGTTAGAAAATAAAAAATAACAAATGGGAAGGATATCTACTTTAGGTATGAGAGTGTTGAGGGATCAATAGTTGGTGCTCCCTCATAATTTCCACTACTCATAGATAAGTCAAATGCATGTATATGGCAATGATTTCACTCAATACTCTTGATATTTGACACTGGATATATTGGAAAATTAAAGACAGGTGTTATAAATTAGAAGTATGTGTTGAATTATGGTCATTATGAGTATATACTAAGATATATTTCCCTGGTGAACCACGAGGCCAGATAACTTTGAATTTAAATACTAGAGGGTCAAAGAGGAGTGAAAAATTGTTGAATGAAGATAAAATAAAATAGAAGGCATGATTACAAATACCAACACCCAAAACATTGTTGAGATAGATAAACTTAATTAATTACATAGATAAACTGTGTGCTTGACTATGGAGTCACTTTATTCCTCATGTGATCATGTTGGCATATGACCTTTGAAAAAACATGGATAGTTTTATCAAGGAACCAAGTCCAGTCCCAAAACTTAATTAATTCTAAAGATAAACTGTGTGTTTGACTATGGAGTCACTGCTTCATTATAGATTAGTTGTCAAAAGTAGGTTGCACAGAGTTAGCATTACTAGTTGAACTAGTTTAGTGTGCAGTAAGGAGGAGACATTGCAAAATGTTTTTTTGAAATGTTAGTTTTCCAAAGTTTTTTGGTTAGGGTTTCAGGCTGAATCTCAATCTTAGTTTCTAGCTCTGCTTTACTCTCCTTTTTTGTTTTGTTTTTTAGGTTATATTGCTTACTTTCATTAGAGCCACCTTCATGCTCCCACTTTGTTTTGATATCATGGTGCCACATAGTCCCATTGACCTACTTTTGTAGTCATTTGTTGGACATTAATAAAATATATTATATTATTTTATATTATCTCCTAGAAAGGCCCCCTTCTTCGGGACACTTGGATGGTTAGGGAAAATTACTAATTACTTTGGATGTTAGTTCTTTTGGTTGATTTTTTTTTTTGTAGAAACATCACTGTAAAGTTACTTTTAATAAAGTTCCCCAACCCCTTTCTCTTGGGGATTTCTATTCTTCCTTGATATTGAGTCCCTCCCTGTGGGGGCTCGAGATCATATGATGTCCCTTTTCTCCTTTGTGGATGGGGATTTTCCTAATTTCCCTATTTGTATGATGCAACTCTTTTGAACTGTGACGCCCTTATTTGTTCTCTAGACAACTAGATTGCTCATGTTTTGACATATGATGTCCAAGGTTGATAAGCCTTAAGTAATCCTTTTATAAATAAAATGAGTAGATTTTTTTCATAAAAAATAAATGCATAGAATATTTTTGAACCAAAGTATTTCAATTTAACTCTTCACTCATAGTCACTGTGCAAATGATACATATTTAATCAAGGTGAACTCCGCACTAATATGTATATCATTCACACCTTCATGATGAGTGAAGAATTCACTCAAGAGTCAAAACACATTGGTTCAAATATATTCTACATAGTTAAACCAAAATCATTTCAAAGTTGAATATGAAAAACCACAAAAGACTCCATTTGTAATTGTTTACATCTAATTTACCTTATGCTAGTTTTTTATCCAATCTAGGGATAGGGTTTGGCTCATAAATCCAAACTTTCCAAAGTTCTATCCAAGTGTGCATCGAATAGTAGTCAAGGGAATCCAACAACAGATGTGGACCTTTTATCAGAAATTTTAGTATAAATTTAGATATCACATGAAATTCAACATGCATGCACACTTCTCAAATGTTACTCTTCATGATGAAAGAAGAAAAGACCTTGTTACCCATGGAACCAAAGGCTTGATCCAACAAAAATATGCAATTTTGTTCTATTTTGGTGTGAATGATAATCAATTAGTGTGTGTGGTTTCCATGGCCACTTTTTCTTGGGGTGCACAAAAAATGTGGCTACCAAGAACTAGTTGCGTCATCATTGTATCCCATCTCTAAAGTCATGGTTGTCTGGCATGTATCCGTGCTGTATGGAATCAAGCCCCTTGATCACATGGATTCATAGGGTGGATGCTTTGGTGGTAAGATGCCAGTTTTTGCACATTGTCTTTTCCTAGGGCTTATGGTTTTTAAATAGATAGAATTAGAAGGAAACACAATAAGTAGTTACTTTGATCCCCTTGTGATCAGTCCAAAAAATTTAACCAAGATAGTCAATAGGATATAGATAGCTCACAACAGTCCTCAACAAACAATGGCAGCCTCAAAACAGTGACCGACAACAGTGGCAGCCGTAAACTTAGTCCAATTAGCATTGGGCATCCCTAAACACAGTCCAAACAATAGTGTGAAGCCCGAAACACAGTCCAAAAAGTGGTGGGCATCCCTAAACATAGTCCAATGCACATAGTTAGGTTTATTTTGGTCTTATATATCTCAGGTATGGTTTCTTTCATATTTCACTTGTGAAATTATAAATAGTCTTGCTTGCTTGTCTTAAACTTTGCAATTCAATTGATCAACTTCAGTGAGCATGAACTGAATAATAACTTCACCTTTTATCAAAATTATCTTTTGATTGTATGTACTTCTCTCCCTACATATCAACATTCCATACTTGTCACCAGTTATGTTGATTAAGATATTCCTGTACACTTCCTCATTTAAGAAATTGCAGTTATTTTGTTTGAGGGATGGTTACAAATGTGTCAATCCATTTGAAATTCATGTGCCTCCTTAAAACATAAAGTTTGGTTACTGCTTCATTATAGATTAGTTATCAAAATTAATTTGCACAGAGTTGGCATTACTAGTTGAATTAGTGTAGTGTGTAGTAAGGAGGAGACATTGCAACATGTTTTTTTGAAATGTTAGTTTTCCAAAGTTTTTTGGTTAGGGTTTTTAGGATGAATTTCAAACTCAATTTATAGCTCTACTCTACTCTCCTTTTTTGTTTTGGTTTTTAGGTTATATTGCTTGCTTTCATTGGATCCACCTTCATGCTCCCACTTTTTTTTGATATCATGGTGCCACATAGTCCCATTGACATACTTTTGTGGTCATTTGTTCGACATTAATCAAATATATTATCTTATATTATTTCCTAGAAAGGTACCCTCCTTGGGGACACTTGGATGGTTAGGGAAAATTACAAATTACTTTGGATGTTAGTTCTTTTGGTTGAATTTTTTTTTGTAGAAACATCATTGTAAAGTTACTTTCAATAAACTTCCCCATCCCCTTTCTCTTGGGGATTTCTATTCTTCCATTATATTGAGTTCCTCCTTGCGAGGGCTCAAGCTCATATGATGGCCCTTTTCTCCTTTGTGGATGGGTATTTTCCTAATTTCCCTATTTGTATGATGTAACTCTTTTGAACTTTGATGTCCTTATTTGTTCTATAGACAACCAGATTGCTCATGTTTTGACATATGATGTCCAAGGTTGATAAGCCTTAAGTAATCCTTTTATAAATAAAAAGAGTAGATTTTTTTCAGAAGAAAAAATGCATAGAATATTTTTGAACCAAAGTATTTCAACTGAACTCTTCACTCATAATCACAGTGCAAATGATACATATTTCATCAAGTTGAAATATGCACTAATCTCTCTATCATTCACACCTTCATGATGAGTGAATAATTCACTCAAGAGTCATAACACATTGGTTCAAATATATTCTACATAGTTAAACCAAAATCATTTCAGAGTTGAATATGAAAAACCGCAAAGACTCCATTTGGAACTGTTTACATCTAATTTACCTTATGCTAGTTTTTAGCCAATCCAAGGATAGGGTTTTGCTCATTAATCCAAACTTTCCAAAGGTCTATCCAAGTGTGCATCTAACAGTAGTTAGGGGAATCAAACAACACATATGGACCTTTTATCAAAACTTTTAGTATAAATTTAGATAGCGTGTGCAATTCAACATGCATGCACACCTCTAAAATGTTACTCTTCATGATGAAAGAAGAAAAGACTTTGTTACCCATAAAACCAAAGTCTTGATCCAACAAAAATATGCAATTTTGTTCTATTTTGATGTGAACGACAATCAATTGGTGTGTGTGGTTTCCATGGCCACTCTTTCTTGGGGTGCACAACAAATGTGCTACCAAGAACTAGTTGCATCATCATTGTATCCCATCTCTAGAGTCATGGTTGTCTGGCATGTATCCATGCTGTATGGAATCAAGTCCCTTGATCACATGGATTCATAAGGTGTATCCTTTGGTGGTGAAATTCCATTTTGTGCACATTGTCTTTTCTCGAGGCTTATGGTTGTCAAATAGATAGAATTAGAAGGGAAAATAATAAGTACTTACTTTGATCCCCTTGTGACGACAATAAGAAAATGTGTTCAATAAAGTTATGGCCTCTACTTTGGGTGGATAATGTTATCTAGGTGGAGGGTGCTCAAATCCATGAATAATTAAAATAGGTGACTAGCCCACCAAATCCTTCTTCAAAGCACTAACCACAAAATAGGTGAGTGAGTGAATCTTGATGCTTAAATTAGATCATGGTTGCATCACAAATGTTGAATCCATTGAAGTTGAGTTTTTTTATCACTATAAAGAAGTCTTTTAGGCCCAACATCTCATTGAAGAAAGGTTATAAACTATTTAGAAGCTCCTTGAAATTACTTCCTACAAAGTTTCAGAGGATCAATGATTCTTGTGATATGTTGTTGTCACTTGATGAGCTCAAAGTCATCCTTGTTGAAATATTATAACTTTGAAGAATATTCTATTGTATTTATTGTTGTAATTTATTCGGAGATGTTTTATTCCTCCATCGGGATGTCATTATTGTATTTGATTATGTAAAGTCATTGAGGTAAATCCTCCCTTGTAAGTTAGGGCAATAGATCCCCTTTGAGTCAATTGTAATGGGGTGGTTAAGTCCCCTAGAGGATTCGGCCCAGTCAGCATTAAGTTGAGTGGTTACATTGTTGGGGCCGACCTAGTTAGGGAAAAATTCAAGTGGAAGATAAAGTATAAATAGGAGTGATGTGCTCCTCATTTGGACACACACACTCACTTGTGTAATTCGCAATGGAGAGAGAGAGAGAGAGAGAGAGAGAGAGAGAGAGATATGCAAGGAGAAGGAGCACTTATTTGGGGGTTTTTCTTTGTACTTTTTATCATCTATATTGAGGAATTTTTGTTGGATTTTCTTCCCCTGGAGGGTTTCCCAAGATAAATTTGTCTCTTCTGTTTATGTTGTGCTTATTATTCTTTTAGTGATCCTGTATATGCTATTGTTGTGAAATTGAATTGAACACTGATGTTATCTATCTTAGCACATTGGATCTTAACATGGAATCAAAGCTAGCCTGAAAGAAGGAAATGCATGGCATTTATGACACTTGTTTCACTTGTGACAATTTGAAAGCTAGGGCTTTGTATAGCAAAAACTAGTTATCTTGGAATTTTCATTATAAATCACTTTTGGCGAAGGTTCGGGATCTGAAACGTGGACAGGACGAAGATGAAATGTTCATGTACCTTTTTTCTGAGTTTCAGCCTCATATTCGTTGTACATTGTGAGATGTGATCCGTACAAGTTAGGGTTTCTGCCTCTTCCATAATGCAGCCCTAAACAGGTGACCTAGGGAAAAAGGTCATATCTTGGGCTAGGAAGATACAAATGGAATTACGTAAAACGTGACAGATAGGTCACGGACTTTAGTTTCACAGGTCCGAGTATCAGAGGACGAAGTTGGAACAGTGACACGTGGCATGCCGTACAAGTTCACTATGTTGTTTCATCCCATAAACATATCATGTTGGGAAACTTATCCTATTTCTCTCATGGAGAATCCAATGAAGCTCAAATATGTGGGGTTGGAAATATGATAGGTCAAGTTACCACAGGCCGAAGTTTCAGACCCTGAGGATCTGAAATTTCAGAGATACACCAGAAACAATAAGGCACATCTGAAATAGCTCAATGGAGGAAATCAAAGAAGAGAAGGAAGAAGCTCTCACTTAGGGTTTTCAGTTTTTTAGGTATGGAAGGACCTGATACAATGTTGGAGACACTTGATGCAACATTGGAAACTTTGAAAATGGATTTGGAATCCCTTCATCATATTTATTAATCTTCCATCAAATGTTGCCGGAGGAAAAAGATTGAAAATTAGGGTTTTTCAGGTTCTACAAGTAAGAAGAAACCCTAGCAAAGTTGGGAGACTCATAGGGAAGCAATGAAGGAGGTTTAAATGGCATTGGTATTCTATCATCCTAGCACCATGAATATATATAAGATGTTTACAAGTGATATACCTTGGACGATTAGGGTTTTACCCTTATAGAGAAGACTACAAGCAATCTGGACAGGTATGACTTGAGGAGATGCAAGTATGTTTTGAAATCTGTTTTATTTATCTGATGATTAAGTTCATGATATGTTTGTATTCATATTATTGAGGTTAGTACAATCATGATTAATTTTATATTTTTATGATCACCTTAGTAAAAGTATGAATGCATGTGAATGATAGAAGAAATTCATTGATTAAGGGTTATGACACTTATGATTGTACTAATGCACTTGTGGTGTTGTATGAGGATGATGTTGTCTGCTAACATGAAAGGTACATGAAGAAAGACAAATCAAGTTCTATATCAAGAATATATGACCATGATGACATGAAGACAAAGACTCATCCATAGTCTTTGATCGCATAGAAGCTCTACTTACAAGGTATGTATGATTTGGTTCTACTATACTTAACTTATGAGATATGCAAGTTACTAGCACAAGGTCTCTAAATCATTGAAGAGAACAAAGAAGATATTGTTTGGTATGCTAGACATAACTAGAAACAATGTTAATTCATGTATGTTTTCCTATATCGAGTTAGAAAATACTACTTTCTGTTAGGATCTCAGATAAATATACTTTCATATGGTTGATAATGATTATTCCTAAAAATAGAGTTTAGCTAATCAAGGATTTATGCATATTGTGTTTCTTAGTTTGATTAATGATTATGACCGTCCGTGTTTAAGATTATTTAGGGTTATAATGTTTGTAATATTATTGATATTATACTAATGAATGTGTGATTATGTATGAGATATCGAAGATGACACAATGATGAAACTAGTGCACACTTAAGCATGCATAGTGGTATAGGATGGATAGAAGTTCAAAGACATGTAATCATGATGCTATCATAAAGAGAAAATAGAGATCAATAGGGAGGCAACCACGCAAACATAAAAGATAAGTATTTGAGTTGTTATTTGAATTACTTATTGAATATCTGAATAGTTAATGATATTGCTAGTAATAGTTGTATGCATAGTTGTATTCCTAGAATCAAGAAATATATCATGCATAGTGTAAGCATTCATATAGCATTGAACAATATACTACTAATATGCATATGATGGGTAAGTTGGACAAACATTCCATTGTTGCTTGTATATAATGAAACCTCTTTGATAACATGCTGGGAGTTGTGTATGCTCTTGATAGTATGTTCTGGTAGAGATGGAAGGCATATAGATAGCCACTGTATGCATACAGGATATGGAAAAGTGTTGTGCCAAAGTATTGGTTAAGATAGTTGCATAACTATGTGAATTATATCAGTATGCATAATAGGTTATCATTGAAATGTCAACATGATTTGATGATTATGAAGTGTTACTAATCATGTAATTGAATTTGATTTGTAGGAAAGATTGTGTGCTATGATGTACAAAAGAAGGATGATGAACACTTGTTCCGAAGAACAAGTGATGATTGTTCAACAAGAAGACTTACAAATCAAACATACTATAGAAGTACAAAGCAAGGCTCATGGCTAGACACACTTCTAGAGATATATTACACCCATGGATGATTCCCAAGATTTGAAAGAAAATCACATGATTGAAGAAGGCTTTGTGCGGGTTCAATAGGTACCCAGGATCGATAGTCATTCGATGAGCTTGATGATCACAACGGGTGATGCGGATTTCAACCTTTGCTACAAGGTTGAAGATGGTTTCTATATACAGATGACATGCTTCTCTCAGATGGATGCAAGAAGGAACTCACCATAGAGCTCAAGTGATCTTGAGGCTCATATCAGTAGGCCCATATGACGGGAGATGGCACAGATAGATATGCAGAAGATCACTCAATGCAAAGTGTGCATGATGTTCAGTCACAGAGGGAGGACAATACTTAGATGTAGAAGAATCCACTCAGAGGGAGTAGATCTCAGAGTTAAAGAATCTTGGCATGATTCTTGTGATTAGATATGTGGCTGAGATTTTTTCCTTAGCCAAGGAAAATGTGAAGTAGAGATCTGGGATGATGGACAATGTCAGGTCCCCTCCCATCAGACTGGGCCAGGAAGAGAACATGACACTAAATCCGGTCATCTAGCCCCATATCCATTAAGTAAAACTCATTGATAATAAAATACATATACATATGCATATAGTAATTAAACACAACGGAATTAAAATCATCTACATATCTAACATACATCCAAGATATTCATGGTAAACATCAAATAAATACACTGCATAGTTAACACAAGAGAGTACTTATGTTAAAACAAAGTAGTCCCGGGCAACTGGCTATGCAACTGCAATGTTCCACCCAACCATAGGCCAGTTGTGCTTATCAATCTCTTGATACAACTGCCACCCCCAAGCTGGGCATGGTTTCTACAAGGAAAAAGGGAACAACAGACTCACACATAGCCAAAATACACCAAAATCAGCCAAGCCAATCCACAGTTGGGTTTATCAGGCTGCTAAGGAAAAGGGAGGGAATTAATTGCTAAGCTAATGAACTCAAGCACAAATCCATGGATACCTATACAAGATTTATCTAGCTTGGCACCCACAATGCCCACACACCCCACTCAAGGAAGTATTCCCTTCACCAATACACAGTCCCTCAGGCCATACCTTCCATTCTAGTGTTGTCCAAGGTGTGCATAGAAGAGTAGCCGATCCTTTTGATATTTTCGAGAGGTTACTCCCCTCACTAGGTTTATCAAGCCAATTCTGTCCACTTCCACTCCAAATTTCTTGCTCACAAGTTCAAACCAAAACAGGGATGCACATAACAGCAAAATCACAAGTGTTGGGCATGTAGAAAAATGTTTTTACGGTGGGATGCCCAAAATGGGGTTTCTACCAGTTCATAAAAATGTGGGCAGCCAAAAACGAAAAGCTAAATGAGGAAACAACCCTAGGAAGCCAAATCCATTTTCAGAAAAACGTCCATGGGCATTCTGGGGCAAAAATTACCTCCATAACAAACCCAAATCATGGTCCTCCTCTCCCAGCCACTGTGTAACACAAAAATGAGCTCCCAGCCATGGAAAAATGTAGGAAAATGATGAAAAACATGATGGAGAAAGCCCAGCTAGTTCAGACTGTGTGAGAGAGCAAAGTCCATGGGTGAAAAATGGCTTCGGGCACCATTTCATGGGTGTTTTCTTGTCCAAGAAGCAAAAATACGAATTCCCAAGTTGATGGCTTGCCCTAATCAAATCCTCCTCCTCCACCTCTTGTGCAGACCTCCCAGACAAGTGCGCTACTTTTCTGAGTTGTGAGTGTGTATCAAATGAGGAGCTCTCATCCTCTATTTCTACTAGTTCCCGACTGACTAAAATCCCTAATGGGGTCGACCTCTCCTGGAGAAGTCTAATAACCCCTAAAATATAATATCAAGGCCGACCCCCACATGGTGGGTCTAATAACCCTAGTTACCACAAATCCTCGGAGGAATAAACATCTTCGGATACATAATAGAGTCACCTCGGAGGGATGGAACATCTCCGGAATAATAATGTACAAATATAATATTCTTAGAAGTTACAATATTCAACACTCCCCCTTAACGAGAAGGATATTATAACAACATCTGCAGGAGCAAGGAGTCGTCGACTACATCATACATGATACATCTATAAATCATCGGAAGCTTTCTTCAATTCATCATCATCAGTAACCCAACCAATTACTGGAATATCAACATCATCAGTATCGTCATCATACGATCATCAGCATCGTCATCACATGATCATCAGCATCGTCATCACGTGATCATCAGCATCGTCATCACACGATCATCAGCATCGTCATCACACGATCATCGGCATCGTCATTACACGATTATCAGCATCGTCATCACACGATCATCAGCATCGTCATCACTCGATCATCGGCATCGTCATCACATGATCATCAGCATCGTCATCACACGATCATCAACATTGTCATCACACGATCATCGGCATCATCATCACATGATCATCATATTACAGGAAGATCAATCCTGCTCTCTTTAGGACATAGGTCCATGGATGATACAATCCGATCAAGTTCCAAGATGATCAGTCCTTATCTCTTTAAGACAAGTCTCATGTCTAGGGACGATGAAATCCCATCATGTACATTTTTTAACCTAGTTCATGGACGATGCAGTCCTCACATGTACCTTTAAGACAAGTCTCATGTCTAGGGATGATGCAATCCTATCTTCAATTTTTGGAGACATCAGTCTACGGATCAATTCTGGGACCAAAGTCCGGGGAAGATACAATCTCCTACCTGTTCATTCAGGACTTCATTATCGGAGACCCAGTCTACGGCTCAATTCTGGGACCGAAGTCCAAGGAAGATACAATCCCCTACCTATTCATTCAGGACTTCATTATCGGAGACCCAGTCTACGGCTCAATTCTGGGATCGAAGTCCGAGGAAGATACAATCCCCTACTTGTTCATTCATGACTTCATTATCGGAGACCCAGTCTACGGCTCAGTTCTGGGACCGAAGTACAGGGAAGATACAATCCCCTACCTGTTCATTCAGGACTTCATTATCGGAGGCATCATGTCTACGGGTCAATTCTGGGACCGAAGTCCGGGGAAGATACAATCCCCTACCTGTTCATTCAGGACTTCTTTATTGGAGACATCATGTCTACGGCTCACTTTAGAACAAGTGTTCAAGGTTGATACAATCCCTCTTCTTTCTCGGAGACACCTGTCTACGACTCACTTTAGAACAATTGTTCAAGGATGATACAATCCCTCACATGTATCCTCATTAATATAGGTACAAGTATCCTCAACCATACAAGTACATTAATCAATACATGTATCCTCAAAAGCATGTATTCTTACCAATACATCGTATCATCAAAACATGTATTCTTACCAATACATATAGCATGTATTCTCACTAATACATCTATCATCAAAAACATGTATTCTCACTAATACATCTATCATCAAAAGCATGTATTCTCACTAATACATCTATCATCAAAAGCAAAATAAGTAAAAATAAGTATTCTAAGTATAAGAGTCCTAAATCTAAATGTTTCTAGGTATCGAGGTGTAGTAAGCAGGTAGCCTCATCATCGATCTTGCTTGTTGATGAGACAATCTCATTATCAGTGACTATATTACTCCCCCTTTCGAGGAGAGTCCTTTTGAATTACACCAAGCTTGTCTCGGAAGTATTCAAATTTCACTCGAGACAGAGGTTTGGTCAAGATATCAGCAATTTGATCCTCAGTGCTCACATACTCGAGTTTGATAGCTCCTCTCTGCACCATATCTCGTATATAAAAGTATCGGATCTCTATGTGTTTTGACTTATCGTGGAATACAGGATTTTCTGTCATCTTGATGCAGCTTTGATTGTCACACATAATCACAGTGGGATCCATTTCTAAGTCAAACACTCCAGATAATAGCTTTCGAAGCCATACTGCTTCACAGCTGGCAGAGCAGGAAGCTATATATTCTGCTTCAGCAGTACTGAGAGCCACACTAGATTGTTTCTTGATGAACCATGAGATCATGGCAGATCCAAGACCATAACATCCACCTGATGTACTCTTTCTGTCTGAGACACTTCCTGCCCAATTAGAATCTGAGTAACCATGTAATCTGAGTTCATGACCTCCAAGATAATATAGACCAAAATCTAATGTACCTTTTAGGTACCTCATTACATGCTTTGCAGCTATTAAGTGAACCTTTCTAGGTTCTACTAGATACTGATTTAGGGTATTTACAGCAAAGCATATATCTGGCCTGGTATTTGTTAAATACATCAAAGACCCAATGATTTGTCTATATAGAGTTAGATCCACTAATTCCGATGAGTCATCAACTAATAATTTCAAGTTGGATTCCATGGGAGTGGCCATGGGTTTACACTCCAACATATCAAATCTTTTTAGAATCTCCACAGCATACTTACCTTGATTTAAAAAGATTCCTTTTGGTTCTTGCCATACTTCTAGACCTAAGAAGTAGTGCATTAGTCCGAGATCTTTCATCTCGAATTCTGAAGAAAGCTTCTTCTTGCTTTCAATAATTTGTTTCTCATTTTCGGTTAGAAATAGATCATCTACATATAACAACAGTATAATTGGTTCATCATCCATCACTTTGAGATAAAGATTGGGATCAGCTTTACTCTTGGTAAAGCCCATGCTTGTTAAGAAATTGTCAATCCTTCCGTACCAAGCCCTGGGAGCTTGCTTCAATCCATATAATGCCTTCTTCAGTTTGCATACATGAGTTCTCCCGTCTTTAACCTCAAACCCTTGTGGTTGCTCTATGTACACTTCTTCTTCAATTACACCATTCAGAAAAGCTATCTTAACATCCATTTGATGTAATTTCCACTTCATCATAGATGCAAGTGCCATGATAGTTCTTATTGAAGTATACCTAGCAACTGGTGCACATGTTTCTTCATAGTCAATTCCCTCCTTCCGAGAGAATCCTCTGGCTACAAATCTTGCCTTGTATTTTTCAATGCTACCATCTGCAGCATGTTTTATCTTGAAAATCCATTTGGAAGAAACCACACTTTTATCTTTTGGTCTGGGAACTATATCCCAAACATCATTTTTCATTATTGATTGATATTCTTCTGTCATTGCTTCTACCCATTCTTTCTTCTGAGCTGCCTCTTCATAGCTAGTAGGTTGTTGATCCGCAAGATCACACATCAAGGCCATATAGTTGGATACTAGCTTTGGTTTCTTTCTTTCTCTAGTGGAGCCTTCAGGAGCTCCATATCTTTAAGCTCCTTGAATAATATCTCTAGCCCATGCTGGCCTTCTTTTCTTAGATAAATTTGTAATAGGAGGTTCTTGTGGTTCCAACATGTCATGATCCTCTGGTGAATCATCTTCAGGGATGTGCACAGCCTCTGTGATTCTAGGAGGTGTATATTCTTCATATATTTCTTCAAGTTGGCACTTCCTGGATTTCTTGAGAGCTGTTTCTTCATCAAATGTTACATCTCTACTTATTTCTATATGATGAAAACCTGGTATGTAAATTCTGAAGGCCTTGGATGATTCACAATAACCAACAAATATTCCCTTCTTACCAGAAGGATCCAACTTGGTTCTCTTTTCTTTTGGAATGTGGATGTACACAGGACACCCAAATATCTTAAGATGACTTACCTCAGGCTTCTTTCCTGTAAACACTTCTTCTGGAGTCTTGAAATCAAGAGCACTATGGGATAGTCTATTTTGCACATATACTATTGTCTTAGTTGCTTCAGCCCATAGCTACATGGGTAGATCTTGGTCATGTATCATAGTCTTTATAGCTTCCATGATGGTTCTATTTTTCCTCTCAGCAACCCCATTTTGTTGGGGATTGTAGGGAGTGGTTAGTTCCCTCTTAATTCCGGCTTCTTTACAAAAGTCTTCAAAGTCCTTTGAAGTATATTCTCCGCCATTATCTGTTCTGAGAATCTTAATTCTCTTTTCTGAGAGATTTTCTATTAGAGCCTTGAACTCTTTGAATTTTCCAAAGACTTCATTCTTACCTTTTAGAAAGTATATCCAAGTTTTCCTTGAATAGTCATCAATGAATGAAAGATAGTATTCAAACCCACTTAGAGAAGTGGTGGGCATTGGTCCACATACATCTGAGTGTATTAGCTCCAAAATGTTCTTAGTCTTTGTTTCACTCTTTGGAAAGGGGTTCTTGACATTCTTCCCTTTCTTACATCCTTTACATGAGCCATCATGATCAACCTTCAAATCTGGTAATCCTATGACCACCTTGCTTACATAGGGTAAGGCTTTGTAGTTAATGTGAGCTAATCTTCTATGCCATAGCTCACTGGGGCTAGAGGTTTCATGAGCAAGGGCAACCTCTGGATGACCCTTGAGCTTATAGAGACCTCCTTCCTCTTCACCAATGACAACTGCATCTTTAATTGATTTTACTTTGGACCACATGAGTACTTGACCATCTATGAAGGCAACTCTAAAACCTTTCTTATCTAGTGCTGAGATAGAGAGTAGGTTATTCTTCAATCCTGGCACATATAAAATTTCTTTCATCTTCAAGGGTGTTCCAGAATCTAGCTTGTAGTTTGCTTCACCAATCCCCTTGATGGGATATTGGTAATCATCTCCTAGAGATACCTTTTGTGGTGAAGACTTTTCTTCAATTCTTGAGAGAGTTTTCTTTTGACCTGTCATGTGCTTTGAAGCACCACTGTCAATGAGCCATGTATCTTCACCAGGAGACACAGATCCAGAGAGTGCATAAAATAGGACATATTCTTCTGGATCTTCTTTCTTTACTTTAGATCTTTTCCTTCAAGGCTTTCCTCTTCTTCTTCTTCTTCTTCACTATCATCTTCTGCCATATGTGCATGATGTCTTTTGTGGACAAACTTCTTCTTCTTCTTTTCTGGTAAAGTATAGTCTCTAGCATAGTGTCCTAGTTTAAGACAATTAAAACATTGGACTGTGGAGAGGTCTCTTTCTGAGTTTGTTCCTCCTTTCCTTTTGAATCAATGAGAGGGTTGAGACCTTTTGTGGTTCACTTTCTTGAAGTGACCCCTTTTTCCTCTTTTGGTGTGGGTGTCCAAGGCTTGGTCATCCTCTTTGAGAAGAGCCTCTCTGTTGGCTACCCTAGCCTCTTCTTGAACACAATCCTCCCATACTACATCAAACTTCATGCTTTCTTTTCTGGCACACATGGTTTGTATGAATGATTCCCAAGGTCTAGTGAGACCATTTAGAGCAGTCATCACAAGTTCATCTTCATCAAGAGTATCACCAATGGCATCTAGTTGCTCCGTGATTTGGGAGACCCTTGAGAAGTAGTCTTGAATGGATTCTCCTTTGTGCATCTTGGTACTCTTCAACTGAGTCCTTAGGTTCATCTTCCTATTGATGTTCTTTCCTTCATACATTCTTCCTAGGGCATCATACATTTCCTTTGGAGTCTTCTTGGAGGCCACTTGGGGAATCAAGTGGTCTTTAATGGAATCAGCTATGATTCTCTTAGCCCTAATCAAATCCTTCCTATGCTTCTCTTTGGCTTCATCTCCTTCAGGTTTTGCAACATCATCCTTGACATAATGAGCAAGATCATTCTCTTCAAGAATGAGACCAATTCTGTATTTCCATGCCGGGAAATTTTCTATACATTCTAGCTTGTCTTCAAGCTTAGTGTTTGGAGCCATCTTCTCTTGGGGGAGTCCAAGAGACAAGAGATAGAATAGTACTTACCTGGAAACTTTAACCCTTTTAATTTTTCGGATCCTGGGACAGAATTTTTGGTTTATAGCACTTTTGGTAAAACTAGGGTTTGACTTTCCCGGAGTTCTACCCAACCAAAAAGTTCGATCTAGGGCTCAAAAGATTGGTTTTGAGAAGGCTTATCCAGCCATGTAATCAGAATTCAATAATACCAACTTTTTGCAGAAACCAATTTTTGGTTTATCGCACTTTTGGTAAAACTAGGGTTTGACTTTCCCAGAGTTCTACCCAACCAAAAAGTTTGATCTAGGGCTCAAAAGATTGGTTTTGAGAAGGGCTATCCAGCCATGTAATCAGAATTCAACACTACCAACTTTTTGTAGAAACCCTAATTTTCACCGGAGAGAGAGAGAGAGATATTCTTACCTTGTGAAAGATGTCCTATTCAAGCTAGCTCTGATACCATGTTAAGTTTAAACTAAATAGACTAGCAATATCACTGAAAGAAACATAATCACAAGATAGACACAGAATTTACCCTGGGAAACCCTCATGGGGTAGAAAACCCAGCAAAGCTTTCCTCAATAAGATGATCAACCAAAATACAAGATGTGCTCCAAGACTTGACCTCCCTATCCACCTCCTGTGCAGACCTCCCAAACAAGTGCGCTACTTTTCTGAGTTGTGAGTGTGTATCAAATGAGGAGCTCTCCTTCTCTATTTATACTAGTTCCCGACTGACTAAAATCCCTAATGGGGCCGACCTCTCCTAGAGAAGTCTAATAACCCCTAAAATATAATATCAGGGCCGACCCCCACATGGTGGGTCTAATAACCCTAGTTACCACAAATCCTCGGAGGAATAAACATCTCCGGATACATAATAGAGTCACCTCGGAGGGATGGAACATCTCCGGAATAATAATGTACAAATATAATATTCTTAGAAGCTACAATGTTCAACAAGAACTCACCATAGAGCTCGAGTGATCTTGAGGCTCATATCAGTAGACCCATATGACGGGAGATGGCACAGATAGATATGCAGAAGATCACTCAATGCAAAGTGTGCATGATGTTTAGTCACAGAGGGAGGACAATACTCAGATGTAGAAGAATCCACTCAGAGGGAGTAGATCTCAGAGTTAAAGAATCTTGGCATGATTCTTGTGATTAGATACGTGGCTGAGATTTTTTTCTTAGCCAAGGAAAATGTGAAGTAGAGATCTGGGATGATGGACAATGTCAGGTCCCCTCCCATCAGATCGGGCCAGGAAGAGAACATGACACTAAATACGGGCATCTAGCCCCATATCCATTAAGTAAAACTCATTGATAATAAAAGACATATACATATGCATGTAGTAATTAAACACAACGGAATTAAAATCATCTACATATATAACATACATCCAAGATATTCATGGTAAACATCAGATAAATACACTGCATAGTTAACACAAGAGAGTACTTATCTTAAAACAAAGTAGTCCCGGGCAACTGGCTATGCAACTGCAACGTTCCACCCAACCATAGGCCAGTTGTGCTTATCAATCTCTTGATACAACTGCCACCCCCAAGCTGGGCATGATTTCTACAAGGAAAAAGGGAACAACAGACTCACACATAGCCAAAATACACCAAAATCAGCCAAGCCAATCCACAGTTGGGTTTATCAGGCTGCTAAGGAAAAGGGAGGGAATGAATTGCTAAGCTAGTGAACTCAAGCACAGAGCCATGGATACCTCTACAAGATTTATCTAGCTTGGCACCCGCAATGCCCACACACCCCACTCAAGGAAGTATTCCCTTCACCAATACACAATCCCTCAGGCCATACCTTCCATTCTAGTGTTGTCCAAGGTGTGCATAGAAGAGTAGCCGATTCTTTTGATCTTTTTGAGAGGTTACTCCCCTCACTAGGTTTATCAAGCCAATTCTGTCCACTTCCACTCCAAATTTCTTGCTCACAGGTTCAAACCAAAACAGGGATGCACATAACAGCAAAATCACAAGTGTTGGGCATGTAGAAAAACGTTTTTACGGTGGGATGCCAAAAATGGGGTTTCTACCAGTTCATAAAAATGTGGGCAGCCAAAAACAAAAAGCTAAATGAGGAAACAACCCTAGGAAGCCAAATCTGTTTTCAGAAAAACGTCCATGGGCATTCTGGGGCAAAAACGACCTCCATAACAGCCCCAAATCGTGGTCCTCCTCTCCCAGCCACTGTGTAACACAAAAACGAGCTCCCAGCCATGGAAAAATGCAGGAAAATGATGAAAAACGTGATGGGAAAAGCCCAGCTAGTTTAGACTGCGTGAGAGAGCAAAGTCCATGGGTGAAAGACGGCTTTGGGCACCATTTCATGGGTGTTTTCTTGCCCAAGAAGCAAAAATACGAATTTCCATGTTGATGGCTTGCCCATGCACGAAATTGTTTGCCATACCTCTTCATTCCCAAGGCATTAACTACCTCAACCAACTCTTGGAAGAATTAAATGATTGGGTGCATAAGTCAAAATGGGTAGTTGGTGGTTTATGGGTTTTCTCATGAAATTTGGCTTAACACTATTGGCTCAAGGGTTTGAATAATTTCCCTCCCTATTCCTTGTGAAATCATGCCCCCATCTCTTTGTTGCATTGCATAGCTAGTTGTGGGTATTTCATTAAAATCCGTATTTACATGATGTCTTGATTTACATTGTGCATGTCTAGCACAAGAACCATAGGCATCTATTTTTAATTGTCGATACATAAAACGATAAATCGATGGCGGGGCCTTGGCCTTGAGCTCCTCACCATGATTTAATAACGATATTTACATCATTTACAATTTTAATGCAATAGGGTCAAAATCGGGATATTACAGACAATGGTTTCTACAGTTTACAGACAGATGGTGTATTTGACGAATACCAGGCCATATATATGCTTTGTTGTGAACACCCTGAGTCAGTATCTAGTTGATCCTAGACGTATTCACCTGGTAGCTACAAAGCATGTGATGAGGCACCTGAAAGGTACGATAGACTTTGGTCTATACTATGTTGGAGATCATGACTACAGATTGTATGGTTATACAGATGTAGATTGGGCCGGGAGTGTCTTAGACAGGAAGAGCACCTTTGGTGGATGCTATTGTCTAGGATCCGCCATGATCTCATGGCTTAGCAGGAAGCAGTCTAGTGTTTTTCTCAGCAAAAGATGAAGCAAAGTATATAGTAGCTTGTTCTGCTAAGTTGTGAAGCCATATGGCTCCACAAGTTGATGTCATGTCTATTTGACCTGGAGTTGGATACCATAGTGATTCTATGTGACAACCAGAGTTGTATAAAGATGACGAAGAACCCAGTGTTCCATGACAAGTCAAAGCACATAGAAATCCAGTATTTTTATATACAAGATATGGTACAGAAAGGGAGTTATAAAGCTTCAGTATATGAGCACTGATGAGCAAGTTGTTGATGTGTTGACCAAACCTCTATGGAGAGGGAAGTTTGAATACTTCAGGGACAAGCTTGGAGTGGTTCAGATCAAGAGGGAGCAATGAGCTTAGTTGAAGTAGCAGGTAGTCACGGGTCATGTGACGTAATTGAGTCTCCTAGGATACAAGAGGATCTGAATGAGTGGTGAGGTAATGTAGGTGGTTGCGGTGTGCAACATAATGGACGCTCCTAGGATGGGCCCACCGAATGGCTTGCTCAGTTCATGGATGAGGATAGTCACATCCAGTATGAAAAAGGACTGGCATTGTGGTGGAAAATCCTAGATTTGATCTAGGTCACATCCAGTATGAAAAAGGACTGGCATTGTGGTGGAAAATCCTAGATTTGATCTAGGTCACTTCCAGTATGAAAAAGGGTTGGCACTGTGGTGGAAAATCCTAGATTTGATCTAGGACACAATCAGTATGAAAAAGGACTGGAACTGTGTTGGAAAATACTAGATTTGATCTAGGTCACATCCGGTCTGAAAAAGGACTGGCACTGTGGTGGAAAATCCTAGATTTGATCTAGGTCACATCCAGTATGAAAAAGGACTGACACTGTGGTGGAAAATCCTATATTTGATCTAGGTCACATCTAGTATGAAAAAGGATTGGCACTATGGTGGAAAATCCTAGATTTGATCTAGGTCACATCCAGTATGAAAAAGGATTGACACTATGGTTGGATTGTATCATCCTTGGACTTCAGTCCAGAACGGATCCAATGACTTCTGTCCTCGAGATGTGGTGGGATTGTATCATCCCTGGACTTATGTCCTAAAGTGAGAGGGACTGATCATACCGTAATTGGATAAGGATTGCATCATCCTTGGACTTATGTCCTATAGTGAAAGGGATTGATCATCCTGTAATTGGATCATGTGTGTTGCAGGTTATGTTGCTGCTGATCGAAAGATCAAGATGATGTTGTTGATCAAAAGATCAAGATGATGTTGCTGATAGAGAGATCAAGTGTTGTTGTAGACGATCGAGCGATCAAGTGCTGCAGAAGATGAAGACCAAAGATGAAGACTCAGTGCTATAGAATATGATACTCCAGTACTGAAGATGTTGAAGATATTGAAGATGTTCCAGTAACTGTTCCAGTTGCCGATGCTGTTGAAGAAAACTTCCAATGATTTATAGATGTATCACCTTGATGTTGTTGATGATTCTCTCTCTCCTTGCTCCTACAGTTGATGTTGTTGTTGTCAGTAGAATACCCTTCTCGTTAAGGGGGAGTGTTGAAATATTGTAACTTCAAAGAATATTCTATTGTATTTTATTGTTGTAATTTATTCGAAGATGTTGTATTCCTCCGTCGGGATGTCATTATTGTATTTGATTATGTAAAGTCATTGAGGTAAATCCTCCCTTGTAATTCGGAACAATAAATCCCCTTTGAGTCAATTATAATGGGGTGTTTAAGTCCCCTAGAGGAGTCGGCCCAGTCACCATTAAGTTGAGTGGTTAAGTTGTTGGGGCCGACCTAGTTAGGGAAAAAGTCAAGTGGAAGATAAAGTATAAATATGAGTGATGTGGTTCTCATTTGGACACACACACACTCACTTGTGTAATTCGGAATGGAGAGAGAGAGAGAGAGAGAGAGAGATCTGCAAGGAGAAGGAGCACTTGTTTTGGATTTTGTCTTTGTACTTTTGAACATCTATATTGAGGAAGTTTTGTTGGGTTTTCTTCCCCTTGAGGGTTTCCTAGGATAAATTTGTGTCTCTTGTGTTTATGTTGTGCTTGTTATTCTTTCAGTGATCTTGTATATGCTATTGTTGTGAAATTGGATTGAACACTGATGTTATCTATCTTAGCATATTGAATCTTAACAATCCTCGTGAGATGGGAAATGGAAAAGTCCCTACATTAGATGGATTTCCATGTGAATTACACAAAACCACTTAGGGGTGTTTGGGGTTAGAGTTACTCAAATTCATAATGTAGTTATTGCATTTCAAGCCCTATGAACCATATTAAACCATGGTCTCATCAAAGAGAGGGGCAGTGGAAGCAAATTTCAGGATTTCAAAGAAGGCCATAGATAAATCGGAGCCTAGACCCCCCATGTTCTCATGCGCAAGAGGCAAGTTGAGAAGCAACTACCCGACGAAAGCGCTCGTTCATAAGGTGACTCCATTCATCTGGGCCGAGATCTGGCGGGAGAGGAGGGTCCATGGAAGTTGAACGCAATGCTAAGACCCTAGGTCAATTCATATCTCGCATAAACCCTAACAGTCTCTCTTCCGAAACTGAAGGTAAAAATTGTACATCCACTTCATTGCAAGGATCAATATACTTATCAACAACATGAACATTAAGAAATTGTTTATCATCACAAAAAAAAAATAATAAACCCAATCCAACCAACAAACACAAATTGCACAAGAAAAATCCACTATATAAGAAAAAGTTAAAATGAAATTTGATTTATCCATGTTGAATCTACATTTACGCGTTAATTTTATAAGTTCCAAAATTACTTATAGCCTTCAAATATGTCTTGAAACCCAAAAGATAGGTTCGCCAAAATGCATACATGGTTGTGTTATGCACACCTATTGCATTGTATAAGTGGTTGACTTCCTTGACCTGGATTATAAAATATGTTTTGGATATTTACAATTTATGGTCAACCCAAAAGTAATATGTTAAAATGGATACATTTTCCTAGATGTAATTATGGTTTTAGGTTTATGGTTTTGGTTTTAGGTTTATGTGTCGGGCTAATATACCTGTATAAAGTGCACTTCATAGTAAGGGACCTGCCCATATAGTGTAATTAAGGGATATGCCAATATAATGTGATTAAGGTTAATAAATTGGGGGAAGACATGTTATGTAAATAAGGTTAGTAAATTGGTAAAAGAAGGAAGACACATTTTACATTATGGTTGGCAGATATATGGTTAATAAACTATCTAAGAAGAAGGGCCCAGTGGAGGCACACTTTATATTATGAATGAGAGAGATATGGTTAATAAACTGGTGGAAGAAGGAATGAGCCCTTTATATTTTATTAAATAAGAAATAACTTTTTTGTTAAGAAAAACAATCAAGTATTTAGATTTATATATATATAAAGTATTTCTATATATATATATATATAAACTTTATACTTTGAAATTGTAAATTTCAATTCTTGCTAAAATTTAATAGACAGTTTCTTGTTTGTTATCATTGAAATCTGATTTGCAATGTGTAATCTTGCAAACAATCATAACAAATACATGCTTCAAGCATTGGCTATGCCTATTGCACGATCTTTCGCAGATTTCATCAATGGTTTAGATGCACTACAAGATTATGACAATCAACTAGAAAAACAAATATTGCTATGTGTAGGGAAGTGAGTAATGTTATCCTACAATTTACGGGTCCAAATAGGATTAGTAAATGGTGCACTTGGATTGGTCATGCAAATTGTATACACACCTGGATCTAGCCCTCTTAAGTTACCAACCTATGTTGTCGTGGCATTTGATAGTTACATTGGGCCTCCATGGGACCAATCTCAACCAAATCACATACCAATTCCACCCATAAATCGAAGTAATAAGAAACAAATCCCCCTCAAGATGGCTTGGGAATTGACTATCCATAAATCCCAAGGATTGACATTAACAAGCTCAACCATTGACATTGGTAGCATTGAACGTCAAGAATTGACCTTCACAACAATGCCACGTATTGCAACATTAAAAAGAATCTGAATTACACCATCATCCTGCTTCAAATGCTATGCAAAGATGAAAGACACTTCATATGTCTCACTTTGAAAAAAGCAAGAGGCACGCCTTCATTCTTTGTCCCTTTCATACTTAAAATTGGAATCCTCAATTCTTGTACTCCCCCTACCAAATGAAAATACCAAATATATTTATTTTACTACGCCTTCATTCTCGTATGACAAATTAATGTACAATTCATTTTAGTTTCTATCGATTACATGATTTTCTATTTATTGCTTATTAGTACTGGCAACAAAATTTTCCTTTCAATTTCATTGATTACTATCCCTACCCTAAATTATCTAGACTTACTTTCAAACACATAAATTTATATTATCTATATACATGCATTTTTCTCTCATTTACAATATATTAAAGATCTTCTCAACCTTTCATTTCCCCGCTTTAACGTAGGCTAGTTTTAAATAATCTTTACCCATTAAATATTTTATTATGAACACACTATCAAGTAAACAATATATGAATTAAATTATTATATATACGAGCACTAACTACTAAAGTTAAGGGGAAAATGGTATGGTGGAAAGAGTAAAGAAACTACGATGGCATTGTTGGCAACTCAATTGCTTTTAAGTTGTTGATTTACTGGTTTATTTGTAACGGAGTGGAGCTAGATGTTGTTGATTTATTGGTTTATTTATAATGGAGTAGAGTTATATATATATATATATATATATATATATATATATATAATTTGTTTATTCTTTTTGTAATTCAATTGTTTTTAAGATGCCGATTCATTTCTTTAATGGTTTGATAATTCAGTTGCTATAGGTAATGGAATGGAGGTTTATATCTCTGATGTTTATTTGTAATGGAGTGGATATATATAGATATATATATAATGGTTTGGTAATCTAATTATTTTTAAGATGATGTTGATTTAGTGGTTTATTTATAATAAAATAGAGTTAGATGTTGTTGATTTATTGGTTTAAATGTAATGGAATGGATATATATATATATATATATATATAATTTGTTTATTGATATTAAATTTTAAGTTTGGTAGGAATTTTGTTAAAAATTATAGTTTTATTTAATGGACAAGAATTTTGATTATAAAATTTTCATTTTAAACATTTTGTTGTTTAATGATTCAAGGTAATGGAAGATGACTCCGTTTAACAATCAATAATGGTACTTATTGATATTTCAAATTCGTATGGCGAGGAGGAAGGCAATCAAAATAGGGAGGAAGCTTTTAGTGGACATGACCCCACTTAATTATTGGTTTATGTTCTTTTTTTGTAAAGCCCAATTAGGACAATTTGTTCAAGTTTTTAGTTTTTAGTTTTATGTTAGATATGTCATATTTGTTATAGCTTATCAATTATCATGTTGAAGGACAAAATTTTGTGAAATGTTTATGTTAGAACAATAACATTTTTGTAATATGGAACAATGTGTATTCGTGGTTGTATTCTTCAATCTTTTAATATAAAAACTTGATGATTTCAGTTATTTTTAATTTCTTTGACTATAAACATTTATTTATAAAAAGAAATTTAATTACAAAATTTGATTTATAAAGATATTAATCTATTTATAAGGATCTTAATTTTCTTAAATCATTTTAAGCAGACACTAATAGTTTAGATTTCAAAAATATAAATGTGTCAAAGTAAAACATCCCTCATTAGATAAAATGTCTTGTAAGGATATGCGTTTGTGATCGCTCTGCAACTAGGGTTTGGGGTCTTGAGAGTCGATTCCGGAGATAATCTTGGTGGCCATGGCTCTTTCCATGGCCGCCTCTCCACTTTCTTCTTTGCGTTGCTATCTAACTTGGTCGATTGAAGGCGTTTATTGATGGTTTCTCTTTCTGCTTTGGAGTGGAGGCGGCACCTTCGCGCGGCGACCCATTGGGTAGCAGGCTTCTCCTGTTTCCCAGTGGCGGCGGTATTTTGTGTTGAAGGGACCTGAACCAGGGCTGGGCATCCTTCCAGTGGCGTTGGCGGTAGCGGGTCTTCCATGATCGATGGAGGCAGCATACTTACCAAGGTAGTCGAATAGCGTCCATGGCTCTGTGACAGTAAGCGTTCGTGGTGAATGAGGCTCATCGTGGGCTCTTTCCCATCGACGGCAGCGGCTGCTCGTTCGGTGGTCTCCTGCTTTCAGGTGGCAGCAGAAGCTTTCTTTGCGAGGGGAGACATTTACCTTTCAGCTGGGCACTTCTTCTCTCTTGGCTTCCTGAGGTTTCATCACAAAACCGGTGGCTCTTCCTTCCCTTCAAGCTTTATGGGGTTATTGTTGTTTAGAATGCCTTGTCTTTTGGGTGTCTTTCATGTAGCTCCATATGAGCGGTATTTTTCATTGTATTTGAGCCAATCATGGCTGTTATTTTCTTGGGGTGCTTTGGCACTTGCGCCGAGAGGCGCTCTACAACCCAGTATGAGGGAGATCTTGTAACATGTGAGTGTTTGTCGAGTGTTTGTCTAGTAACAAAATAATATAAAGTAAACAAAAAAGAATAATACAAAGTAAAAAGTAATAAATATTATGTCGGCCATAAACAAAAAAGAATAATACAAAGTAAAAAGTAAATATGAGACTTAAACTAGAGACTTTAGAGCTTATGATTAGGTGATAAATATTATGTCGGTCATAAACAAAAAAGAATAATTCAAAGTAAAAAGTAAATATGAGACTTAAACTAGAGACTTTACTTTTTACTTTTAATACAAAGTAAAATGTAAATATGAGATTTTAGAGTGTTTATCGAGTAACAAAATAATACAAAGTAAAAAGTAATAAATATTATGTTGGACATAAACAAAAAAGAATAATACAAAGTAAAAAGAAAATATGAGACTTAAACTAAAGACTTTAGAACTTAGGATTAGGCGGCTCGGGTATTGCACTCAAGGAGCTATTCAAGGAGAGGTTTGCACCTCGGGAGATTTGATCCCTCACGGCGCTTGAAAGAGCCTAGGATTTGGATCTATGCTGGTTATATGCATTGTTATTCAAATTGGTATGAGACCAGCATAGATCCATCTTAAACCCGGATCTATCAAGCACCGAGAGGGATCCAATTCTTGAGGTGTAAATTTTTTATACATTAAGAAAAAATTTACACCTGAAAATATGTGATCCCTAGGCTTAAGATGAAATCAATATGATTTAATTTTTTAAGTCGACTTCATTTGTACTTTTATTTCTTTTTTTATGGGAACGTTACGCATTACAACACCTACCCCATACAGAGTTGTAAAGCACCTTGCTACTCTCGGTGCAATGCGTACAAGGAAATTGAAATAAAGAGATTTTTGTAATAAATGTATGAGTGAATTAAGAAGTAGATAAACTCAATTATTTTTTTGTTAAAAATCTTTTATAAATTTGCAAGAATTTTACCTTGAAAATTTGTCCATTTTAAGAGGACTTGGATCATCGCAATTTATAAAATATGAGTGGATCAAGGTGGAACTTTGCCTCACCGAAAAAAGGAAGTAGACTTGTCAGAAAGGTTATATTTGTTCAATTTTTAACTCGCTCCAATAAAGATATGGAGAGGGGACTCATTTCGAGCTTTGACCTTTGAATCTTGCAAACATAGATGAACCAATTTACAAAGAACTTGAATAATAAGAGATGAAGGTAAGGGAAATCTACCTTCCCTTATCATATAGAAAAGCCTTATCAATCAACAAGCAACAAAGAATCAACGAATTCCTTCATGAACCCAAGATAGTAACATATTTGTTGTTAGTATTGTTTGTTTATGACATACTTTGCTCACTACTTATTAATAATTGTTCTATATTGCACTTGTTGATTTTGTTGTTTTAATGGAATTGTTAAGGACTTCCTTTTAGTTGTTGAAATTTGTGGATACAAAAAGTTAGAGTTCTATAAAGAACTTGAATTGAGTTTTTAACAACTTAGGTGGATTCATAATTAAGCAACATCAGTAGTGTTCTACCATGCAAACACCTTGGATCACAGTAGATCTCTACTCTTAACTTTAATTTATAAAAATGCACGTATTTTATCCCTTTCAAATTTGGATATATATCCTTTAACTACTAAACTTCTTCAAATTATATATTTATAAATAATTAATATTTATATTGAAAAAAATTAATAATATATATTTTTTAAATATCATCTTTAATACTTTTAAAATTAATTTAACTAAATTAAAATTCTAAATATAATTATAATCACAATCTCTATATATCAAATCAAATCATTATTATATGTATTACTCAAAACAAATCAAATCATTATTGTATTACTTAGAACAAAGTATTTAACACTCCATGACATCCACCTAACTACCTTACACTCATCCCATCAATTTATGAGTGACATCCATCCTTCACAAGTCACAAGCCAATAACACAAGTGTTTTGAAAGAGATCCCACCAAATGGTCATTCCATCAATTTCTTAGTGACATCCATCCTTCACAAGTCATGAACCAATAACACAAGTGTTTTGGAAGAGATCCCACCAAATGGTTCACAACATTATGTGAAAGATATATTTGAATTGTTGATATTCAACCATAATTGTAGGCTTGTAGCCATCCATCCAACCACCTATACAAATAAACAATCTAATACCTAATAATAAAAAAACTCAAGAACCCCTTTTAAATAAAATTTCAATTTCGATTGCTTTATTAAAATTTACAATTTCAATTTTCATCGCTTTATTTAAAAGGTTATTGTTCGTAGTTATTTTTATCTTAATTAATTAATATTTTTATTAAAATGTCTAATTTTTATTATTTATATTAAAATTAATAAATCAAATATAAATATATTTTTAATTAAAATTATATTTAAATAAATAAATAAACTTTAAAATTTCTTAATTATATTAATATTACATTTTAAAATAATAAAATAACATTAAATTTTCAATTCTATTTATTTTAAACATTTTAATTGATTCTTAAACACGCTTTGTCCACCACCGCTTTTTCCCTTAGCTTCAGATTGTATTATTAAAGCACGCATCCTATTTTGTATTTATCCTCCACCATTTCAAAATTCTCCAAACACTCAACTTTATTTATTCCTTCCCTTTTCAAAATTCTCTCACTTATTTTTTCCGCATATCGTTATATGGCATATGTGCGATGCCCCCATAAGTCATACCACTAGATTGGTATATTTATCGTACAGGACTGATACTCCCTTTTTGTCGCTTATTACTTATGTTGTCTCAAGATTCCTTTAGACATTTCAACATTGGAAACATAACGACGATTTTTTTAAGATTATATTTGGTATTTAAATTGAATGAAAGTATATACTAGTATAACTACTTAACTTATAGTTGGTGAATATCAATAGGTTACAAGTTAAGTGTTATGAACAAGTTATCTGTTACTTGTTCTCCATCTTATTTGTAATAATTTGTTGCTGATGCCTCATCTATTTATTGCCTTTTTTAGTTAAATGGATTGTTTGTCACTACGTATTATCGATGCATGAGCTAAAATTATCCATACATCAATTACAAGTTTATATATATATATAAATGTTTATTTTGAATTTTGAATAATGACCATAAAATCAATTTGGATAGTACACTTGTCCTATCCTCCTTCAATCTCGGAAAATCATAAATAGGAGTCCACTCCAAGTTCTAAGATATAAACACCTATTGGTGTAATGAGAGATTCGATGCAAAAAAACAATCCAGATGATAGCTCACTATGAGTATTTGTACCCTTTCCACATCTATAACTAGATATTATAGCAATGAGTCTGGTTAATAGCAAGAATCATCTCAACCCTGGAGATATTACCCTCATCCTGCAATGCGTTGTCAAAGAAACCAAACAACATCGACATATCGACGAGTTTACATATTATATTAGAAGAATCATATATGAGTTTACATATTAGAGACATATGAGAAAGACATGAGATGAAAGAAGAATTATATATGAAAACAAAATTGTGTAGTTATTTTATGTAGTGTGTTTTAAGTATCCAAAGAATGTTGTCCATTGGTTGTAGCTTGGGTGGTTGGGAGGAATGTTTGTTTCCCTCCGCACTCAGGTTCAATTCTTGTAATTGACATATTGCTCTTGTTGAGCCCATATTGTAATGATTGTAATTCGTGCCACCTTGATTCTCCAGAATAGCAAGTGGTGACCATTTCCCCAGGTGGAAAAAAAAAAAATCCAAAAAATATGATTTTTGTTATATAATAAATTATAAATTATATATATATATATATATATAATTTTTATTATATAATAAAATAAAAAAATATTTTTTTATTTTATTTTTTTTAACATCTAAATGAAAACAATATAAGTTTACATAAAATAAAAATTATAATTTATTTAAAAAATTATTTTATTTCTTTTTTTTTAAACATCTAAACGAAAACCATATAAGTTTACATAAAATAAAAATTATAATTTTTTTAATTTTTTTTTTTTTAAACATCTAAACGAAAACAATATAAGTTTACATAAAATAAAAATTATAATTATTTAATTTTTTTTTTTTTTAAACATCTAAACGAAAACCATATAAGTTTACATAACATATTTAATAGACAACGAAAGAGTTTGCACCATACAATCAATATGGCATTGAGTCTCGGTCAGGAGATATGGATGGAAAGAAGATAAATGTTGTAAAATAGAGTTAGAAGGTTTGTGAATTTTACATAAATGGTATACATTTCAAGTATAAATGTATAATATGGAAATTTTTACGAGATTTACATGGTTTAGTAAGGCTTTAATTATGTATATAGAGTGATTGTCATGTGGTGGTACAATTAGAGATGTGATAGACATGTAGGTTAGTGAAACTTTGATTATTAGTTTAATAAATTGTTTTTTTCATTAATATAGATGGAAGATAAATCAATATATGCATGTTATAATTAAGCAAAAAAAGACTTACGTTTAAGATGGTTCTATATTGGTTTTAATTTTTTAATTTTTGATAATTTATGAACTCGACATGAATTTTTTTAATTATTTTTTTCTTTTGGCATGTAGAGCATCTTACTACTCTTAGTGCAATTATTTGAAATATTATATATCAAAAGAGAAATTGGAGAACCTATGTGAGCAATTTGATCTCAACGTTTCAGGCTGAATAGCGCAACCCATCTTCAAGAGGAAACAAAAAAGAGTCTCTATATATCATCATATAGACTAACGAATTAATAATCAATCAACCAAAGATGAGTTGAGGCTAAATATAGTCCATGAGGATAAATATAAGCCATGGCAAGTTCTGCAAGGGACTCTAGCCGATGTCCCAAGGTAAAAAAAGGGACTCTAGCCCTTTGTATGTCGTATGCATATAGGGTGTGTTGTCTCATGTACGAGCTAGGTTATAATGCTATTGTGACATGTTGTCTCTACATGTTGACACACTATCTACTAGGGACAACTATACAGTGAATGCATAAATCCCCAAATGCTTTAGTGTCACCTACCCAAATTCTGAGAATATTATTTTATTTGCAAAATAATTTATGTTAAATTTTAATTACAAAGTTTTGTAATTATGACCAAGTTTAGTCAAGGATGAATGTAATTACTGATTATTATTTAATAAATTAAAGTAGGAGACAAACACCCAAGGGAACTGTTAAATGAGTGTTCACTGACCCACTAGGAGGAATGGAAGCTGTTAGAAGGTATGGGACAAATAACAGCATTTGCACTTCACCACTAGCTGTTGGTTATGGTACAACTACCCCTAAAAATGTGGCATTATCCCCCAAGTGGGTGGGAGTGAGCAGGCAGCTCATTAAATGACCAGTTAACCACTAAAAGGCCTAAGCAGCCTACATAAGGCAATTCGAATTGGGCAAGAAGCTCTCTTACAATATTTTCTGCAGAAATATTCCTCAAGTGCATCAGGTGATCACTGAGAGATTCGAATAGGGAGGCTATGTGAGAGTGCAACTGTAAGTCAGCAAATTAATTTGAGAAGGAAGACCAAAGGTGCTAGTGCAGGTCCCTTTGACTGCTAAGTCTTTAAGACTGGGTAAAATATTGTTGTTGCAAGTTGAGGACCCAAGCTTCTAAGTTTCTTCCTCCTGGTGGTTCAGTGAACAAGCTCGGGGGTCCTAAGGCAAGTAACTTGGCTGTCTTCAGGAATTGGTTGGATGGAACAGGTTCTTTGGGCTGTTTGTTTCTCCTACAGTTAACCAGGTTTCATTGTTCCTACTTTGTTTACAGTTTAATGTTTCTGCTTAGTAGAATTATTAAACTCTGTCATGTAAAAGAAGTTATTTTATTTTCTGATCTAAGTATGATTCTGAATAAAATAGCTTAATGAAATGATTGAATTGATAACCATCTCTATAAAATAGCTTAATGAAATTAAGAAAGATAAGTGATAGGCAGAATGCCATTGATTGGAATAATGATTACAGTAGTGATTCTTGTTAAGATTCTGTCCTATATTTAAACACAGTAAACATTACAGTATAACATCAACAACAGTATAGAATTCATCTAATTATTACATGAAAGAAAAACACAGTATGTTTCTGCACAGTGCTATATATTTCTCTTAACTCTATTTATTTCAGATAGTAAACAAATGCAATCAATATTAAACATTTCATGTTTTTCAAAGTAATTGTATTTCCAAGGATTATAGTAGCTGCAAGAATTAATCCTAGTATAGATTTCTTGCAAGTATATATATTTCATTTCTTCACTAACTTTCACTTTTGATTCCAATTATCGAATATCTACACAGTAGTATTAAACCCTAATATACTACAAACCCTAATTCTGTTACACAACTCATAATTTCCATCTCAAGTCTTTTATGACAAACTTGAGACATTTCCTTTCTAAGTCTAATAGCTATAGATTTTCCAAACCCTAACTATCATTTCGAGACTACTACAAGACAATATTCTACAATTAACAGAAAGCACGATTCTGTACCATGGTCTTTCGATAGCTTATAATCCAAGTAAGAACACATACATACATCAAAAACATTTATTACACAGGTTAAGTCTCGGTACCAAACTCAGTACAAACCACATAGTAATAAAAAACTATAGGTAGGGTTTCTTTCATAAAACAATTAGAACATTGAGGCAAAACCTCTACGAAAACATTTAACAGTCAAACTACATCATCGATTTTCCAAATATAGTTATCAACAACGAGAACGAAGTACAGGCATACAATTTTATACAACCATCGTGGCTCGGCAAACCTCAACATTTATTTTACACAGTATTCTCAACGAATATTTTCAAAACATAACTTTCCATTACAAAGAAATGAGCCATTGTTTACAAGTGCAAGAGAACCCTCGGTTCTCGGTTTCCATTTAAAATTATTTAACAGAGAATTACATTATGGCCTTACAAGGTTCCCAACAGTACACAGAGTTACCCTCATCATCTTTAAACATTAAGCCGAGACCATGGAACAACCAAACTACACAGGGTTTTACCCTGGACTTAAACAACACGAAAACGAGAACCAAGTTCTCATAAACAAAACAACCAGGCATCAAATAGCCAAGTGGCAACTTAAAAGACCGAGAGGTTATCCTTTGTACAGTTTGAATCAAAACAAGACAAACTTAAAAACTTTGCAGTCGGCCATCACTGAAACAAGTCGAAGGTTTCCAACTCTTGGCACACAGAAAACACCATCAAAGGCACCTACAAGGTTTTCGAGAACCACCGGTGCTTACCAAGAGAAGTAGAAACATATTCCATTCCCCATGCTTGCACAGGAACCATCCTATGAAGTGGGTACCTGTAAAATTACATTTCGAAGGGATTAAAATAGGAATTGCAAGATTGAAAACAAACATTGCAGTATTAATTTACTATCACGAAAACACTTACCTCTAAAATAAATTGATACTTCGAAGTATGGACGCACTACACCAGCAAACGACGAAGCATTTGATATGTGAACAACAACCTTAAGTTAACATTGCATACCATTCTCATCCATAGGAGAATCGAACCCAGACCGAAATTACATTCAATACTTTGGCTAGGGAAACCCCATCACTACATTGGCATATTGTGGGTTAAGTGCAGAGAGCTTAAGCCTGCAACTATTAAAAAATACCTCTCACAGGTCACAAGATCGAAACCCCTAAGAGAAACTATCTCTAACACTACATTTTAGCAGCCTGTCGGTCCCAATTCTAACATAACAATGAATATCGGGAAACTTGCTATCACTACATACAACGAGGTTTAGAGTTCCACAATCAACGATCAAGATTTGATGAGATCGACGAGCATGGAAATGCCAACACTGCTATGTTGAAATTCGAGCAAACATTGCATTGATATCTCATTAATTACAACAACCACGACATTGCCAACATTGTATACCAAGGAACAATATCGTGTACAGCTCAGAGGAGAAGCGTAATGGTAGCCATGTACAGCTAGGATTCCAAATTATGTTATCAACCCAAGTTCACGTGGATGGATTACGTGGGTTGACAGCCACACTTTCCACTATGGAGTTGGTCAGAACCATTAATACATGATCGGGACACTGTCAACTTGCAGTTAGCAATTTAATACCCGTCAACTCATCACTTCATTAACGAGATTATTGTGAATATAATAACATAAGATAATAATACTTAGGACAAGAGCTAGGTCATATAGCATAGTTAAATCTATTGCTATAGTCTTAGTTTTTCAAAGGTTTGGATACATCACGTAATTGATTTCAAGTCATTGCTAAAGTTTTAAAATAGATAGAATTACATCGTATTCATTTGTTTGCATGTTATAACCATATTATTGCATATTGTATTCATATCATTTGCATAATGTAAATCATAAGTATTGCAATATTAGTGCACATTGTATATAGTATAAAGTTTGATTTTAGGCATCATAATATTGGTAATACATATCAATGTATTATTGTAGATGCATAGTAAATGTAAAATATTTCTATTTCATTTCTATAGTTTTGCACAAGAAATAGGGTGAAGTTTTATAATGCTAGTTCATAGCATAATTACCATATTCACAATAAAACTCTATATGATAGCCATGTAGGAAAAAGACTATTGTATCATCATAAGTACAGTTTAAGTGTTGACAAGATACACTCTAAAGCCAAGTTCTTAATACAGGTACTAGTCACCATACCGTATATATATTAATTGTGTATACAAATGATAAATACATGACATAGAGTAGTCTAAGTTCTGTAGACGCTAAGTATAATGATAGTTCTAAGGTGTAAACATTATTTCTACAAGCTTCATAATAGCATACTCAATAGATATTAGTATCACTGTTTTAATAATAATGACAATAGCCTTATGATAATAAATGCAGCATTATAACAGAACACTTGGACGACGCGAAATGATAACACCGAAGAGCTTCGTATGACAGTACAAAAACTAGGATTAGAACCATGTATCCATACCTCCAGTAACTGGTGTCGCAAGGAAGTACTTATCATTCTAATTTTACATTGACGATAAATTGAAAGACACAAGTACTCTTAACACATGTTGTCATAGGATTTCTTACCTGTAGTCTGCACATGGAAACAAGATTCAAATGCCTTAGCTAAACGTAGCTAAGTAAACTCCAGGGTACCTAGTAGGACCACTTCATCATCATACAAACAAACTGTCAGTACTTCATCAAGAACATCACAATAGTACAGCATGTAATCATATTCAAGAACTTAAGCAAATCTGTAAACTGTACTCGTATGCCTCATCATAAAAGATCTTTCGTTAAGGAGATTAACATCCACTTAAATCTGAATAGCAAATACAATTATATCATATTTATTGGAGGAGTATGACATGTCATCGTTACTAATTATCTTAGTTAAGTAATCTAATTAACTTATATGTTCCGCATTAATGACTTTGATAATTATTGCTATTATAATTTTTTTTTTAATTTTGGTATTTTCGGGATGTTACATTTAGCATATGATGAACTATATTTATCCTCCTCCCAAGAAAAGTGGGGTGTTTTACATTGTAAGGCGGGGAGATTTTTGTCATGTGTAGCAGTAATAAAATAAGATTGGTTTGTGTGGGGTTTAGTCCCTATCAGGTCACAAGTTCAAACCTCACAAGGGAGGGGTTGAAATATTTAGGTTGACCCCGACCTAGGTGACCTTCTCGATGGGGGGATTTTCCCAATATTGAAAAAAAGAAAAAAGATGAAAAAATGATGTCTAATTAGTTTTAATTATGTAAGTGTTAAAAACAACTATAAACTCACATGGATCCATTTTAATATTGAATCTATTAAATAATGAAAATAATAAAAATAACTCTAAATGCAAATTCTTAGGTACGTGCAAGTGAGTGAGATGTGTCGCATTTATAAAACAAGTAATTAATAATTAATATATATATATATATATATATATATATATATATATATATATATAAAATGTATGTTTACAATAATAATAATGCTTGAAACTTATTAACACTTTTCTTTGTTTTTTCTCCCAAGTTAGGGGCATTGCATAAAACAAAACTAAAAATAAAGTAATAATAATAATGCTCAAATTTTATAAGTATTTTCTTTGTTGTTTCTCTTTGTTTATTATAGCCTTGTACATTTGGAACATTGCACATAGAGTAATTGGGTGCATTACAATCATGTGTCATGATTACAACTTTAATAAATTAAATGGAAAAAAATGACCTTAGTGCTTACAACTTTAATAAATTAAATGGAAAAAATGACCTTAATGAAAATGAAAGCTAAAAATATTTTTTTGCTAGAAAACTAAAAATAAATAAATAAAAAGAGATCACTATAATAAAAATAAACCAAGATAGAACCATTTTAATTATCTAAAATTTATTAAGATCAAATACAAAAAAATATTTATATTTATGGGCCACATAAATAAATAATTATTTGGCCTTTTCCCATGATTTCTCCACCAAAACCCAACAATTCAATTCAATTAAGTAAAACACACCTAGAAAATGTTTTTTTTATTGATTCAAAAGCATAAAAACTCCAAAACACGTGGATTATACAATCTAAACACCTAAAATTCGTGAATTTATCAAAAACAAATTGAAATTGGTGAAATTCCAATGAAAAGTGTTAAAAACATTGGTTGTTTATCGTACACTTTTATGTTTATCCCTAATATCACTTACAACTATAAAATCCAAAAAATTGTGCAAGGTCTCAGTGAAATAGTGAAATATATGGGAATCACATATTTATAATAAAGAAGGCTAAACATTTTAACATTTTGTTTTTATTACCAAAATCCAAAAATTACAATTTTGAATTGAAGAAATTGTTTTTAAATGGATTCAATATCCTTGAATACTTTTATTATGTAATATAATAATAATAATAATATATTTTTAAGATCATAGCCAAGCGAGATACATAATATATTTTTAAGGTCACAACCAAACAGACACAAGGATATAAACTCTATAAAAATATATATACCTTACCCCTTAAAATTTGAACTTATAACCTTCTAAAAATTTATAATTTCATAATTCAAAATAATTTTCACCAAATTTTAAAAAAATATCAATTTCTCTTTTTATTCTTTAAATTCACAAATAAATATTCACATACCAACTACCAACATTGAAAGAGTGTAGTGAAAGTGGAGTTTCACTACAGTAACTCCAACCCTAACGAGATCGAATTCACGTGGTGGTCATTTGGGACTCTTTAAAGTCGCGCACATCCCGTCATGAAAATATTATTTGATTGGAGCATATCATCTTTCCAGATGGCAATCTATTTCTCTACATTTGGTAGATGCCAAAATTTTACTTACCCCGCTAGGTTGGTGGGTGCAGTAGGTGGGTGCGGCGTTGAGGGGAGGAAGAAACAAGTTAGGAGCTTCATCTACCAAAAACATCCATCCCTAGTGATGTTCTAATTTTAGAAATTCTCATTTAAACAATCAATAGATAATACTTTTTTAATCCTTTATTTGTATTAAATAAAAAGCAAATTCATATTAAATATATATTTTTATATAAAATAAATAAATTAGTTTAAATTTATTAAAAATGAGATGGATTTAATAAACCTGAATTTATTGGAGTTATATATATATTTATTTGAGTTTATATATATATATATATCCATTCCTAATGAGATGGATTTAATAAATAAATTAGTTTAAATTGATTAAAAATGAGATGGATTTAAATTTGCATATATATATATATATCCATTCCTAATGATGTTTTAATTTTAGAAATTAAAATATATATTTTTATATAAAATAAAATAAATTAGTTTAAATTTATTAAAAATAAGATGGATTTAATAAACCTGAATTTATTGGAGTTATATGTATATTTATTTGAGTTTATATATATATATATATATATTTATTTGAGTTTATATATATATATATATATGTAAAATTATGTGATAAGTTTTTTTGTGATTACATTATTTATGTAGGTTTTTTTGTCATTATAGGCTTTTTGTTAAATACTAGTGCAAAGCTTCTTGCTTTTTAGGGGTTGTTGTGGTTTATTAAGGACAGAGGTATTCATATTTTTGGGTATTTGGAGATTCTAAGTGTATCATTGAGTGGGCACTTGGAAATGTGATTATGCACTCCCTAGTTTTGGCCTACCTTTAAGTAGGTGATCTTCACTCATATCTATATGGAAGCCAACTCGGTTGCTGATATTCTTTCATAGGCAAAGTTATAATTGTATCTGAGATACTTTATTGATAGTTTTAGTCATAAACTGTATTAAGGAATGGATCTTGTTATTTAGTTGTTTTTGTTGTGCCTAGTTTTATTATCAGAACACAAGAGAAAAAGCTTTTGATGCTTGTATGTACACAAGGGGTGTGGGTGCAGGGGTTTGGTGGGGTCTGATGGTTACCTTAATGGAAGTCCAGTTTCGATTCCTGCGGGGCAGGACGGTGAAAGCATAGCTGTCCCCAGGTGCAGGGGGTTTGGTATCCAAGTGGCACAGTGACAACGCTCACTGGGCAGTTTGGAGAGGTTCCCATAGTCAGGGGAAAAAAATGTATACAACTTTTTGTTAATATAAAAATTGTATTTTTTCTACCTGAAAAAAAAAATTATAAACTTGTAATGTACATAAGTTACAAGATTTGAAGAAGTATCTTAATAGTGTACTCTATCTTTAAAAACTATTTTATTTTATTATATATATTATAGAATTTTTATATATTTTTATTTTAATTTATAAAAATAAAAGATTATATCCTTTATTTTTAGCAATTAATTATATGTTTATATTTATTAAATAATATAAAAAATTTCATATATACAAATAAAATAAAACAATTCACAAATAAATTAGATTTAAAAAATTATTGAGCATTTAAATTTTATAATTTCAATAATATATATTTACAATTTTAACAAAAATTACTAACCCGTCCAAAACTTAAAACGTTTACCTTACCCCTAATCGTAATAGCCCTGGTTTGGTTACTCTATAATTATAGATATCCCACACCAATAATTATAATTATACATATTGGACGCCAAGAACCTCGGCGCCATGAGAAACATAGGCAGAAACGTGTATAATGAACGCTAGTTCAATGTATTTGGTCCTTTCACGTTACTTGAAAGTGACTATATTAGTAACCTGCCTATTTTAGATTCAGTTGCAAGAATTCTTGCTTGGATCGTCCGGTCTTGACTCTTAGCTGGGGTCTATACGAATTTGTGCAGAGTGTTTTTAGTGTGGTTGTGTGTTTGTTTGTTCAAGCTTCCATCTCACCTGGTTTTTGGTATAGGTTTTGATTGGTTCATCAAGTTTTAGCTATGTCGTCACAGTTGATGAAGTGCTTCCTTGCCCCATCGATCTCATCAGTAGCGACTCCGAGAGTACGCCATAAAAATCCTGAGTTGGGTTTATCGAATGCAAAGATTTTGAAAAATAGTAATAACAATGTTATTTCAACTTCTTTTCCCGTTGAAAGCTGTGCAAAGAGCAAGGATCAGAAGTTTGGTTCAATTAAGTTTCACCAGGGGAATGCATGCAGTCCAAGGGATCTCAGAACCTGGGCATCGACAACGGGTCCAAGGATCGAATCTAGTGGAGATGGAGGCAAGGGGTATGGCATTGGCAACAACAATAGCGGTGGTGGTGGAGGAGGAGGTGGGGAGTCATCCGGGTGGGAGGGGCAATCAGAGGACGACAGTGGGAAGAAGACGGGAGGTGGTCTGTTGGGTGCATTTTTACAGGGGTGGAGATCACGAGTAGAAGCAGACCCAGAGTTTCCATTCAAGGTCCTAATGGAGGAGCTAGTTGGGGTAAGTGCATGTTGCCTTGGTGACATGGCATCTAGGCCTAACTTTGGTTTGAATGAACTGGACTTTGTGTTTTCCACTCTTGTTGTTGGCGCCATCCTCAATTTCGTATTGATGTACTTGTTGGCTCCCTCAGCAACGTCAGCACAGACTCTACCTGGTATTTTTTCAAGCTGTCCTACAAGCCATTTGTTTGAAACAGGAGCCTATAGTGTCCTAGAAAGACTGGGTACCTTTGTTTATAAGGGTACCCTGTTTTCAGCTGTTGGGTTTGCTGCAGGCCTTGTGGGGACTGCATTGTGCAATACACTGATCAGTGTTAGGAAGAAGATGGATCCCAACTTTGAGTCCCCAAATAAACAACCCCCCACATTGCTGAATGCATCCACATGGGCGATTCACATGGGCGTAAGCAGCAATCTCAGGTATCAAACTCTGAATGGCATTGAATTTCTGTTGGCAAAAGGACTTACTCCATTGATGTTTAAGACTTCTGTGGTTGTGCTTCGTTCTCTGAATAATGTGCTCGGGGGAATGACTTTTGTGGTCTTGGCTAGACTAACTGGTTCCCAGAAAGTTGATGTGCCACCGCCCTCATCGCAAGAAGAAGATACCAAGTTGCTACTAGAGCAGGACAAGGATCTATAGTCCGAGCAATCTGCTTGAACCAGTGTGTTGTATTAGGTTCTTAAAAATGTTTTAGATTGCTTGGTTTTAGAAGTATACCTGGTAAAAAAAGATAAGTAGATAGCTTAATATTAAGAGTCCCTTTAAGAAGGTAAAGAACAATTTCATGAGCAGAATCTACTCTGTTAAAAGTTATTTGGATAGAGGTAAGATTCACAAGGCTGGGAATTTAGGAATGCAAAACAAAGCATATGCAATATGAAACAGGCTAGCAGATGAATGATTAGCTTGTTGTGGGACTGTTCTTACATGTAATTTGCCACTTTCAGTTTTCTATCACTTTAGTTTGTACCATGGATGAAAGGAACCAAAACTATAGGCAAGTTCCTGGATTACCTGATGGCATGGGATTATTTTTAGCTGTTTCTCTGAATTTTTAAGTGGAAATAAATGAATTTCCATTCCATGTCAAAAGCAAGACACAAACATTATGGAACGCTTGATATTTCTTGCAATCAAGTAGAATAATTCTGTGGTGGTTATGACTGTTGATCAGATGTATTTTCAGAGGAGAATTTATATTTTATGTTTTATATGACCAAGGGTAAAATAATGCCTGGCCTCCAAAACCAAGTATTAGATTCGTTTCTTTCCAATTCCTCGCTGCTGGATTCTTGCGAGTTATGATAGCTACTGAGTTATTTAAATTGACCATGTATAATTGGGGTTTATGACAAGCTAAAAGTTTATCAAATCTGAGTAGTCATTCAGTTTTTCTTATTATTGAATCTTGCTTGCTTCCAAAAACCATGTTTGTGAACTCATTGGCCCTTCATATTTTAACAAAGACCTTTCTCAAAGTAGGAAGCCATTGTGAAAGGGAATTATTATGGTTGTGAGCACTCTACTATAAGGTATCTTGCTCAAGATGAAGGGAATCTCACCGTATTACTCTTGCTGGAGCTTTATTAGATTGCGGCCATCTCAGAAAGGCTATGAAATGATAAGAACTCCATTCATTATTGCTGTCCTTGCTTGATAGTAGCAACTTGCAAGCATCACAGAAAGCTGAGATGTGTTGGAGAACTTGATTTATAATCCTAAATTTGTAATAAACATGGTAGAAGAAAAATCCCCAAAACTTATTATTAGCCAAATCATAGAAGTTATAAATTTAGTGGTAAAATAATTTATTTGAACAGAATATTTTAGCTAGGACTTTATTATTTTATTCTTAGAGAGACTGATAAAAACTTCGTAGATTCACTTGTCCAGACGCTATAATGCAATTTTGAATCTTAAAAAAGTTTTAAAATCATAAATTAGCTTCTATCAGTTGATAATTGTCATCCCAACGCTGCTCCAACTTATTTATTCAGTGTCTCTAGATAATCATTTGAAGCAAATTACAATGGAAATCCTCGCCAACGTACTGGAGGCTTGTAAATCTTTCAACTTTCAAAGCAATTCTCAATTGCTTGTTAGTACATTTATTGGTCTCATTAGTATTTTTAATTTTAGTGACTGTCTCAAGGGTCCATCTTCTCTGATTATTGTACTGATTGGCCATGGAATATGAGAAAGCTAGAGAAGTAACACAATCTCAAAGCTATGGAATATCACTTTTGGTGCCATGTATTTTCAGGACAGCAACCACATGTGAGGCTTTATGCTATGACACTTCCGTCATGTCTTATAGAAGAAAATTCCACATAAATCACCCATTTACACATGTAAAATATTTAGGCATGAAGAATTTTATGATGATACCTGCAAGCTTAATGAAGAAGAAAGGCAATAATCGCAGATATTTTCAGTGGCTGTCCAGTGAATGTTCCAATTTTGGCTGGAATGGTTCAAACTTTGAAGCTCTGTACATAACTTTCCATACTATTTCTGCAAGCAATCTCTGTATATAAGAAGAGGGGAAAAATGACAATGATTCTCCTTTGGAAAATATACTGGAAGCTTTGCCTTGCTTCACTTTAGCTTCACATCCCAAATTGCAAAGTCGAGTTCCTGAAATTGAGCTTCTTTGGCCAAAGAGTGCGACAATAGCATTGGGTTAACTTACTGAAATTACTCTGCTGGAAACACAAAAAAATAGAAAATTAAATTGACAGTTTGGTACCTTTCTCCATCTACATAATGTCGTTCTTTCGACCCCTAATGAGGGTGCATCAATGCAAACTTATCGATTAGACGAAATCTATCAAGAATTTGCGTATAGAAGGGCGAGGTGCCGTGGAAAAATGAATATACAACAGTAATTTGGATGGCTGTTAGCAGAAAAACACTTTGAGGAAAGATTTCAGAAATGGGTATTAATTTTGTCTTTGGATGCACATGGAGGTGTAAAAAATTTCCTAAACAAACATCTGTCCTAAATTAGAAATAAACATTCTAATACATGTTCTTTTGTTAAAACGATTTCTTGCATTGGTACATGGCCATTGACTATAAAAACAATTGCCATGCTATCTGGAACCGTCAGTTGTACAATTTCATTAACTGCATTAATGTTCTCAGAGCAATGATAGCTTATATTTTCTAGATAAATTGAGGCATAAAAAAAGGGCAGACATTTACAGATACACGTTAAATACAAAATAAAGCATCTGTACCATAACCTCATATGACTGTGTGGTATTGCTATAGCGATCACCAAACCTATGTTTGTCATTGGGAAGTTCTGATCATAATGAGTAATTGGCTACATGCCACACACGCTGCCAATTGTATAAGCAGTCTAATATTGTAGTGTTTTCGATAAAGCCATTAGATGGAATGTGAATAGGCTGAGCTTTTGGCGGCGTTAAGTTTTAACTGCTCACAGGGTTTTGTACAAGTAATTGGTTTATGGGTCCATTACGAATCCCACTGGGTTGTGAATCTGTGATATGCTGTTAGCTTAATTTGAGTTGATTATATTCCTTTTTGGAACGTGAGTATTTTGAAAGGTGGGGTACCTGACTCAATGTTTGTTTGTGTTTTTTTTTAATAATTTCTTAGGAATAGCCTCACAGGAAACCTCAATTTTAGTTGATTATATTCCTTTCTAGGACCTCAATTTTAGTTGATTATATTCCTTTCTAGGACGTGAGTATTTTGAAAGGTGGGGTACTTGACTTAATGTTTTTTTTTTCCTGAGGAATAACGTCACAGAAAAGTGAAAACCCTTTGAGTAGTTTCCCATGAGGTAAGCTGTTGGTCCTGATAACAGAGACTAACCCTGAGGGATCAAGAGAGTCGAATCCATGATCTCCCCATGATCATGACCACTTGAGCTAACCTCTCAGCTGTTGGCCCTGATAACAGAGACTAACCCTGAGGGATCAAGAGAGTCGAATCCATGATCTCCCCATGATCATGACCACTTGCCCTGACTTGTAACTTTTTTTTACCTGTAATAGTTCCTAGCAGGCCCACCCAAAGGGCCACATCCTGTCGGCCCACCCAAAGGGGCCACATCCTGTCGACTCATACGTAGAACCTAACTCCAGTGTATCCAGCCCACCCAAAGGGGCCACATCCTGTCGACTCATACGTAGAACGTAACTCCAGTGTATCCAGCCCACCCAAAGGAAGGGGCCACATCCTGTCGACTCATACGTAGAACGTAACTCCAGTGTATCCAGAGAATCGAACACACGACCTCATGACAAAGCCGCCAACGACTTGGCAGTGGGGGGCTCCGACCAACTGGGCTACCTGTCAGGGCTTACAAAATGTTTCCATTCATGCCCATCCAATTGACCATAAATTTTGTCTCATATATACAGATTTAAAGAAATGCTAGAAATCTCTGTGCATAAAAATATTAGGGAGCACACTGAAGCTGATCTCTTGAAACAACGAAATGATCAAATGTGGCTTTTATATTGATTCCATATCATCAGTATGCTAGTACACTATCATTTCTATTTATTTTCCCACGGTTTAAATCAGCAACATACTGATCCTTGGATAAACCCGTCTGTCGAGTGTCCTGGCATGCACATTCTCCTAAGCAAGTCGATTTTAGTTCTCTTAATGTGCTTTCATACCTTCCGTATAATAGACTGCAAAATGGAATCTTAGTCTCTCAAAACAATTTTAGACCTGCAGGCTAAAATTACTCTAAACATTTTTGTTTAGGTTGATATTTTCAGTTGGTAGGAACTGTTGGATTGTTTTGCATCAGGCATATTTATAATTGCTTTGTATATTCGGCCTGTATGTTCATTGTCTTCGAATTCATTATCTTCCATATTCCCTGGGTTGATGTCTTGGCATCATCCTCCTGTCCAGAATCTGTTATCACCAGCACTGCTGGCATATGTATGTTCATTGTCTTCAAATTCATTCTCTTCCATATTCCCTGGGTTGATGTCTTGGCATCATCCTCCTGTCCAGAATCTGTTTTCACCAGCGCTTCTGGCATATGCTTTTGTGGATTTCCTTGCTTTGTGGTTGTCTAAGGGATGCATTTCTTAATCGAAAGCTTACTAATTGTGATCCAAGCACCAACTAGAGTACATGGCTCAAGGTCTGCTTAGTGCAAGTACCATGTGTGCAGTGCAGCATCCTGTGCAAAACATTGGAACAGTACCAACAACTGTGTGTGGTTCCATGCCAATGACCAAAACCCAGTGCCAGCGACGAACAGATTGATTATTGTGCCAGGGCCAGGGAACATATTTATCAACCCTAGAGTCAACATGCAACCTGGGCATTCTAGCATGCATATAGTCCACATGCCTGCAGATGGCTACTTATAACAGATGTAGTCTGCCGCAGTCTTGATATGGTGCAATCCTGTCTAATTTAGTGCCAAGCTGGCTGTGATCCTTCTAGATGTTTCTGAACCTGTCGACAGAATGTCAGAGGGAAATATGTCCACATGATTCTGGGTGGATTCGTGTCCACAAATTTGAACTTCTAAAGTCCTATAGAAATCTTTAAAATGAGATTTAAGACTGTCTATTGATCTGGTGGTGGACAACTGAGTTCTTGTCATTTGATTCCTCTGTACTAACGTCTTCACACTGTTCTTTACATCTCTTCTCAAAGATCTTTGTATTCATTCATTCCTTGATGAATATTATTGTTTCAGGACATCTTGGCTTTGATTGTTTGCCAATGAAACTATGTTTCATGGTGGCTTGATGTTTGTTCGTTAGCTAATACTTAAAAACAGTGTTGTTGATATTTCTGATTTCTCTTGACATTTTTGAATTTTCCCGAGTATTTGAAATGGTTGGTTTTACCAAGTTTTTCAGATTCAAATTTATGTTTGTTGATATTTTCCAGTATTTTCAGATATATTCTCCTATATTTTCAATAAGTTTATTTTCCAAAACCTAAGCAATATATTCCATGAAACAATATTTGCAACATTACTTAAAAGTTTTCACAGATAACCTCATCTATATCTATTTTGTGGTTTCCCCAGATTTCCTCCTGGTAATTAGCTCAAATAGTGAAATAGTGAGATGTACCTTGGTGAGGATTCTAATGCACATTAACATCTCTACTTCTACTTATGTGCATGTCTGTATCTAGTAATCCCATATTCATAACAATTGTAAGGTAAGAAAGGAATATAAGCTACTTATCCCATGTTCATAACAATTGTAAAGTAAGAAAGGAATATAAGCTACTTCATGTATGAAAAATACCTTTGCCAAGTTGTAACCCGACTTTGGGTGTGAGTCATTGGCTTGATTTGCAAAAATACCTTTGCCAAGTTGTAAGCTACTAAGCAGACTTTGGGTATTGGTTTGATTTGACTTTGGGTGTGAGTCATTGGCTTGATTTGCAAAAAGACTTTGGGTGTCAGCAGACTTTGGGTGTCAGCAGACTTTGGGTATTGGTTTGATTTGACTTTGGGTGTGAGTCATTGGCTTGATTGGTGTAAGCAGACTTTGGGTATTGGTTTGATTTGACTTTGGGTGTGAGTCATTGGCTTGATTTGCAAAAATACGTTTGCCAAGTTGTAAGCAGACTTTGGGTGTGAGTCATTGGCTTGATTTGACTTTGGGTGTGAGTGTGAGTCATTGGCTTGATTTGACTTTGGGTGTGAGTCATTGTCTTGATTTGACTTTGGGTGTGAGTTGATTTGAAAGTTGTAAGCAGACTTTGGGTGTGAGTCATTGGCTTGATTTGACTTTGGGTGTGAGTGTGAGTCATTGGCTTGATTTGACTTTGGGTGTGAGTCATTGTCTTGATTTGACTTTGGGTGTGAGTTGATTTGACTTTGGGTGTGAGTGTGAGTCATTGGCTTGATTTGACTTTGGGTGTGAGTCATTGGCTTGATTTGACTTTGGGTGTGAGCAGACTTTGGGTGTGAGTCATTGGCTGCAAGCATTCTCTGTTGTTACATTACAAATTATAAATCTTCATAAGATACTATATGCACCAATTCGTTGTTATTAACACTACAAATTGTGCTTGTGCTCGTTGGGAATACAATAAAAGCAATTGTGCCCAACAAAAGCACACCAATTTGCCCAACAAAACTACAAATTGTGCTTGTGCTCGTTGGGAATACAATAAAAGCAATTGTGCCCAACAAAAAGCACACCAATTCACCCAACAAAACTACAAATTGTGCTTGTGCTTGTTGGGAATACAATAAAAGCAATTGTGCCCAACAAAAGCACACCAATTTGCCCAACAAAACTACAAATCGTGCTTGTGCTCATTGGGAATACAATAAAAGCAATTGTGCCCAACAAAAGCACACCAATTCGCCCAACAAAACTCCAAATTGTGCTTGTGCTCGTTGGGAATATAATAAAAGCAATTGTGCCCAACAAAAGCACACCAATTCGCCCAACAAAATCACACCAATTTGTTATTAACACTACAAATTGTGCTTGTGCTCGTTGGGAATACAGTAAAAGCTACAAATTGTGCTTGTGCTCGTTGGGAATACAATAAAAGCAATTGTGCTAAAGCTACAAATTGTGCTTGTGCTCGTTGGGAATACAATAAAAGCTACAAATTGTGCTTGTGCTCGTTAGGAATACAATAAAAACAATTGTGCCCAACAAAAGCAATTGTGGTTGTGCTCACTACAAATTGACAAATTTGTTATTAACACTACAAATTGTGTTTGTTATTAACACTACACCAATTCATTATTAACGCTACAAATTGTGCTTGTGCTCGTTGGGAATACAACAAAAGCATTTGTGCCCAACAAAAGCAATTGTGCTTGTGCTCACTACAAATTGACAAATTTGTTATTAATACTACAAATTGTGCTTGTGTTCGTTGGGATTACAATAGGGAATACAATAAAAGCAATTGTGCCCAACAAAAGCACACCAATTCGTTATTAACACTACAAATTGTGCTTGAGCTCGTTGGGAATACAATAAAAGCAATTGTGTCCAACAAAAGCAATTGTGCTTGTGCTCACTACAAATTGACAAATTTGTTATTGACACTACAAATTGACAAATTTGTTATTAACACTACAAATTGTGTTTGTTATTAACACTACACCAATTCGTTATTAACACTACAAATTGTGCTTGTGCTCGTTGGGAATACAATAAAAGCAAAAGCTGGGTTAGCATCCTTTGTTATTTACACTACAAATTGTGTTTGTTATTAGCACTACAAATTGTGTACAAATTGTGTTTGTGCTTGTTGGGAATACAACAAAAGCAAAAGCTTGTTATTAATACTACAAATTGTGCTCATTGGGAATAAAATAAAAGCTTAAAAGTTGTTGCTATATGATATCTACAAATTGTGCTCGTTGGGAATACAATAAAAACTTAAAATTGTTGCTATATGATATCTTATTTTGGGAAGACAATAAAAGCTTATTTTGGGAAGACAATAAAAGCAATAAAAGCTTGAGAATATAATAAAAGCTTAAAAGTTGTTGCTATATGATATCTTATTTTGGGAAGACAATAAAAGCTTAGAAGGATCTAAATGCACTGAAATATTTGTCAACCTTGAAGCAAGCTTCCAATTGAGGCATCCTCCTTTAAGTTACTTGCATTGCTTAATGCAAGCTTTCTAAATTAGATCATGGGTGGTTTTGTCCATTTTTCCGAGGATGCTTCTAAATGCCTATTAATATGACAATTTACATTTAAGGATAAAAAAAAACAGTGAAAGGAAAGGTCAATCTGATAGTCATAAAGAGGCAATAGCCTTCTTAAAAACAAAAAATAGGTGGAGTATCAAAACAAAATCGCGAACCACATCAAATATAATTTTTTTAATCATTAATTGAAACCTACCAAAAAAATATGCAATACAAAAATCAGAGTTTGCACCAAATGGTGAACCAAAGATATGCATTGAGTAATAAATTATTCATCCTGCCATCTAAGGTAGCTCATCAACAACCAAGTGCTCCCAGCCATCCAAAGGTGAATATCATGCTTCATCATGTTTGCCACGACGAGCTTGGCCTTTGATTTCATCAATGTAAGTCTACGTTTTTGCATATGATAGGGTTGTTGGTCCAAGCTTTGATGGGACATTTGGGACAATGTTGGGAAATGGGATCAGACTTGCCCAGCTAGACATGACTCATTGCATAGAGAGTCTCATTCCAATTTCCCAAAACGTTACAGTGGTCCTCAAAATCAAGTGAACAACTTGAGTTTGTATATACATGGGCAAATTCACAATCACAAAAACTTTGTCATTGCATGAGAAAGTTATAATTTCTTCTTTGCTCGGTAGAACTTTGTTCCTATTACTGAGCTTCCAAAGATGAATTTTTTTTTGCTCAAGAGAACTTTGTTCCTATTACTGAGCTTCCAAAGATGAAAAAGAATTTACACTTGAAGATCCTTTAGGCTGCCTCAAAGTCAACTATCCAAACCCTTGCAATTTAGTGAGGTAAAATTCCAAGTATGATGATGTTATTTGAATACTCAAAGTCAACTATACAAACTCCTCTTGTAATTTAGTGAGGTAAAATTCTGAGTATGATGATGTTATTTGAATAGCTCATGTAAATTATCTATCCATTTCTATGCTACTAGGCTTTGCTGCAATACCAGCATAGATCCATTTTAAACCCGGATTTATCAAACACCGAAAGGGATGCAATTTACACCTCAAAAATTTGATCCCTATTGGTGCTTGATAGATCCGGGTTTAAGATGGATATATGTTGGATTTATGAGCCAACATGGATTTTTTTATTTTATTTTTTATTTGGTTTTAATTTCTTATTTTATGAGTCCACATGATTTTTTAAATACTTTTTATATTTGGTAACATTACATAACACTATGTTACGTTACGTGACAACATCTCACCCATACTGGGTTGTAGAGTACCTCGCTACTCTTGGTGCAACAAGAAGATATGCTTGAAAGATTCAACTTTTCCCTATAAATCACACAAAGTTTTGCTTGCTCCATATGATAAAACCAATGGCCAACTACAATGTGGCCATGAATTAAGGATCATGCAAAAACAATATTCTTAGGCTTTGGAGGTGCTTTGTAAAAAAAGTCGTGTACTCACTTTAGATTGTCATTGTCAAATTTTGCTCATTCGTAGTCCAACTATGGAGTTGCATTGAGCCATTTGTATACATTTATGAGTTTGCAATGAACACATTAGTGTTGCAAATATCTTCGATTTATTTCAATATTTCCAATTTCTTTTGAGTTTTCTTGGTTGTCGATTTTTTCCGATATTTTCATAATTCTTAAGTAAGTTTTTTCTTGTTGATATTTTCCAATAATTTTCGATATTTTCCCCAATATTCCTAATAAATTTCTTTGCAGACCCTCCATGATATATTCCCAAAAGGGTTTCGAGAATCTCAAAGCTAATAAATTGCGACCTAGTTATTGTATCTATCTTGGTTCAAGTCCTTTGCTCATTGACTAGGTGTTCACTCACATTGTTAGCACCTATGAGACAATATGAAATCTGTGGGGTTGCTTTACACTTATGATATGATTTTCACTATGATATTTTGAATGTAGTTATATGCAATTAGTAATATGATGTTATGATGATTTTATGTTTGGATGTGTAATGGATACAAGATTACAACTTTGGTTATACATCAATGCCAATGTTAATTCATTTGATGTCATATCGGTACATGAATAGTCTTGTGTTGTTACATATATGATATCAATGGGGACATGGTTATGATGTGCATGCATATATGTGCATTGATGAACTAACTTGCAAATTGTTCACTCCATGAGAATCTAGTGATTTTTAATGGATAACTCTTGTATATTTTTGATGTGATGATGTTTAATGGTTGTTTGGCAAGTTGTGTCATACAAGATATATGAAACTTGCCCAAGCTATTATTCATGTGGATGTGGTTTGATGTGGAAGTTTGGATGTGAATGGTGAAGGTTTTTCACAACGGCGTTGCAATGATGACCTTAATGGGGGTATATAAGTAAGCAATGTATATGTCATGGTTATATATGTGGGGTACATGTATATGTAAATGGTAGTCCAACCATATTGTGAGCCAACATGGGCAATAAGGTGAATGTGTATATATAGATAGATCAATAGATGTGAATTTCCCAAATCTAGGGTGACTAATGTCCTTATGTTATCAACTAAATAAAGCTATTATTTAATTGCAATAATTATATTCTCCACCTAATAGTACAATACATAGATAATTTATTCCAAACACGATTTATGAACATGAACACTTGCTTTATTTTGTCTTGTAAAAACACAATCATACTGGCCTTCTTGCTTTATTTTGTCTTCTTCCTTTGTTGATTTGAATGTCTAATTCTTTATAATGAAAAATTGTAGCATTTTACATGTTGCTGGGACATATACATAAGCCTAAAAATAAAAATATATTACAACAACTTTCTTCTGAACATGAGAAGACTTGATTTTTGTGTTTACCAGATGGATATATCAAGCTTCTTTCCAACAAGAGAGGTTTTATGGGTCCAAGTTTTTGTTCTTTGTTCTCTCGCAGAGGAATCCATAGATCATCTGTTCGTTTTTTGTTCGTTTGCACAACAAATTTGGAAGGGTGTTTTTCTTTTCTTCAGGATTTTTGTTTCGTGGGGAGGTTCTTCCTTTGAGGAATGCCTTCTCAAATGGTCGCTATCTGTTGCAGATTATGACAACTTGCCTCTATTCATCATTTGGGGTATTTGGAAGAGCAAGAATTCTGTTTTTTTTTTATGGGGGTTCAAAGAATTGCTCCTTTTTATGCTCCAGGATTATAGGGTACTATTCTGAATTCCAGCATGGGGACATTGTAAATCTTGTTCTAGTTATTGAGCCTCCTCTTATTACTAGTTATCCGATTGGATTTTCGATGGGGTGTCACAAATGGGATCTGGTGGCACTGGTATGGTGTTGAAGCTGAGCAATCACTACTTTATGTGCTGGATGAATTGTGGCACTAGCTCTAATACTAAAGCGGATTTTACAACACTATGGGGATCGTTATTTTTTTCTATGTCAAAAAACTTCCTCTCCCTTCTGTTTTTTGGGGACTCTTGAGTTAGTGTGGATTGGGCAGGACATAAGGCTTGTTTTCATTCAATTCTTTTGGAACACTGGTAGGGTAGAATTCATGAATTGCAAAATGGTTTTCTCTCTTTGGCCTACCACCATATCTATAGACAGTTTGGCCGACAAATTGTCTAAAACATCTCTTGGTACTAGAGAGGGAATTTTGTTTTGTGAAGAATATAGGGATCATCAGGTGGTGGCCGCAAGCTCTCTTCAAGCATATTAAAATTTTCAAGGATTCATGAATTTCCTGTGTTTACAATGGATTACTAGGTTTGTAATTTCCTTTTGGAGAGGATGGATTGTAATTTTTTGAACATAAAAGTTGAAGTTTGTTGATCAGGTAAAAATTAGTGATATGTCTAGACATATAACAACATGTGAACAACTTTTTTGTAATGATAAGAAGAGATCTAGGAGGAATTATATACGCATATGGAGATAGAGGAGGAAATGGAAAGAACATTAATGTTCAGGACATGTTTTGTTAACTTTGATTCATTCCTTTGAATATCAAGTAATAGATTTTTCTTTCCTAGTGAAAAAAAAACTTCAGCGTTTTGACAAAATCGTGCTTTTGAATTCACTTAATGTTAATGCATAGACTAAATTGTGCAAGTTAATAGTTGAGTAAAATAAAAATTTATATGCTCTAAATCACATGTTGGTTTACACAGTGGGATGTACGTAGTTTAAGATATTTTATAAAACATCAAAGGGTCCACCCAATATATAAACTTAAATCAACGACCATTTATTATATGAAGAAAGGTTCCTCTTGCTGTTTGAATTTTGGTTACAATATGAAGATGAAGATGAAACTTGAGAAATGATCATGGCTTATGTTTCTGAATTTTCTTGCTTGTGTGTTCTATATGGAGTTGAAAGAATCATAAGTAGCCCCTACCCTTATCAACAATCTCCTAAAATGGTTCTTTGCTTTGCAAAGTGGTGAGAGAGCATTGTGGAACATAATTTTACATAAAAAAATACCCAAAAAAATAACTAAAATTGCATGCAATCTTAATTCCTGAGATTCATATTGTTCTATTTTCCGCATACATAATCAAAATGATGCCATGTTAGAAACAATGTGTATCAACATCGAGGACTTTCCAACCACTTGCTTGCACAATAGCTTTAAAAGCCTCTTTTAAATCGAATGAGAAACTAGACAACAATCTTGCAAATGTTTAACCTCTATGTTTGTGTATTTTTTGAGCTCAGAGTTGAATTATGCCAGCGTCATGATGATTAGTGACCTTATACAACATGTCCAAGCAATTCTTGACAGTAAAACATGTCAATCTATTAGTATGCACAATTTGGCCTAAAGTGAGTCTTGCTGCATTCTTGTACTTCTAGAGCTCGAAATTGAATTATGCCAGTGCCTTGATGATTAATCACCCCAATAAACATGCCCAAGCCACTCCCTACATTCAAATACAACATTTCATATCGTATGCATAATTTTCCTCAAAGTGGGTCCCATGATAAAATCAAGTTTGGCGTTACTAGAACTTGAAATTGAATTCCACCAATGCCATGATGATCAATGACCCCAATAAACATGTCCACTTCAATCACCGTATTCAAATATATGCCATTGGAATGGGATGCATAAGTTGACCCACAGTAGGTCCCATGGGCCAAACCTAGTGTTGCATACTGAGTCTTTTTAAAGTACAACATTGTGCTCTAAGCTCATATTTGGTGTATGTTAGTCTAATGTTATAATAGGTATTCCACTTTGAGTAGGGAGGAAATGCAAGGAAGGGGTGGAAGTGATTTCCTAGTTGCATGCAATGTTTCACAAACTTTGGGGTTGTGAGAATGGATGAGTAAGGCTCATATTCTCCCGCACCGACATAGTGATCATCATGATCACTACTAAGTGACATGAAGACATAATGATCTTAATAATTGCTCCATTCAATAAAGGAATTGTACCATGGAAAGTAGAAGATGACTTTGGAAAGCTAATGATATAGTTTGAACTCATTAGTTTCCTTGGACCAAGTGAATTATGTTATTAGTAAAGTTAGCTCCTTGAAAAAAATATGTTAAGTATTTTTTTCTTTCTCAAAGTAGGAAAAAGCCTACAATACTTGAGGCTATCGAACCAACTTCTATTCATACAATCTCAAGACCTTGATGAGTAGCAACACCATTGTGGGTAGAGAAAACCTAGTCACCTAAAATAACCCATTGATGGTTCGTAAGGGAGTAGACTTCCACTCTTACTAGATGCATTTAGGTCTTGAGTCATTAACCTATTTTTTTGCATCCAAAGAAAACAAACTCTTAACTATTTAAAAGTATTTTAAATCATATTACAAGATAAAAAGACAATTTTAAAATAGTTTAAAAAAAACATCTTTATATTCATTATGAAAACTACTTCATATATATAGGAAGTTCATTTTCTCTACTTCAAATAGAGTTATATATATATATATATATATATATATATATATATATAGTAGAGAAAACCTAGTCACCTAAAATAACCCATTGATGGTTCGTAAGGGAGTAGACTTCCACTCTTACTAGATGCATTTAGGTCTTGAGTCATTAACCTATTTTTTTACATCCAAAGAAAACAAACTTTTAACTATTTAAGAGTATTTTAAATCATATTACAAGATAAAAAGACAATTTTAAAATAGTTAAAAAAACATCTTTGTATTCATGATTAAAACTACTTCATATAGGGGAGGGATGCCAGTTGTTGGACACCCCACGTGGTTCCCTGCCCCATGCCACGCTAGCGAGTTGACACATGGCCAGACCAGGCCCAGATGGCACCGCCACCTATCGTGGTGGGTGGGAACCATAAAGTGGCCTTTATGGCAGGATTTTTAACGCTTTTCCGACGCTTTTCCCGCGACCTCTACTTCCTCTCGTGTATTGTTTCTCGGGCCCTGTCTGTGAACGCTCCGCCACCCCATTTCCTGTTCACTCCCGCTCTGGTTCTGCACCACCCCCACTCTTGTTCTGCACCACCCCCGCTCTTGTTCTGCACCACTCCCACTTTGGTTCTGCCAATATCCCGTTGTGCTTCTGTGATGTGGCGGACGGTTGGTGCCTTACCCCTCGACAGATGGCGTTCGCCGCTGCGGTTTGTTCTGTCTGCTGGTTCTCCTGACGTTGACGCTCGCTCCATGCCCGCGACGCACCATATGCCCATGAAATTGTCTATGGCGGACCTCGTTGGAGGTTTTTTTCGGTTTGGTGGTGGTGTTGTTGGGTTCCTGTTCGACTGGTTTTGCTGGTGGCGATGGTGGCTTCCATCATGCGTTCATTGCCTTCGTTTGGTGGCGTTGGTCACGTCCTGTTCGTGCTTCTTCGGTGGCGATGGTCCCTTCCTCTTCACGGGGGTGGCTGGTCCCTTCCTGCTCGCACTTCTTCAGTGGCGCTGGTAGGTTTCCTACCAACCATTCCTGTGTCAGTGTTTTTCAACACTCTCAACCTTTTGGGATTTCGTGAACCATTTCTGCTGCTTTTATAGGTTAAATTCTGCATTTCCTGGTTGTGAATTTGTGAATTTGTGCATTTTTGGGTTGTGAATTTGTGCATTTCTGTTGGTGAATTGGTTTGGTCCCTTCCTGCTCCCAGCGGTGGCGTTGGTGCCTTCCTGCTCGCACTTTGATTTAGGTTTGAATTGTTTGTGGTGGGTTTACGTTGCGTTTGTGGCAATGGTGAAATGCATTTCACATTAGGGTTTTTATGTGGCATTAGGCTTTTAATTTGTTTATGCTGTAGTAGGGTTTATGAATGGTTTATGATGCAGTAGGGTTTATGAATGGTTTATTGTGCACCTGTTAATTTGTTTATGAATGGTTTATGATGCAGTAGGGTTTATGAATGGTTTATTGTGCTCATGTTATTTTGTTTATGAATGGTTTATGATGCAGTAGGGTTTATGAATGTTTTAGTGTTTATGAATTTATTAGGGTCGAGGTGAATTTGTTTGGGCTGAATTATTGAAGGTTCTATGGTTTACGTTGCAGTAGGGTTTATCAAATTAGTTTGTTGTTGGTTTATGTTGCAATCATAGTTTTGGTGAATTATTGAAGGTTCTATGGTTAATGCTGCAGCAGCGTTTATAAATTTTTTAGGGTTTATGAATGTTTTAGTGTTTATGAATTTATTAGGGTCGAGGTGAATTTGTTTGGGCTGAATTATTGAAGGTTCTATGGTTTACGTTGCAGTAGGGTTTATCAAATTAGTTTGTTGTTGGTTTATGTTGCAATCATAGTTTCGGTGAATTATTGAAGGTTCTATGGTTAATGTTGCAGTAGCGTTTATAATTTTTTTAGGGTTTATGAATTTAGTTTGTTGTTGGTTTATGTTGCAATCATAGTTTGGGCTGAATTATTGAAGGTTCTATGGTTTAGGTTGCAGCAGGGTTTATAAATTTGTTGGGGTTTATGAATTTGGTTTGTTGTTGGTTTATGTTGCAATAATCGTTTGGGCTGAATTATTGAAGGTTCTATGGTTTATGTTGCAGCAGGGTTTGTAAATTTTTTAGGGTTTATGAATTTAGTTTGTTGTTTGTTTATGTTGCAATCATAGTTTGGGATGAATTATTGAATGCTCTATGGTTAATGTTGCAGCAGGGTTTATAAATTTGTTGGGGTTTATGAATTTGGTTTGTTGTTGGTTTATGTTGCAATCAGCGCTTGGGCTAAATTATTGAAGTTTCTATGGTTTATGTTGCAGCGGGGTTTGTAAATTTTTAGGGTTTATGAATTTAGTTTGTTGTTTGTTTATGTTGCAATCATAGTTTGGGATGAATTATTGAAGGCTCTATGGTTAATGTTGTAGTAGGGTTTATAAATTTGTTGGGGTTTATGAATTTGGTTTGTTGTTGGTTTATGTTGCAATCAGTGTTTGGGATGAATTATTGAAGGTTCTATGGTTTATGTTGCAGCAGGGTTTGTAATTTTTTTAGGGTTTATGAATTTAGTTTGTTGTTGGTTTATGTTGCAATCATAGTTTGGGCTGAATTATTGAAGGCCCTATGGTTAATGTTGCAACAAGGTTTATAATTTTTTTGGGGTTTATGAATTTAGTTTGTTGTTGGTTTATGTTGCAATCATCGTTTGGGCTGAATTATTGAAGGTTCTATGGTTTATGTTGCAGCAGGGTCCCTAAATTTTTTAGGGTTTATGAATTTAGTTTGTTGTTGGTTTTTGTTGCAATAGGATGTTAATAGTTAAAAGTCAAAACTGCATCATACAGGGGATGGATGCCAGTTGACAACAGTGACTTTTGCCATTGTCTCATCTTATTGGAAGAATACCCATAATTCAGTTGTTGATATCTGCAAGTTTGCCAAATTGGCTATTGTTGATTGGCTTTTACTTTAATTACGACTGTGGGGAACACAATTGGCTATTGTTTTAATTTACAAGTGTATGATGCAGTTTTTACTTTTAACTATTAACATCAAGTGATCTGCTCCATCTTATCAGGCCATTGCTTGCATTATGGGCCAATAACTTGCATTATGGGCAAAATAGAAGAAGTTAAATTAGTTGCTGCATTATGGGCATTTATATACACATGGTTTTATTAAACAATTTGTTGGCTTGATTACTGTTGTCTGTTGTTCTAGCCTTCAAAAGGATATCGAATTTGTTTATAGTTCCTTTTAAAGTATCATGTCTTCTTTGGATACAAACCTATGGTGACCTTTGGTTACAAACCTATGGTTGCAACGAAGAGTGGGAGAAATATTCCCTATTATTTGATAATTATTTTGGTTGAAGGGCTGCAGACTATAATTCATAGGGAAACTGAACTGCACCTATAATTTCTTGTACATACACTAGATCTGATTTAGGCCTTTTATGTTGATTAGTATGATACCGTATTAAGGTGTAATAAGTCATGCATGATAGCCCTCCATGGAACATTCCTTATAGAAGCATTATTAATATTAGGAGAGAAATATGGGCATGTTCCCAATCAGTTAGCATCGCATGGATGGGTATCACACCCAGGTAATGGTTCAAACCCATTCCTAACTACTACTTTATGGAATATAGGGGTCAAGAGTTGTAAACCATAGAACCTTCAATAACTCAGCCCAAACTATGAACCTTCAATAAACCATAGACCCTACTGCAACATAAACCACAAAACCTTCAATAATTCAACCCAAACTACTGCAACATAAACCATAGACCCTACTGCAACATAAACCATAGAACCTTCAATAATTCATCCCAAACTACTGCAACATAAACCATAGACCCTACTGCAACATAAACCATAGAACCTTCAATAATTCAGCCCAAACTACTGCAACATAAGCCATAGAACCTATTGCAACATAAACCATAGAACCTTCAATAATTCAGCCCAAACTATGATTGCAACATAAACCAACAACAAACTAAATTCATAAACCCTAAAAAATGTTAATGAAATGTTTAATCAAAGAACATTACAGCTTGCTGTTGAAATGATGAAATTGTATATTAAACCTTATGATAAACCCCTGATTACAATGCCGCAAACATTAGGGAACGATATGACCTAGGATTGTACCCAAAATGGTCTAGGATTGTATACAAAATGGCCATGTTACAGTAGTAAGACCCAGTGATTACAAAATCCACATTGCAATGTGGTCACAACAAAAAATTTGGCACCCCTATATGACACCCCTATGCTTGATGTCCTCCAAGATCTTCACTGCCCAATATTGTTGAGTTTCCTGCTTGAGCCAGGTTAGTTGGCATACCTAACAATGGCTGATTAGGTTGTGGCTGGTTGCCTCCATATGATATCCAATTTGCTTCTTATAGCCATGGAGGAATTGAGTAGCCACAGTGCACACTTGTGCTACTAACCCCTGCATTAGGTTGAGCCCCCTGATAATCATACATATGTCTGACACCTGCACTGGTAGGAGGGAATAAAGTGGGCATGCACATTTGTTGATAGCGGGGTACTTGGATGTTTAGGAGGTCTTGGAAACATGGAGTATTATCTGCAAGATGTTCCAATGTGTTTGGCATCATCCTACTCCCCTCCACTATGTTTGCATCAATGGCAGAACTTTCTGCCACCCCCTTGTTCTTTTTGAAGCAATTGTTGATCCTTTCTCAATTCCTTTTCCTGCCTTGCCATTTGTTTTTTATGAGCCTTTTATTGTCTTTCTTTCTCTCTTTCAAGCCTTTCCTGTGCTCGAAGTTCTGCTGCAGCAATCCTTGCAGCCTTCTTTTCTTTAGCTAAGTCCCTCTTTTTCTGCTTTAAATCCTGAATTTCAAGTTTCCTATGCTCAGACTCAACCAATAGTTTTATATAGTCCCCTGAGGTGAGTAACTGTGAACTTCGGCATAGACGAAGATTGTTTGTTGTTGCTTGCCTTTTTTTTGCTGACACTTTCTCTACTGGTAACTTTAGGAATCGACCAAGCAACTGGCCCTTCTTTGGCACTTGCTGCTCCTTGCTTGACACTTGCCTTTCAAATTTGGGTCAATGTCTCCTGCTCTATCTGAACCATATTGTCCTCTTCAGCTGGAACCTCATTGTGGACACTATCTTCTTCCAGGTTTCCATTGTCCACAAAATAATGAACAATTTCATCTTCCAATTCTCTTGGCTGTGAAGGCATGTTCATGCTTTCTTCATTGGTCCTTGAGACAATATTTTTGTCCAAATTCATCATGGCTTCTGCCATCCATGATGGTGGGGTAACCTGGCTTGGAAAAAGTCAATTCTCCATTGCTGCTTCCTAGTGCATGAGCAACCTTTTCATTGACATGATCAGAAGTAGAAGTTGCAACTGTTTCTTGCATAGAGACATTAATAAGATCAGAAGCAGAAGTTGCAGCTGTCTCAGTTGGTGTAGCAACCTCCATGTTACTGTCAATTGGTTCATTGTTATATTGTGTTTCACTTACCTGTTCTTCTTCATCACCACAATATGGTCCTCCTTGAGAGAGGGATATCATATTATCAGCAACAACAACGTCTTCCTCTACTTCCACATCTTCTTGGCCATCAACATGTGCTTGGACATCCCCTTCTTCCTGACCATCCAGATCAAATGCCTGGCTACAACTAGTATCATGCATGAGAGCCTTAGAATTCAGTTGCCATATTCCAGTCCTCTTAAACCAAGCCTTGATATTCGAAGGTGTGAGAGCCCCTTTAAAGGCTTTACTTGCAAGCTCGACTAGCTCAAACCTTTTTACCTCCACCCCTGGATTCTTTGCCATCCACGAAGCTCGCTCACCCCTGAAATAGTTCTTGAAAGGCCTGAACACACTGACATTTAGGGGTTGCAATCTGTGAGTGGTATGAGCAGGCAGTGTCAACAAGTCGATGCCCAAATTGTTAGCCTCCTCGATTGTTTGCACAACAATGTGGCTTCCATGACCATCTAAAACCAGCAGGTGTCTATTTACAGGTGAGACAACGCCTGGTATAGATGCAGCAAAGTGAGTAAGCCAATTCAAAAAGATTTCTTTGGTCATCCAAGCATGGGGATGTGCAGCCATGCATGCACTTGGTTCACAATTCTGTATATAGTTTTTGAGTTGAGTTTTACCTTTCAATAGATAAAATCCAGGGATTGAAGCACCAATTGCATTGACACAACATAGAATAGTGATCCACTCCCTGCTCCTAGGCAAAATATTTGGCACATTACGACTCCCTCTCTTGGCAATTACACGCATGCCACAGTTCCTTCATGTTTGTAAACTTGTTTCATCACAGTTCCATATATGGTCTGGAGCATACCCATGTTTCTCGTATGCACTAGAAAGGGTGGCATGGTACTTAGTTAGAATTGCAGGGCGTATATTTAGAGCCCTGTCTCTATCTAGGCGCTCAACTGTACACAACACAAGGTCTGGATGCCTTTTTTTAAACCCAAACCACCATGACTTACCAGGAAACCCATCTTTGAAGGGGTTTGGCCTCCCTTGACAGATTTGAGCTACTGTGTATTTTAGCTGTATCAAATCTAGCCCATGTCCCATTTCAGCCATCTCCTTACACCACTGAACCACCTTGACCTCCTCCTCTTCACTCATAACTGTCACAGGCCCTCTGCGCTTTGTATGTGTGAGCCCATTTATCCAATAATGTACTGAAGAGGTAGCAACTCCATGTTTTTTAGCCGCAACACGAATGGAATATCCATTGAACTCTATATCATCAATGGCAACTATCATGTCTTCTTTTGTCCAGCCTCTTATTGCACTGATTTTGGTGGTTGAAATTGTTCCTTGAACTGTGGTTGGAAGTGGATGTGTGGTTGATCGTGGGACAATAGTGTCCTCTACCACCACATTGTCATTCTCAACTACATTGCTGGGAGCATTGTTGGCATTTGAATGATCGACCCTCTCCTCATCCGATGAGGTGCAGCGTAGCTGGGCACCCCTGCTCAGTCGACGACTTGTTCTCCTTTAATTGTTGACTCTTGCCATGCCTGCAACAACCTGCAATTTAGAAGGGAGGTTGATTATGTAGAAGAAACTGGAAGTTGATTATAACATAAATATAAATAACATAAATGGAAATAACATTACAAGGGAAGCTGGTTATATAGAAGGAAACTGGAAGCTGATTATAACATAAATATAAATAACATAAATGGAAATAACATAAACAGAAATATAAATAACATAAATAGTAACTTGATTATACTGTGCACACACTTCTGATGGTATGCCTCCATTGTGCACACACTCTGCAGTTCGAATTTCTGAAATGCAATTGTGCACACACTCTGCAGGTCGAATTTATGAAATGCAACTTCAGTAAGGGTTGTGGTTCATTTATAGTTGTTTGCTGTTGAATTGGATTGGTAAGAAGGTTGCACATGGATTGCAATCTCTCAAATTTGAATGTGTGTTGTGGATTGATTTAAAAGTGATCCAATGGCTGGGAGCTTGTCATGGTGGATCCTTGTGCCTTCATCTGTTTCATGATCCTTGTGCTTCCATCTGTTTAATGGGTGCATTTAATGGGTAGGTGTCATTTATTGAATACAGTGGGTTGGAATGTTGAACAATCTTGCAGTTATGGTTGACACTATCCTTTATGTTGCTTGAACAGGTTTTAATGAATGTTTGAACAGGTTTTAATGAATGCTGGGATATTTAGGCTCCCATAGATATTCGTGGGTCCTCCTTTGATAGGTACCTTGCAGTAGGTGGAAAAAAAAAGATGGGTTATTTAGTTGCTCATGTACTTTTGGATCCCTGAGCAGATCTGTACTTAGTTGGGACAAGATGTTTTGTACTCTTTTGCATATAAAGACTATTTATGGACACCTATTGGCCCAGTCAGTTAATGGGCAATTTTTGGACATAATTTAAATATTTACTGCACTTAATATGGAATATTTATGTTTAATTTATGGGTGTTTTTATGTCAATATGTGGTGGCTGTGTGGGACCAGTACTATGACAACTATTGGTCCCTGTTCAAGAATAGACAACTCTCCCCTATATAGGAAGTTCATTTTCTCTACTTCAAATAGAGTTATATATATATATATATATATAATGACTGAAAATAAGTAATTACGTCGAAGACGTTCCTCTATGAGATATCATCTCATGACACTATTCTTGATTCCTCGATTACCTTCCCAATTACAAACTGCCACGTGTTTTTACAAGAGTTGTCGCCATTTGAGAACCGAGAAGTTGTCTGGCGATATTCCTTGTCTCTCAGACGAATGGAATATCGCCACGTGTATGCTCTCCTAATTCCTTTGTCCGTCGATTTCCATGTGGATCGCTGCTTGCTGAAGAAAGTACTCTGGACTAAACTGCTAGGAAACCTGGACGGAGCAGTTCCGGCAGATGCATTGTTCCCCATCACGCCAAATGCACCCTCAAATCAAATCGACGTGGATTGCTGCGTGCTGAAGAAGTTTGCGAAAGTACTATGGACCAAACTGCCACGCAACCTGGAATGGAGCAGTTCTGGCAGATACATTGTTCCCCATCACTCCAAATGCACCCTCCTTTCACGCTCTCAAATTCCACCGACCTCCCTGATGCCGATGAAACTAACTGGATGCACAAAGTTAGCAGAGAATATCTTCGTTTGAGAACGCAGAGCTGTGATATCCCTTGGTATCACAGGCGGTGATTTGGTCTTTACACATTCAATGTAGATGGCTTCCATCTTGCGGATACCACAGAGACACATACAATGACGAGAGGAAGAGAACAATGCGAACTCTAAGAGAGAATTATGCACTTCTACGGCTGTAAAGTGGGCTTTTTATTGTGAGGGTTCGAACTATGGGCCGTTGAGAGATACCTGCGTTCATGACACTCAAGTCGATGACGATCCCCAAATTGGGGTTGAATCCATGGAGGTGGATGATGTGCAATTGTCCCTATAGGAAAAATCAAGGCCCGTCCCATTTTTTCTTGAGAGGATTTTGTTGGAAGAGCGGGAGAATACAGAGTGTGGCCACCGGTTGCTGGTAATGGCCGTCCTCACAGTGATGCAAAATAAAGGAGCAAAATTCTACGCCAACGGAAGACGCTTCAAGCAAGCATCCACGTTGCAGGGTTGTATCCCTACCTGATTTCGGGAATGCACAGAGCCAAACCAGAGAAGAATACCAATACAAGAACATACGCCATCCTTAGACACGTGTACATTGTGATCAAAACTTATTTTCCTATGGAAAGGACTTGAAATTCTCCGGCAGGAGTCAGGACGAGCACCTGCCACTTCCAGACAACACATTCACCGTCGAAAGGAATGGAATGAGGGATTCGTGAAGCTACAATCAACTATACCCGAAGACACGGACTATAAAAGGACTCTGCTACCTAGAACTTGAAAGTATACTTGAGAGCTGATAGAGGCCACTAAACTTGGAAAGTATTTCAGGAAATGCACGGATGAAGAAAGGTCATCAAATCCAGAGAAAATCTTTTGACATTGAAAGTGATAAGTGAATCAAACACCAAATGACATATTAGGGTGGAGAGGTTACTTAGATTGATTTAAATGTGTTCAGAAATCACCTACATTGATTGGATATATGTATGCTTTGTTAATTTTTGAGCATTAATTCAATATACTCTAGGATCTTTATTGAGAGAATAACATGTACAGTATATCAATGCATATCAATCATATCAAGCATGTCAATCATCACAAGAAGCAAACATAAGAGACAATAGACACACAGAGTTTCCGTGGGGAAAACCCTAAGGTGAAAAACCCCACAACTTCCTCAAAGATAGATAGAGCAATAGTACAACCAAAGTACAACCAAAGTACACAGAGATAGACTCCTCCTAGCAGCTGATCCTCCTCCTCACATGTGCGCCACTTTCCGAGTGATGGAAGAGTGAGTTATGAAGTGATCCAAATAGAGATCGGGAGATCTCTATTTATACTTGTCCTGACTGCCCAATAAACTTATGGGGCCGACTTGTCTAGCTTAGTACAATAACCCAATGTTAACTTAATCAGGGCCGATCCCACACATGGTGGTCTAATAACCCATCGAAAAGTTATGACACTTGCGACACTTGTCAGTACAAATGACGACACTTCCGTATAGAGGAATAATAACATCTCTATATGAGTACAATATACATAGATGAAATAAATGGGTGAAATACATTCTTAAGTTGCATATACATCAACACTCCCTCTTAACTAGGAAGGTATTTCTCAACACAGATCTGCTAGCACAAGTCTTCTTCTCTAGATCATCACCAGCGAATCATCATCCTCGAATCATCGTCATTGTCACTGCTGCTGCTATCTCAATCAATCTCTGAATCTACTCGTCATAGGAAGTTCTACAGAGTCAGTCCTTTTTCATATTGGATGTAGGCCCACCATTTGTAGGTCTTGATCATCAGTGGCCATATTGTGGAATCCTCAGGACTTATTACGTGCGTCACAAAACCTGGTTGCAGCATCCCAGGCTGTTACGAGCACATAGCTCTACCTGTCAGATCTCCCAGGAGCACATTACATGTGACCCATCAAAAAACCTGGCTGAAGCATCCCAGGATGTTACGAGCACACAACTCTACCTGTCGGATATCCTAGGAGCACATTACATGTGATCTCACCACAAAACCTGGCTGAAGCATTCCAGGATGTTACGAGCACACAGCTCTACCTATCGGATCTCCCAGGAGAACATTAAATGTGGTCCACCACAAAACCTAGCTGAAGCATCCTAGGCTGTTATGAGCACACAGATCTACCTATCAGATCTCCTGGGAGCATATTACATGTGGTCATTATTAAGATTCAATATGCTAAGACCGAAAATAGCAGCATTACATTCCATTTCACAATAATAGCATATACAGGATCACTGAAGAAACAACAAGCACAACATAAACACAAGAGACAGAGATTTATCCTGGGAAACCCTCATGGGGTAGAAAACCCAGCAAAGCTTTCTCAATATAGATGACCAGCAATATACAAAGATGAAACCCTGAGACATGATCTCCTCCTCCACAATAGCAGACCTCTCCTCCACAAGTGCGCTATCCTCAAGTGTGTGAGTGTGTCAAATGAGGAACACACCTCCTCTATTTATACACTACACTGACATGTATTTTACATAGGTACACATAGGCTCGTATTTAACCAATGGGTTAAATACCCCACTACAACTGACTGGGCCGACCCCTCTAGGGTGGTCTAATAACCCTTTGACCCACATAACACATAAAGGGCCGACCTCCACTAGGGAAGTCTAATAACCCAAGTTACCACATTCTGACGGAGGAATAAACATCTCCGGATATACAATAAGATCTTTACGGAGGAATGAAACATCTCCGGAATAATAAAGTACAATTATAATATTCTTTGAAGTTACAATATCTCAACACTCCCCCTTAATGAGAAGGATATTATAACAGCATCTGCACGAGCAAGGAGTCATCAACATCATACATGATACATCTATAAATCATTGGAAGCTTTCTCAACATCATCAGTAACTCAACTAGTTACTGGAACATCTTCAATACTGGAAAATCAACATCATCAGAGTTGATAGTACTCAATCATCAGCATCGTCAACACGCGATCAACACAATCATCAGCATCATCATCACACGATCATCAGCATCGTCATCACACGATCATCAGCATCGTCATCATACGATCATCAGCATCGTCATCATACGATCATCAGCATCACGATCAGCATCGTCATCATACGATCATCAACATCATCATCACACAATCATCAGCATCGTCATCATACGATCATCAGCATCGTCATCATATGATCATCAGCATCGTCATCGCACGATCATCAGCATCGTCATCACACGATCATCAGCATCGTCATCGCACGATCATCAGCATCGTCATCGCACGATCATCAGCATCATCAAAGGATGATGTAAACCAGTCATGTACATTTTGAACCGAAGTCCAGGGACGATCCAGTCCTATCATGTTCTCGGAGACCTCACGTCTACGGCTCAGTTTACAGGACCAAAGTCCAAGGATGATCCAATCCTTACCGTACATTTAGGACAGCGTCCAAGGATGACTTAATCCTCCACCGTACATTTAGGACCACGTCCAAGGATGACTTAATCCTCCACCGTCTTTTAGGACCACGTCCAAGGATGACTTAATCCTCAACCGTCCACCAAGGACTTCATTCTCGAAGACATACGTCTACGACTGTTCTTTCGGACTGAAGTCCAGGAATGATCCAATCCCTTCACCGTGCTTTTAGGACGTACGTCCAAGGATGACTTAATCCTCAACCGTCCACCAAGGACTTCATTCTCGAAGACATACGTCTACGGCTCTTCTTTCGGACTGAAGTCCAGGAATGATCCAATCCCTTCATTATCGAAGACATACGTCTACGGCTCTTCTTTCGGACTGAAGTCTAGGAATGATCCAATCCCTTCATTATCGAAGACATACGTCTACGACTCTTCTTTCGGACTGAAGTCCAGGAATGATCCAATCCCTTCATTATCGAAGACATACGTCTACAGCTCTTCTTTCGGACTGAAGTCCAGGAATGATCCAATCCCTTCATTCTCGAAGACATACGTCTACGGCTCTTCTTTCGGACTGAAGTCCAGGAATGATCCAATCCCTTCATTCTCGAAGACATACGTCTACGACTCTTCTTTCGGACTGAAGTCCAAGAATGATCCAATCCCTTCATTATCGAAGACATACGTCTACGGCTCTTCTTTCGGACTGAAGTCCAGGAATGATCCAATCCCTTCACATGTTCACCAAGAACTTCATTTTCGAAGACATATGTCTACGGCTCTTCTTTCGGACTGAAGTCCAGGAATGATCCAATCCCTTCATTATCGAAGACATACGTCTACGGCTCTTCTTTAGGACTGAAGTCCAGGAATGATCCAATCCCTTCATTCTCTAAGACATACGTCTACGGCTCTTCTTTCGGACTGAAGTCCAGGAATGATCCAATCCCTTCATTATCGAAGACATACGTCTACGGCTCTTCTTTCGGACTGAAGTCCAGGAATGATCCAATCCCTTCACATGTTGTATTCCAAAAACATGTATTCTCATCATCAAAACATGTATAGGCACGACATGTATCATCATCAACAAAACATGTATAACCACAACATGTATCATCATCATCAAAACATGTATAACCTCAACATGTATCATCATCATCAAAACATGTATAACCACAACATGTATCATCATCATCAAAACATGTATAACCACAACATGTATCATCATCATCAAAACATGTATAACCTCAACATGTATCATCATCATAAAAACATGTATAACCACAACATGTATCATCATCATCAAAACATGTATAATCACAACATGTATCATCATCATCAAAAGTATGTATACATCTATCATCAAAACTAACATCAAAAGCATGTATACTAACATCAAAAGCATGTATACATCTATCATCAAAAGAATATAAGAGTCCTAAATCTAAATAATTCTAGGTAACTAAGTGCAGTAAATAGGTAACCTCATCATTGATGAGATAGACTTGATGTCGGATACTGTGCTACTCCTCCTTTCGAGGAGAGTCCTTCTAAACTACACCAAGCTTGTCTCGGAAGTGTTCAAACTTTACTCGAGACAGAGGTTTGGTCAGGATATCATCAAATTGATCCTCAGTGCTTATATACTCGAGCTTGATAGCTCCTCTCTGCACCATATCTCGTATATAGAAGTATCAGATCTCAATGTGTTTTGACTTATCATGGAATACAAGATTTCCTATCATCTTGATGCAGCTTTGATTGTCACACATAATCATAGTGGAATCCATTTCTAAGTCAAACACTCCATATAATGGCTTCTGAAGCCACATTGCTTCACAGCTGGCAGAGCAGACAGCTATATATTCTGTTTCAGTAGTACTGAGAGCCACACTAGATTGTTTCTTGCTAAACCATGAGATCATGGTAGATTCAAGACTATAACATCCACCTAAAGTACTCTTTCTGTCTGAGACACTTCCTGCCCAATCAGAATTTGAGTAACCATGTAAACGGAGTTCATGACCTCCAAGATTATATAGACCAAAATCTAAAGTACCTTTTAGGTACCTCACTATATGCTTTGTAGCTATTAAGTGAACCTTTCTAGGTTCTACTAGATACTGACTTACGGTATTTACAACAAAGCATATATCTGGCCTAGTATTTGTTAAATACATCATTGGCCCAATGATTTGTCTATATAGGGTTAGGTCCACTAAATCCGATGAGTTATTAACTAATAACTTCAAGTTGGAGTCCATGGGAGTGGCCATGGCTTTACACTCCAACATATCAAATCTTTTAGAAACTTCACAGCATACTTACCTCGATTTAAAAGATTCCTTTTGGATCATGCCATACTTCTAGACCTAAGAAGTAGTGCATTAATCTGAGATCTTTCATTTTTAATTCTGCAGCCATTTTCATGATCTGTTTCTCATTCCTTGTCAGAAAGAGATCATCGACACATAATAATGGTATGATAGGTTCATCATCCACAACCTTTAGGTAAGGGTTAGGATCAGCTTTACTTCTGGTAAAGCCCAAGCTTTGTCATGAAGCTATCAATTGTCCATTATTCACACTCTGCATTGAGTGATCTTCTGCATATCTATCTGTGCCATCTCTCGTCAGATGGGTCTACTAATATGAGCCTCAAAGTCATTCGAACTCTATGGTGAGTTTCTTCTTGCATCCATATCATATGTGTATAGAATCCATATTCAACCTTGTAGCAAGGGTTGAGATCCACATCACCCATGATGATCATTAAGCTCATCAATTGACTACCGATCCTGGGAACCCATACAGAACTTGATTACATTATTAATAGAATGGTCAAAACATCTCATGATGATTCTCTTCCTCTTTCTAAGAGAATCTCTTAACCATAAGCTTTCTATAGTGTGTTTGATTTGTAAATCCTTTTGTTGAACATCCATCGCTTGTTCATCATTCATCATGATTTTCCCTACAAATCAAAATTAAGTACAGGATTAGTAATACTTCATAATCATCAAATCATATTGACATAATAACCTATTATGCATACAGATATCATTTACATAGTTATGCAACTAATTTGACCAATACTTTGGCACAACACTTTCCCATATCTTGTATGCATACAGTGGCTATCTATATGCCTTCCATCTCCACCAGAACATACTAATGAGAGTGTGCACAGCTCTCGGCATGTCAGCAAAGAGGTTTCATTCTAGACAAGCAACAATGGAATGTTTGTCCAACTTACCAATCATATGCACATTAGTAGTATACTATTCAATGCTCTATGAATGTTTATACTCAGCATTATATATTCTAGGAATACAAATATGCATACAACCTATTACAGGCAATATCATTACTATTTCAAATAACAACTCAAATACTTATCTTTTATGTTTGTGTGGTTGCCTCCCGCTTGAACTTTTGTATGTCTTTTGAACTTCTATTCATTCTGTACCACTGTGCATGCTCAAGAGTCATCCTCATGATCTCATGCACAAACATACACTCATTAGTATATTCTAAATGCTATCAAAACATTATAGTACTAAATAATCTTGAAAATGTATAGTCATGATTATAGTTAATAAACATTAGTATTCAAGATTTCAGGGAAGTCTTCTTTTACTCATGCATACCATCAATCAAGATAAAAGATATAATATGCATAATCCCTTGATTACTAACTTTATGAATAAGCATAACCAATCATTCCAAGTATACTTATATAAGGGATCCTAACACAAGGTAAGATTCATGGGAAACATACCTGGATTAGTATACCTACTTGGTTATGTACAACACACCTAAACAATCTCTTCAATGATTTAGAGATCCTGAGCTAGAACCTGCATGTCTCATAGGTTAAGCATAATATAACTGTAAAGTTAGTCACAGCAGATCTAATGAACAAATAAATCAGTCACAACAGATGAATAAGAAGATATGGTGCAAAACTGTGCAAAAACATGCAGCAGTGCTCTCTATCCCAGAAAGGGTGAATGAATTACAATAGATTACAATACAATCCAATTATCTGTCAATGGCAATTCGAATTGACTAAGTAGGCCATTCGAATCACTGAATGGAGTAGCTTGACTCAATCTAGGAGTCCTCATCAATCATCGGTGTTGCTCATCAATCACAACAAACAGTCATCCAGGTGTCAAGCTGAGTCTAACTGATCATAATAAATGTAACTGAAGTGTGTAGCACTGATATAGGATCTGGAGGCTCAGTGGGGGCGCATGGGAGGCTAACTGGAGTCAGAGCAAGTCACCTAATCGAACTGGAGGTCAATCGGAGGTGAAACAGTCAGTCAGGAGTGAAATCGGAGTGAAATCAATCAGAATCGGAGCTAACTGAATGTAACTGGAGTGAATCTGCAGTGGTAGGTGAGCAAGTGCGCCCTTCTCAGTCAGTAGGTGAGAAGAGGGCGCCTTTCAGCTTAGGAGGGCTAAAACTCTGTGGAAAGTGGCTCCCGGGTGCTAGAAGAAGGTGGATAAGGTGCTGGAGGCATCAAACTGGTGACTGGACTGCATATCCTGAAATAGATCATGCAAGATCCTGAAGTAGATATGTATCCCGAAATAGATGATCCTGAAATAGATATGTATCCCGAAATAGATGATGGATATCCGAACACCCCCCCTCAAGCTAGACTATGATGTGCCAACTAAAATAATGTGGGGCCCTGGTAACTAAGACCAAAGGTCACCCCAATACAATAATCCAAAAAATGCTGAAAAATAAACTAAGTGAGGAAAGAGGGAAAACCCAGTGGGAAGAAAGCCCCCCCTCAAGTCTAAAGCATAATAATGAATCAATCTGTCTCCACCATGATGGAACTCACCCCCAACAGTGAACGGAGGTAAGAGAACTTCTTCTCAGTGAAGCTCTTGGTGAAGATGTCTGCAATTTGCTCATCAGTAGGGCAATATTGCAGAATGATGGTGCGGTCATGCACCAACTGTCGAATGTAATGCATATGAATCTCAATGTGCTTGGTCCTCTGCCGCTGAACTGGATCTGTGGAGATCTTGATAGCACTTTGATTGTCACAAAATAGGACAGTCGAAGTAGTGCCACCAAAACCAAACTCGGAAAGAATACCCTGCAACCAAACTGCCTGAATGCAGGCATTGACTGCCCCTCGATACTCTGCCTCTGCTGAAGAAAGTGCAATGGCTGCTTGCTTTTTGCTGGACCAGCAAATAGCACCATGACCAATCATGAAAACATAACCGGAAGTGGACTTCCGATCAATGCTATCACCTTCCCAATCTGAATCAGTAAAACCAATGAAATCTAGCTCAGAATCTGCAGCATAATGTATGCCAAACTGTCTCGTACCTTGCACATACTGCAAGATCCGCTTGGCTGCTCGCCAATGAAGCTCATGTGGCTGCTGCATATATCTTGACACGGCACTCACGACATATGAGATGTCAGGCCTAGAGTGTGTCAAATAAAGTAGTGAACCAATCAACTGTCGATACATACTGCAATCTGCAAGCGGTGTGGAATTTCCCTCCTCAAGACTGATTCCTGAGAGGAATGGGAACGGGGCTGCCTTACATTCAGCCATATTAAACTTCAATAACAGGTCGGAAGCATATTTTTGCTGAGATATAGTGATCCCATCGAAATTTTGAGCTATCTCCAAGCCCAAAAAGTGACTCAGCAAGCCCAAATCGCTCATGTCAAAAGCTAGATTTAAGGCAGTTTTTAGCTTGTTTATTGAAGTAAGTGTGCTACCAGTAATAAGCAGATCATCAACATAAAGTACAATAACCAACAAATTACCTTTAACTCGCTGAAGATAGACATTCGGATCAGATTTGCATCTTTGGAAATTCTGAGAAAGAAGGAAGGAGTCCATCTTTGCGTACCAAGCTCTTGGGGCCTGTTTTAACCCGTACAAAGACTTATTCAATCTGCAAACCAATGATGGATCTGATGTATAACCCTCTGGCTGCTGCATATAGACCTCTTCAGCAAGGTCTCCATGTAAAAATTCACTCTTCACATCCATGTGATGCACCTCCCAGTGCTTGGATGCGGCAATAGCTAAAACAAGGCGGATGGAATCCATCTTTGCAACCGGTGCAAAGGTCTCTGTGTAGTCCACTCCTTGGACTTGGGAAAAACCTTTTTCCACCAACCTTGCTTTATATTTTCTGATAGTGCCATCAGCAGCAACTTTAGTATGGTAGACCCATTTACACTTCACTAATTTTCTTCCAGGTGGAAGAGAAACTAGCTCCCATGTATTGTTCTTTTGAAGAGAACTGTACTCTTCATCCATGGCTTCTTTCCATCTCGGATCTCGATGGGCTGAATAATATGATTGGGGATCTGAACCAGCCATCAAATAACAAATCTCAGGAAGAAATGGATCAGCAATAGAAAGAGCCATACCTGCCCTTTGAAAGTCTCCTCTTGTTCGTCTCGGATCAGCAGGATTTCCAAGACTAGAACCAGCAGATTGTAGAGTATTTTGGGCCCACTTTGGTAACTGAGGGAGATCTGAATGGTCGGATTCCGAACCTGATATGTCATGATCATCATATGCTGCTACAATATCAGAAATATCAGAACTCATACCTTCATTATCGCTGCTCGAATCTTCTTCTGGTGAAGGCGGTGAATCGGCAGTTTTCTCCTCAACTAGTTGCAATTCTTGAAGCGGTTCTTCAAACTGCACACTGCGCTCTATGAATATCTTTTTAGATCTGATATCCATGAGTTTATATGCTTTTGATTCTTCCCCATATCCTATCAATATGCACTCGATACTTTGTGGATCCAAAGCTCGTCTCTTCTCAGAAGGAATTCTAGCCCATGCAGTAGAGCCAAAAACTCTCAAATTGGACACATCCGGTTTGTGACCAAAGAATGCTTCGAAAGGAGTCATACCTTTCACGGATGAATGTGGAACTCGGTTCTGTATATATGCAGCAACATTGATTGCTTCAGCCCAAAGATTTGCAGCCAAACCTTTTGATTCAATCATGCATGTAGCCATCTCTTTCAGTGACCGGTTTTTCCTTTCCGCTACACCGTTCTGCTGGGGTGTGTAGGGAACTGTATGTTGGATCTTGATTCCGCTTTGGGCACAAAGTTGCAGCAACTCGGACTTGATATATTCCCCACCATTATCAGATCTAAGAGCTTTGATCTTGCTCTCAGTGGTGGTCTCAACAGAAGCCTTAAAATCCTTGACTTTTCCAAGCACTTCTGACTTGTTTTTGAGAAAGAATACCCATGTAAAGCGAGAATAATCATCAATAAATGTCAAAACATACCTTGAACCATTTAATGACATATGGGGCAGCGGACCGCTGATATCAGAATGGATCAATCCCAAAATAGTAGAGGCTCTGCTAGCCTTGCCGCGGTCGAATCTGTGCTCGGGGTGCTTCCCAATAATGCAACCGGTGCATATTCCCTTCGAGGAACGGAGTTGTGGCAGCCCATCAACCATGGATTTATTTGATAGTAGCAGCAAATACTTATAATTTAGATGTCCAAATCTTTCATTCCAAATCCTACTAACCTCATTACCATGTGTGCGAAGAGCAGTGGGTTTTGCAAGCGGAATAAAGTGCGAAAACTCATAACATTTTGCAGTGTGGTTTGCCTTTCCAACCGCAACTAGTCTTCCACTTTTGATATCAGAAATTTCAACTGTATTAGGGCTGAATGTGACTTTCTTTGGATCACCAGTATGTGTCATTTGATAAACAGAAAGGAGATTCGAAGCTAAGGAAGGCACATAGAGAACATTCTGAAAGCATCCATGATCTACATGAATCGTACCTTTTCCCTTTGAAGAAATTTTTGAGTCATCTCCCAAATGGATGGGGATGGAGCTGTTTGGATCGAATGAGGAAAAAGAATCAATATTTGCAGCCATATGATTTGATGCACCCGAATCTATCAAGAGAGTGGGCTTCGAAACCGTTGCCATGAGTGCTTGTCCTCTTTCATGATCGTCATTCCGATCCTTCTTCCTTGCACCGTCAGGAAGGGTTATGTTGTTCTTTTCCAAAAGGAGGGCCATTTGATCTATAGTCTTCTTCATACATGAACTTTCGGGATGAAAGCCACGGTTACAATAAGTACATTTAGATTTTTGGTTACCTTCTTTGCCCTTTTGCTTGGATTTCGAACTGGATGGTGCATCTGTTTGCTTGCCTTTGTCTTTTTGCTTGTGAGGCTCGAATTTGGGCTTCTCCTTCTTTAGCTTTCCTTTACCATTCGAAATCTTGGGTCCTTGAACAAATAGGGCTGAATCTTTGGAGCTTATGGACCCCATTTGAATCAACTTGTCATGCTCTTTCGTAACGGACTCAATGAAGGCATTCAAGGTAGGCATCTTCCAATTCGGGGTAGTTAGCCGACCGGAATTGAAAGTGGAGACAAATACCGAATAATCTTTCCCAAGCTTGCTTAGAATGGAGAGGATCAACTGCTTATCCTCTTTGATAACACCACTGTTCTTCAATTGCAAGTTCAAGTTCTTGAATTTTGTGAAGAATTCATTGATGGTCTCGAAATTTTCAGGATTAAGGCCAATCAATTCATTCTCTAATTGAAAATCCCTAAGCTCATCCTGCTTGCCGAATAGTGTCTCAAGTTGCTCCCATATGGCTTTTGGAGTCTTCAATCCGCTGAGATGGAAGTGAAGATCCTTGGAGATGGAGAGACAAAGAAGACCATAAGCTTCATCAAGCTTGTTGTAGTGTTTAGTTCTTTCTGCTACATTGTTTGGCTCCAATTCAAGACCAAGAGTGACTCGGTAGTAACCTTTTGAACGTAATATGATCTCCATATCATCTTTCCAATCAAAATAATTGAATGGGGTGAGGATAGGCTTTGAAGAAGAGTATTCCATTGCAAGGATTGAGTCAACTGATGAAGAGGAAGCTTGCATGCAGACTATAGCGAATGCAATTGAAGGAGGAAACCTTGCATGCAGAAAATAGCGAGTGCACTTGGAGGAGACAATAAACCTGCAAATCACATCAAAACAACCACAATAAGGTCGAACAATCCACCCTTTGAGAGTTGCATCACACCTGGGATTGGATTTCAAGCAATGTTGAATGGGTCCAATGTATCAAATCCAGGAATTATGTGGTAACTCAAGCTTCTGGAGTGGTATTGGAATAATTTTCAAGCTTTGCATGCACAGGAGCGAATGCCCTTGAGATATCTCATGCCAAACTTATTGCAATTTTTAGCAATTCAGTCAAATCTTCTTGTATAAACACCTGTAGAAAAGAGATCTTGTCCCTGCAATGGCTCTGATACCATGTAAAGTTAGTCACAGCAGATCTAATGAACAAATAAATCAGTCACAACAGATGAATAAGAAGATATGGTGCAAAACTGTGCAAAAACATGCAGCAGTGCTCTCTATCCCAGAAAGGGTGAATGAATTACAATAGATTACAATACAATCCAATTATCTGTCAATGGCAATTCGAATTGACTAAGTAGGCCATTCGAATCACTGAATGGAGTAGCTTGACTCAATCTAGGAGTCCTCATCAATCATCGGTGTTGCTCATCAATCACAACAAACAGTCATCCAGGTGTCAAGCTGAGTCTAACTGATCATAATAAATGTAACTGAAGTGTGTAGCACTGATATAGGATCTGGAGGCTCAGTGGGGGCGCATGGGAGGCTAACTGGAGTCAGAGCAAGTCACCTAATCGAACTGGAGGTCAATCGGAGGTGAAACAGTCAGTCAGGAGTGAAATCGGAGTGAAATCAATCAGAATCGGAGCTAACTGAATGTAACTGGAGTGAATCTGCAGTGGTAGGTGAGCAAGTGCGCCCTTCTCAGTCAGTAGGTGAGAAGAGGGCGCCTTTCAGCTTAGGAGGGCTAAAACTCTGTGGAAAGTGGCTCCCGGGTGCTAGAAGAAGGTGGATAAGGTGCTGGAGGCATCAAACTGGTGACTGGACTGCATATCCTGAAATAGATCATGCAAGATCCTGAAGTAGATATGTATCCCGAAATAGATGATCCTGAAATAGATATGTATCCCGAAATAGATGATGGATATCCGAACAATAACAAAGTCATACATACCTCGTAAGTAGAACAAAGATTATGGATGAGTCTTTGTCTTCATGTTTTCATGGTCATGGAACCTGATTTGTCTTTTGTGATGTACCTGTATCTTGTTAGCAGACAACATCAACCTCACACAACATCATAATGCCTTAGTACAATCATAAGTGTCAACACCCTAACCAATGAATATCTTCTATCATGCATTCATAATTTTGTTAAGGTTATACGACAAATCTAAAATCAAAATTGTACTAACTGTAATAACCTGAAGACAAACATACCATAAACTTAATCATGGACAAGTATCGAAACATACCTCGATGAGTCATACCTGTCGAGATCGCTTGTATTCTTCTTATGTAAGGCCTTAGGAACTTCTTCACTTATGCAGGTGACCAATCCATCTTCTTCTAGGATTAACCCAATCCACTTGATTTGCAAGAACTGGACCTGGAGCTGGATATGGGTTTGTCAGAGAAACCCAAAAATTCAAACTTTGAATTTCAAACTTCCGAAAGGATAGAAATATGCGCCTTGATGAGCCGAACAAACTGGTATATTCAGAATTTGAAACCTGCAAAGTTTTACTCCTCAATTTTGCCTTTGAAACTTTCGGATTTACTGGACGTGACCCTGAACCGGGGTTTGATGAATCCCACTCTTTTGCCCCATCAAAAGGTTTGATCCAAAGCTCTAAGCTTCTATTTTTCTGAGGAGCTTCCAGCCGTGGTCACAGATTTCAAAAATTCCCATTTTTACAGAAGCCCTAATTTTCCACTTTTCTGATCAAAGTCCCGAGCTAGGGTCTAATCAAGCCCGGCCTTCTTCCCAACCAAAAATTCTGATCTTGGTCTCTAAATTTCTATTTTGATGAGTAGCATCCAGCCGTGGTCTCCGATTACAAAAATTCCAACTTTCTTCAAAGCCCTAAATTCTGGAAGCCATGAATGAAGGTACCAAAAAATAATTCTGTTTTGACAGAAATATGTACCTGATTGTTTCTGGTGTAACTCTGAAATTTTTGATCCACAGGGTCTGAAAACGTTTTCTGAGATAGCCCGATCTGTTATCTTTCCATCCTGACAGGTCTGACCTCAATTGGATGTTCTGAGAGAGAGTTATGCCAAATGTCGCAACGTGACCTGTTTTGGGAAAATACAGGAGAGCGAACTTGTACGGCGTGCCACGTGTCACTGTTTGACCTTCGGCCTCTGAAAATTGTTTCTAAGATAGCTCGGCCTGTTATCTTTACATCCTGACAGGTCTGAACTCAATTGGATTCTCTGAGAGAGAGTTATGCCAAGTGTCGCAACGTGACCTGTTTATGGGATAATACAGGAGAGAGAACTTGTACGGCGTTCCACGTGTCACTGGTTCAACTTCGGCCTCTGAAAAAGTTTTCTGAGATAGTACAGTCTGTGTACTACCTGTCTCTTTTCACGAAATTTCATTTGGAGCTTCCTAGCCCAAGTTATGACCTTTTTCCCAAGGTCACCTGATTTTGACTCAGATCTGGAAGAGGCAGAAACCCTATATTGTACAGATCATAAATCACAAAGTACAACGAATTAGAGGTTTTCCTTTGGACACAAGGTACCTGGAGATTTTAGCTTCGTCCTGTAACAATTTCAGATCCGAAAACTTCGCCAAAACTGATTTATAGCGAAATTTCTACGATGACTGGTTTTTGCTATGTAAAACCCTAACCTTCAAATTGTCGTAAGTAAAGCAAGTGTCTTTAGTGCCATACCTTGTCTTCCTTCAGGTTAGCTCTGATACCATGTTAAGATTCAATATGCTAAGACAGAAAATAGCAGCATTACATTCCATTTCACAATAATAGCATATACAGGATCACTGAAGAAACAACAAGCACATCATAAACACAAGAGACAGAGATTTATCCTGGGAAACCCTCATGGGGTAGAAAACCCAGCAAAGCTTCCTCAATATAGATGACCAGCAATATACAAAGATGAAACCCTGAGACATGATATCCTCCTCCACAATAGCAGACCTCTCCTCCACAACTGCGCTATCCTCAAGTGTGTGAGTGTGTCAAATGAGGAATACACCTCCTCTATTTATACACTACACTGACATGTATTTTACATAGGTACACGTAGGCTCGTATTTAACCAATGGGTTAAATACCCCACTACAACTGACTGGGCCGACCCCTCTAGGGTGGTCTAATAACCCTTTGACCCACATAACACATAAAGGGCCGACCTCCACTAGGGAAGTCTAATAACCCAAGTTACCACATTCTGACGGAGGAATAAACATCTCCGGATATACAATAAGATCTTTACGGAGGAATGAAACATCTCCGGAATAATAAAGTAAAATTATAATATTCTTTGAAGTTACAATATCTCAACAGTCATGGCAATGCCTCGAAAGAGCATCTGAGGCCTTTTTCATCCTGTCCAGATCTCCCAGGTCCACTTACATTCCATAGGACAATGCCTTGAAAGAGCATCTGAGGCCTTTTTCATCCTGTCCAGATCTCCCAGGTCTACTTACATGTCCTCCCAGAGCAATGCCTCGAAAGAGCATCTGAGGCCTTTTTCATCCTATCCAGATATCCCAGGTCTACTTACATGCTCATCTGCACAACCTATCCATGGCCATAGAGTATCCACCTGATACTCACCATACATCATCCTGATGTACACATGATCATCCTGATCATCATCACCGCATCGTCCTGATGCATGTCATCTAGAGCAACATCCTGAAGCTTGTCATCCATGATCATCCTAATCATACAATGCATCCACCTGATTCATACCAAGTATCTACCTGATACATATCATCATATACAATGTATCTACCTGATACATACATAGATACATGATCCACACAATTTATCCATCAATATACATGATCTACCTGATCATACAACGTATCCACCTGATACATATACAGATACATGGTCCAAGCATCCAACATGATGCATACATACATAAGTGATCCAATTGATCATATCCAACATCCAACATGATGCATACATACATAAATGATCCAACTGATCATATCCAGCATCCAACATGATGCATACATACATAAATGATCCAACTGATCATACAGAGCAGAAACTAGAACATCATCCTGATGCTCATCATCCAACGCTTATATCCATAGCCATGTGAAGGATCGTTCTTCCACCATGCTTGAAATGGCTTCAGCAAATGTCTCCATCACTTCTTCCTCGAAGTGTCATCAATCTGAAGAACACCAAGCCTCTCTCTGAAGTACTCGAACTTCACTATGGCTAGTGGCTTCGTCAACACATCTGTAATTTGCTCATTTGTCGCAACATACAGGAGCTTCACTGTTCCCCTCTGCACCATATCCCTGATATAGTGATATTTGATCTCTATGTGTTTCGACCTGTCATGGAACACCGGGTTCTCAGACAGCTTCACATAACTTTGGTTGTCACAAAATATACCAGTAGCCTCCAGCGGTAGATCAAATAACTCATATAGTAGCTTCCTAATCCATACTGCCTCACAACTAGCCGAACAGGATGCAACATATTCTGCCTCGGCTGTGCTCCGAGCTACGCAGGACTGCTTCCCGCTAAACCAAGAGATAACACCTGATCCCATACTGAAGAAACACCCAGAAGTGCTCTTCCTATCTCCAGCATTGCCTGCCCAATCTGAATCAACATAACCCTGTAGGTTAAACTTTTGATTCGCATCATACTTGAGCCCATAATCAATTGTACCCTTCAGGTACCTCAGAATATGCTTTACAGCAACCAGGTGAACACTCCTCGGATCCGTCAGGAACTGGCTCAATGTGTTCACCGCAAAGCAAATATCTGGTCTCGTGTTCGTCAGGTACATCAAGGACCCAATCATCTGACGATACATAGTGACATCAACTGGCTCAGATGAAGCATCACATAGAAGCTTCAGGTTCGATGCCATAGGTGTGGCTATGGCTTTGCAATCCATCATCCCGAACCTCTTTAGGATCTCTACTGCATACTTCCCTTGTCCAAGGAAGATTCCATCTGCACTCTACCACACCTCCATACCTAGAAAATAGTGCATCATACCCAAGTCCTTCATCTCGAACTCGGAAGCAAGCTTCCTCTTTGTATCGGCAATCAATCTATCATCTCCTGTTACAAACAGGTCATCCACATACAGTAGTAGTATCACAGGATTTCCTTCCTCAACCTTGTTGTAAAGGTTGGAATCCACTTTACTCTTGGTAAATCCCAAACTAGATAGGAAACTGACATCCTACCATACCAAGTCCTAGGATCTTGCTTCAAGCCATACAAGGCTTTCTTCAATCTACACACATATGACTCCCTGTCATGTGCTTCAAAACCGAGTGGCTGCTCCACATACACTTCCTGTTCAACTACACCATTCAAGAAAGCAGTATTGACATCCATCTAGTGTATCTTCCATTTCATCACTGCAGCCAGAGCAAGTACCGATCTGATGGAAGTGTACCTGGCTACAGGAGCAAAAGTTTCTTCATAATATATTTCCTCTTTCTGAGAGAAGCCACGAGCTACTAATCTTGCCTTGTATTTCTCTATGCTGCCATCTGCAGCATGCTTGATCTTGTATATCCATTTGGAAGTCACAACAGACTTCCCTTCAGGTCTTTGGACAACATCCCAAACATCATTCTTCATTATTGATTGGTATTCCTCGACCATGGCATCCTTCCATTCTTTCTTTTCCATTGCTTCTTCATAATTGGAAGGTTCTTTGTTCATGATATCATAGAGTAAAGAAACATAGCTGGTATGTGATCTAGTTCTCTTCTTTGCTATGTGTTCCTCTTCTAGAATGCCATATCTTTCTCCATCTTGAATGAGCTCTCTAGCCCATGCAGGTCTTCTCTTGTGAGAGTTATTCACACGGGGTGGATCTACAGGTTCTTGCAGATCTTCAATTTCACGATCAACATCTGGAATTGCTTCAGTCATAGTAGTGTCTTGAAATCTAGTTTCCTTAGGTTCTTCATGATCTTCAACAGGTGTCTTCCTTGATTTGATGAATGCTGAGTTTTCATCAAATGTCACATCCCTGCTGACATCAATCTTCTTGAACCCTGGAAAGTATATTCTGTAAGCCTTCGAGATTTCACTGTAACCCACAAAGATACCCTTCTTTCCTGAAGGATCTAGCTTGGTCCTCTTTTCCTTTGGGACATGAGTGTATAATGGAAAACCAAATATTCTGAGATGGTTGACTTCAGGTTTCTTACCAGAGAAGACCTCTTCTGGTGTTTTGTTGTCCAATATCTTGTGGGGTGTTCTGTTCTGCACATATACAACTGTCCTAGCTGCTTCTGCCCATAGATGCATAGGTAGATCCTGGTCATGCAACATTTCCCTTGCTGCTTCCATGATTGTTCGATTCTTTATTTCTGCAACTCCATTATGTTGTGGATTGTAAGGAGCAGTCAAATCCCTCTTAATCCCTGAATCACTGCATAGCTTCTTGAAGTCACCTGAAGTGAATTCTCCACCATTGTCGGATCTGAAAGTTTTGATCTTCTTATCAGTTTGGTTCTCCATCAAGGTTTTGAATTCCTTGAACTTATCAAACACTTCATCTTTGTTCTTCAAGAAGTAAACCCAAGTCTTCCTGGAGAAGTCATCAATGAAAGAGACATAGTAAGCATACCCACTCAGAGAACTGGATGACATCGGACCACATAAATCGGAGTGGATAATTTCCAAGATACATTTTGCCTTGCTTTCACTGCTTGGAAATGCCTTCTTTATGTTCTTTCCTTTTGCACATCCTTTGCAAACACCTTCATGCTTGGTCTTGATTTCAAGAAGACCTTCTACAGCTTTATTTGCAATTGGTAATGCTCTGTAGTGCATATGTGCAAGTCTTCTATGCCAAAGTTCACTTGGCTCCATGGAATCATGCACCATGGCATGTTCAGGTTGTCCCTTCAATTTATACAATCCTCCCTCTTGCTCTCCAATCACCACTGCATCATCAATAGTTTTTCCCTTTGGCCACATTAGGACTTGGCCATTTACAAATGCAACCCTCATGCCTTTTGCATCTAATGCAGAGATGAAGAGTAGGTTCTTCTTGAGCCCAGGTACAAATAATACATCTTTCATCTTCAAGGACTTTCCGGATTCTAGGTTGTAGGAGGCTTCCCCACTTCCTTTGATAGGGTATTGATAATCATCCCCAAGTTTCACCTTATGGGGTGATTCATGTTCAGATAGATTTACAAAAGATTCTTTAAACCCAGTCATGTGTTTGGAAGCCCCACTGTCAATAAGCCATCATTACAACCATGAGAAATAGTACCTGTGAGAGTAGAGATTATAACATACTCTTCTTCGCTTGACGAGTCATCATCATCACTTTCTGCTCTAGCCTTCTTCTTGGGACGTTCATCATCCTCGGCAGCATGAGCATGGTACCTTCTTTTGCTGCCCTTATTCTTCTTGTTGAAGTTGTTGTTGTCCTTCTTGTTCTTGGGACAATTTATAGCAATATGTCCCTTTTCATTACAGGTGAAGCATATTCTCCTTTCTTTATGGTGATGTGAAAATTTCTTGAAGTGAGATGGCTTTCTCTTGGACTTCCCTTTCTTGGTGTGAGCTGTGAGAGCTTGATCTTCATTCCCCATATTTTCTTCTCATGCCACAAGCCTTTCTTCTTCTTGTGAGCATTCCTCCCGTAGTCTGCTGAAGGATACCAACTTCTTTCTTGCACATATTCCTTGGATAAAGGAATCCCATGACCTGGGTAGGCCATTCAGAGTGGTCATGACAACTTCACCATTCTCCACCATTTCATCCACTGCTTCTAGTTTTTCCTTGATTTGAGAGACCCTAGAAAAATAAGATTGAATGGATTCTCCATTCTGAAGTTTTACCCCTTTCAATTGGTTCCGCAGAGTCATCTTCCGATTTATGTTCTTCCCTTCAAATAGCTTGAATAGGGAATCAAACATCTCTTTGGGTGTCTCCAGAGATGACACATGGGGGATGAGATGGTCCTTGATAGAATCAGCAATGATTCTCTTTGCCTTGACCAAGTTCTTCTTGTGGAGGGATTTAGCCTCTTCTCCAATTTCTTTTGAGTTTTCCGGGTTGTCGTTTTTTTTCGATATTTTCATAATTCTTAAGTCTAAGTTTTTTCTAGTTGACATTTTCCAATAATTTTTGATATTTTCCCCAATATTCCTAATAAATGTCTTTGCAGACCCTCGATGATATATTCCCAAAAGGGTTTCGAGAATCTCAAAGATAATAAATTGCGACCTAGTTATTGTATCTATCTTGGTTCAAGTCCTTTGCTCATTGACTAGGTGTTCACTCACATTGTTAGCACCTATGAGACAATATGAAATATGTGGGGTTTCTTTACACTTATGATGTGATGTTCACTGTGATATTTTGAATGTAGTTATATGCAATTGGTAATATTATGTTATGATGATTTTATGTTTGGATGTGTAATGGATACAAGATTACAACTTTGGTTATACATCAATGTCGCTGTTAATTCATTTGATGTCATATCGGTGCATGAATAGTCTTGTGTTGTTACATATATAATCTATCAATGGGGACATGGTTATGATGTGCATGCATATATGTGCATTGATGAACTAACTTGCAAATTGTTCACTCCATGAGAATTTGGCAATTTTTAATGGATAACTCTTGTATATTTTTGATGTGATGATGTTTAATGGTTGTTTGGCAAGTTGTGTCATGCAAGATATATGAAACTTGCCCAAGCTATTATTCATGTGGATGTGGTTTGATGTGGAAGTTTGGATGTGAATGATGAAGGTTTTTCACAACGAAGTTGCAACGATGGCCCTAATGGGGGTATATAAGTAAGCAATGTATATGTCACGGTTATATATGTGGGGTACATGTATATGTAAATGGTAGTCCAACCATATTGTGAGCCAACATGGGAAATAAGGTGAATGTGCATATATAGATAGATCAATAGATGTTAATTTCCCAAATCTAGGGTGACTAATGTCCTTATGTTATCAACTAAATAAAGCTATTATTTAATTGCAATAATTATATTCTCCAACTAATAGTACAATACATAGATAATTTATTCCAAACACGATTTATGAACATGAACACTTGCTTTATTTTGTCTTGTAAAAACATAATCATAATGGCCTTCTTGCTTTATTTTGTCTTCTTCCTTTGTTGATTTGAATGTCTAATTCTTTATAATGAAAAATTGTAGCATTTTACATGCTGCTAGGACATATACATCAGCCTAAAAATAAAAATATGCTACAACAACTTTCTTCTGAACATGATAAGACTTGATTTTCGTGTTTACCGGATGGATATATCAAGCTTCTTTCCAACAAGAAAGGTTTTAGGGGTCCAAGTTTTTGTTCTTTGTTCTCTTGTAGAGGAATCCATAGATCATCTATTCGTCTTTTATTCGTTTGCACAACAAATTGGAAGGGTGTTTTTCTTTCCTTCGCGATTTCTGTTTCGTGGGGAGGTTCTTCCTTTGAGGAATGCCTTCGCAAATAGTCGCTATCCATTGCAGATTATGACAACTTGCCTCTATTCATCATTTGGGGTATTTGGAAGAGCAAGAATTCTGTTATTTTTTATGGGGGTTCAAAGAATTGATCCTTTTTATGTTCCAGGATTATAGGGTACTATTCTGAATTCCAGCATGGGGACATTGTAAATACTGTTCTAGTTATTGAGCCTCCGCTTATTACTAGTTATCCGATTGGATTTTCGATGGGGTGTCACAAATGGGATATGGTGGCGCTGGTATGCTGTTGAAGCTGAGCAATGATCACTACTTTATGTGCTGGATGAATTGTGGCACTAGCTCTAATACTAAAGCGGAGTTTACAACACTATGGGGATCGTTATTTTTTTCTATGTCAAAAAACTTCCTCTCCCTTCTGGTTTTTGGGGACTCTTGAGTTAGTGTGGATTGGGAAGGACATAAGGCTTGTTTTCATTCAATTCTTTTGGAACATTGGTAGGGTAGAATTCATGAATTGCAAAATGGTTTTCTCTCTTTGGCCTACCACCATATCTACAGACAGTTTGGCCGACAGATTGTCTAAAACATCTCTTGGTACTGGAGAGGGGATTTAGTTTTGTGAAGAATATTGGGATCATCAGGTGGTGGCCACGAGCTCTCTTCAAGCGTATTAAAATTTTCAAGGATTCATTAATTTCCTGTATTTACAATGGATTACTAGGTTTTTAATTTCCTTTTGGAGAGGATGGAATGTAATTTTTTGAACATAAAAGTTGAAGTTTGTTGATCAGGTAAAAATTAGTGATATGTCTAGACATATAACATGTGAACAACTTTTTTGTAATGATAAGAAGAGATCTAGGAGGAATTATATACTCATATGGAGATAGAGGAGGAAATGGAATGAACATTGATGTTCATGACATGTTTTGTTAACTTTGATTCATTCATTTGAATATCAAGTAATAGATTTTTCTTTCCTAGTGAAAAAAAAACTTTAGCGTTTTGACAAAATCGTGCTTTTGAATTCACTTAATGCTAATGCATAGACTAAATTGTACAAGTTAATAGTTGAGTAAAATAAAAATTTATATGCTCTAAATCAGATGTTGGTTTACACAGTGGGATGTACGTAGTTTAAGAGATTTTATAATACATCAAAGGGTCCACCAAAAATATAAACTTAAATCAAAGACCATTTTTTATATGAAGAAAGGTTCCTCTTGTTGTTTGAATTTTGGTTACAATATCAAAGATGAAGATGAAGATGAAACTTGAGAAATGATCATGGCTTATGTTTCTGAATTTTCTTGCTTATGTGTTCTATATGGAGTTGAAAGAATCATAAGTAGCCCCTACCCTTATCAACAATCTCCTAAAATGGTTCTTTCCTTTGCAAAGTGGTGAGAGAGCATTGTGGAACATAATTTTACATAAAAAAAATACCCAAAAAAAAACTAAAATTGCATGCAACCTTAATTCCTGAGATTCATACTGTTCTACCTTCCGCATACATAATCAAAATGATGCCATGTTAGAAACAATGTGTATCAACATCGAGGACTTTCCAACCACTTGCTTGCACAATAACTTTAAATGCCTCTTTTTAATCGAATGAGGAACTAGACAACAATCTTGCAAATGTTGACCCACAGTAGGTCCCATGGGCCAAAACTAGTGTTGCATACTGAGTCTTTTTAGAGTACAACATTGTGCTCTAAGATCATATTTGGTGTATGTTAGTCTAATGTTATAATAGGTATTCCACTTTGAGTAGGGAGGAAATGCAAGGAAGGGGTGGAAGTGATTTCCTAGTTGCATGCAATGTTTCACAAACTTTGGGGTTGTGAGAATGGATGAGTAAGGCTCATATTTTCCCGCACCGACATAGTGATCATCACGATCACTACTAAGTGACATGAAGACATAATGATCTTAATAATTGCTCCATTCAAAAGAGGAATTGTACCATGGAAAGTAGAATATGACTTTGGAAAACTAATGATATAGTTTGAACTCATTAGTTTCCTTAGACCAAGTGAATTATGTTATTAGTAAAGTTAGCTCCTTGAAAAAAATATGTTTAGTATTTTTTTCTTTCTCAAAGTAGGAAAAAGCCTACAATATTTGAGGCTATCGAACCAACTTCTATTCATACAATCTTAAGACCTTGATGAGTAACAACACCATTGTGGGTAGAGAAAAATTAGTCACCTACAATAACCCATTGATGGTTCGTAAGGGAGTAGACTTCCACTCTTACTAGATGCATTTAGGTCTTGAGTCACTAACCTATTTTTTTACATCCAAAGAAAACAAACTCTTAACTATTTAAAAGTATTTTAAATCATACTACAAGATAAAAAGACAATTTTAAAATAGTTTAAAAAAACATCTTTATATTCATTATTAAAACTACTTCATATATATATAGGAAGTTCATTTTCTTTACTTCAAATAGAGTTATATATATATATGAGAAAATCTAGTCACCTAAAATAACCCATTGATGGTTCGTAAAGGAGTAGACTTCCACTCTTACTAGATGCATTTAGGTCTTGAGTCATTAACCTTTTTTTTACATCCAAAAAAAACAAACTCTTAACTATTTAAAAGTATTTTAAATCACATTACAAGATAAAAAGACAGTTTTAAAATAGTTTAAAAAAACATCTTTATATTCATCATTAAAACTACTTCATATATATATAGGAAGTCCATTTTCTCTATTTCAAATAGAGTTATATATATATATATATATATATATAATTTACTTATTTTCAATTATATATATATAGATAGATAATATGATTGAAAATAAGTAAATTATCTCTATATATATATAATTGAAAATAAGTAAATTACATATATATATATATATAGATAAAAGAGTTGAATTTTATTATTAGTTTTGTATTATAAAAGTAGACGTAAGTTGGTTAATGTGATTTGATGTGCAAATTGGTGATATATGATATTATATTAAAAGATTAATATCATGCTTCGAAAAGTTAGTGATATGATGTATGAATAACTTGTGAATGTATAAATCAATGACATGATTTAATTGATTTTGTAAGCCAGTTATTTTATTTTATAAATATACGTGTGTACATATAAGTTGATGAATAAAAGTAAATTATTATATTATTTGAAAGTTAATGATGTGACTGATTCGTTGTCAAATTTATTGTGGGGATAGGTCGGTTGAAATTAAGTGTTTTGTGTGTGTTGTAATGCACATTGCATGACATAAATAGGTAGTGGGAGGTATACTTAATTCATTATAAATATTAAGTATGAGTGAAAAGTTAATAAAAAATTAAAACAAGTTGTTTTACGTTAAAATATTTAAAAATATATAATAATTAATGATTATAAATAATTATAGTAGAGGTTTTTTGAGGGATATATATTACTAGTATAATTATTTAATTTGTGGTTGGTGAACATCGATAGGCCAAGTTAAGTGTCACAAATAAGTAATAAGTTATATGTTACTTGGTGTTTACCACGAAGCTCTTTATCCATGCACCAACTAAGAGTTATCCATGCATTAGCTATCAATTATCCATGCATCAACTGCCGGTTATTTTTTATATTATTTTTTCAATTATAATTGTTTATTTAAAATTTTGAACAATTGACGTAAAATTAATATGGACAGTACATTTGTGTCATCCTCGTGCAATCTAGGAAAAGCATAGATGTTAGTCCACCCCAAATTCTAAGATATAAACACCTATCGGTGTAATAAAGCATACAATTTGATATATATGATACTAAATAATAATGTTTGTAGTTGGTGGGGATTCATCATGAGAGGTAAGTCTTCAACTAGTGATTATGGGAGGTTTATCAATCATTGCTCCTTCGAGGTTTATCAACCATTGTTCCTAAGTACAAACAACAAGTTTGGGAGGTTTTGAGTCCTTCAAGATAAGAAGGCCCAAAGTTTAGGATTGTTTATTATTGATAGGAGGGTGAGAAGCATTATGTGTGAGTTCTTACCTCTCTCTCAAGTTTCAGTGCAACTATGCTAACTCAGAGTGAGAGGAACCATGTGGCTCCCACTTCATTAGGAAAGGGGACTCACTCTGGAATTCCATAAGTTGTTATAGGTGGTCGATCTATATTTGTTTCTTGTGGAATATGTTATGATATGCAAGGATATATGGGTACATGTCAATGCACCGTCATGCCAAGAGAGTGTGAGATGGCTCAATCCCATTAAAAATAATATAAGTACACTTCTTGGAAGTAAAGTGTAGAACTTCAAGGCACTCACAAATCCATATTGTATTAAACTAAATAGCCCAAAGTAATATACTACCAAAAATTGTAGCTCAAGTTCTATATGTCAGGAGGTAGAATTGACAAAAGGAACCAAAAGAGATGAAAGGGACCAAAATAAATGGTTTAGGGTCTCAGATCGCACACACTTAGGGTGACACCAGTTTGGAACTTCGAAGCAAGGATGTATTTTCCTAATAGGTAGAGCTCCCGTGGTTATAAACCATTGTTTTCTTTAGTTTCGACACTGGATTTGTAACAACACAACCTGGCACAAGTAGGTTGGTTTTAATTTCTTATTTTATGAGTCCACATGATTTTTTTTAATTACTTTTTATATTTGGTAACATTACATAACACTATGTTACGTTATGTGAAAACATCTCACCCATATTGGGTTGTAGAGTGCCTCACTACTCTTGGTGCAACAAGAATATATGCTTGAAAGATTCAACTTTTCCCTATAAATCACACAAAGTTTTGCTTGCTCCATATGATAAAACCAATGGCCAACTACAATGTGGCCATGAATTAAGGATCATGCAAAAACAATATTCTTAGGCTTTGGAGGTGCTTTGTAAAAAAAGTCATGTACTCACTTGAGATTGTCATTGTCAAATTTTGCTCATTTGTAGTCCAACTATGGAGTTGCATTGAGCCATTTGTATACATTTATGAGTTTGCAATGAACAAATTAGTGTTGCAAATATCTTCGATTTATCTCTATATTTCGAATTTCTTTTGAGTTTTCTGGGTTGTCGATTTTTTCCGATATTTTCATAATTCTTAAGTCTAAGTTTTTTCTTACTGATATTTTCCAATAATTTTCGATATTTTCCCCAATATTCCTAATAAATTTCTTTGCAGACCCTCGATGATATATTCCCAAAAGGGTTTCAAGAATTTCAAAGCTAATAAATTGCGACCTAGTTATTGTATCTATCTTGGTTCAAGTCCTTTGCTCATTGACTAGGTGTTCACTCACATTGTTAGCACCTATGAGACAATATGATATCTGTGGGGTTGCTTTACACTTATGATGTGATGTTCACTATGATATTTTGAATGTAGTTATATGCAATTGGTAATATGATGTTATGATGATTTTATGTTTGGATGTGTAATGGATACAAGATTACAACTTTGGTTATACATCAATGTCAATGTTAATTCATTTGATGTCATATCGGTACATGAATAGTCTTGTGTTGTTACATATATGATATCAATGGGGACATGGTTATGATGTGCATGCATGTATGTGCATTGATGAACTAACTTCCAAATTGTTCACTCCATGAGAATTTGGCGATTTTTAATGGATAACTCTTGTATATTTTTCTTGTGATGATGTTTAATGGTTGTTTGGCAAGTTGTGTCATGCAAGATATATGAAACTTGCCCAAACTATTATTCATGTGGTTGTGGTTTGATGTGCAAGTTTGGATGTGAATGGTGAAGGTTTTTGACAACGACGTTGCAATGATGAACCTAATGGGGGTATATAAGAAAGAAATGTATATGTCACGGTTATATATGTGGGGTACATGTATATGTAAATGGTAGTCCAACCATATTGTGAGCCAACATGGGCAATAAGGTGAAGGCGCATATATAGATAGATCAATAGATGTGAATTTAATTGCAATAATTATTATTCTCCACCTAATTGCAATAATTATATTCTCCACCTAATAGTACAATACATAAATAATTTATTCCAAACACGATTTATGAACTTGAACACTTGCTTTATTTTGTCTTGTAAAAACACAATCATAATGGCCTTCTTGATTTATTTTGTCTTCTTCCTTTGTTGATTTGAATATCTAATTCTTTATAATGAAAAAATGTAGCATTTTACATGCTGCTGGGACATATACATAAGCCTAAAAATAAAAATATGTTACAACAACTTTCTTCTGAACATGAGAAGACTTGATTTTTACGTTTACCGGATGGATATATCAAGCTTCTTTCCAACAAGAGAAGTTTTCTGGGTCCAAGTTTTTGTTCTTTGTTCTCTTGCAGAGGAATCCATAGATCATCTGTTCGTTTTTTGTTCGTTTGCACAACGAATTTGGAAGGGTGTTTTTCTTTTCTTTAGGATTTCTGTTTCGTGGGGAGGTTCTTCCTTTGAGGAATGCCTTCGCAAATGGTTACTATCCATTGCAGATTATGACAACTTGCCTCTATTCATCATTTGGGGTATTTGGAAGAACAAGAATTCTGTTATTTTTTATGGGGGTTCAAAGAAATGCTCCTTTTTGTGCTCCAAGATTATAGGGTACTATTCTGAATTCCAGCATGGGGACATTGTAAATCCTGTTCTAGTTATTGAGCCTGCTCTTATTACTAGTTATCCGATTGGATTTTCGATGGGGTGTCACAAATGAGATCTGGTGGCGCTGGTATGGTGTTGAAGTTGAGCAATGATCACTACTTTATGTGCTGGATGAATTGTGGCACTAGCTCTAATACTAAAGCGGAGTTTACAACACTATGGGGATTGTTATTTTTTTCTATGTCAAAAAAATTCCTCTCCCTTCTGGTTTTTGGGGATTCTTGAGTTAGTGTGGATTGGGCAGGACATAAGGCTTATTTTCATTCAATTCTTTTGGAACATTGGTAGGGTAGAATTCATGAATTGCAAAATGGTTTTCTCTCTTTGGCCTACCACCATATCTACAGACAGTTTGGCCGACAGATTGTCTAAAACATCTCTTGGTATTGTAGAGGGGATTTAGTTTTGTGAAGAATATTGGGATCATCACGTGGTGGCCGCGAGCTCTCTTCAAGCATATTAAAATTTTCAAGCATCCATGAATTTCCTGTGTTTACAATGGATTACTAGGTTTGTAATTTCCTTTTGGAGTGGATGGATTGTAATTTTTTGAACATAAAAGTTGAAGTTTGTTTATCATGTAAAAATTAGTGATATGTCTATACATATAACAACATGTGAACAACGTTTTTGTAATGATAAGAAGAGATCTAGGAGGAATTATATACTCATATGGAGATAGAGGAGGAAATGGAATGAACATTGATGTTTAGGACATGTTTTGTTAACTTTGATTCATTCCTTTGAATATCAAGTAATAGATTTTTCTTTCCTAGTGAAAAAAAAACTTCAGCGTTTTGACAAAATCGTGCTTTTGTATTCACTTAATGTTAATGCATAGACTAAATTGTGCAAGTTAATAGTTGAGTAAAATAAAAATTTATATGCTCTAAATCACATGTTGGTTTACACAGTGGGATGTACGTAGTTTAAGAGATTTTATAATACATCAAAGGGTCCACCCAATATATAAACTTAAATCAACGACCATTTATTATATGAAGAAAGGTTCCTCTTGTTGTTTGAATTTTGGTTACAATATGAAGATGAAACTTGAGAAATGATCGTGGCTTATGTTTTTGAATTTTCTTGCTTGTGTTTTCTATATGTAGTTGACAGAATCATAAGTAGCCCCTACCCTTATCAACAATCTCCTAAAATGGTTCTTTGCTTTGCAAATTGGTGAGAGGGCATTGTGGAACATAATTTTACATAAAAAAATACCCAAAAAAAAACTAAAATTGCATGCAACCTTAATTCCTGAGATTCATACTGTTCTACCTTCCGCATACATAATCAAAATGATGCCATGTTAGAAACAATGTGTATCAACATCGAGGACTTTCCAACCACTTGCTTGCACAATAGCTTTAAATGCCTCTTTTTAATCAAATGAGAAACTAGACAACAATCTTGCAAATGTTTAACCTCTATGTTTGTGTATTTTTGGAGCTCAGAGTTGAATTATGCCAACATCATGATGATTAGTGACCTTAAACAACATGTCCAAGCAAGTCTTGGCATTAAAACATGCCAATCTCTTAGTATGCACAATTTGGCCTAAAGTGAGTCTTGTTGCATTCTTGTACTTCTAGAGCTCGAAATTGGATTATGCCAGTGCCTTGATGATTAATCACCCCAATAAACATGCCCAAGCCACTCCCTACATTCAAATACAACATTTCATATCGTATGCATAATTTTCCTCAAAGTGGGTCCCACGAGAAATTCAAGTTTGGCATTACTAGAGCTTGAAATTGAATTCCACCAATGCCATGATGATCAATGACCCCAATAAACATGTCCACTTCACTCACCGTATTCAAATATGTGCCATTGGAATGGGATGCATAAGTTGACCCACAGTAGGTCCCATGGGCCAAAACTAGTGTTGCATACTGAGTCTTTTTAGAGTACAACATTGTGCTCTAAGCTCATATTTGGTGTATGTTAGTCTAATGTTATAATAGGTATTCCACTTTGAGTAGGGAGGAAATGCAAGGAAGGGGTGGAAGTGATTTCCTAGTTGCATGCAATGTTTCACAAACTTTGGGGTTGTGAGAATGGATGAGTAAGGTTCATATTCTCCCGCACCGACATAGTGATCATCATGATCACTACTAAGTGACATGAAGACATAATGATCTTAATAATTGCTCCATTCAAAAGAGGAATTGTACCATGGAAAGTAGAATATGAATTTGGAAAACTAATGATATAGTTTGAACTCATTAGTTTCCTTGGACCAAGTGAATTATGTTATTAGTAAAGTTAGCTCCTTGAAAAAAATATGTTTAGTATTTTTTTCTTTCTCAAAGTAGGAAAAAACCTACAATATTTGAGGCTATCAAACCAACTTCTATTCATACAATCTTAAGACCTTGATGAGTAGCAACACCATTGTGGGTAGAGAAAACTTAGTCACCTAAAATAACCCAGTGATTGTTCGTAAGGGAGTAGACTTCCACTCTTACTAGATGCATTTAGGTCTTGAGTCATCAACCTATTTTTTTACATCCAAAGAAAACAAACTCTCAACTATTTAAAAGTATTTTAAATCATACTACAAGATAAAAAGACAATTTTAAAATAGTTTTAAAAAAACATCTTTATATTCATTATTAAAACTACTTCATATATATATAGGAAGTTCATTTTCTCTACTTCAAATAGAGTTATATATATATATAGTAGAGAAAACCTACTCACCTAAAATAACCCATTGCTGGTTCGTAAGGGAGTAGACTTCCACTCTTACTAGATGCATTTAGGTCTTGAGTCATTAACCTATTTTTTTACATCCAAAGAAAACAAACTCTTAATTATTTAAAAGTATTTTAAATCATATTACAAGATAAAAAGACAATTTTAAAATAGTTTAAAAAAACATCTTTATATTGATTTTTAAAACTAATTCATATATATAGGAAGTTCATTTTCTCTATTTCAAATGGAGTTATATATATATATATAATGACTAAAAATAAGCAAATTATTATTATTATTATTGGTTGAGAGTTGAATTTTATTATTAGATTTGTATTATAAAAGTAGATGTAAGTTCGTTAATGTGATTTGATGTGCAAATTGGTGATATATGATATTATATTGAAAGATTAATATCATGCTCGGAAAGTTAATAATAATATAATATTATTATTATTTGTTGAGAGTTGAATTTTATTATTAGATTTGTATTATAAAAGTAGATGTAAGTTCGTTAATGTGATTTGATGTGCAAATTGGTGATATATGATATTATATTGAAAGATTAATATCATGTTCGGAAAGTTAATATAATATAATATTAATCTTTCAACTCTCAACAAATAATAATAATAATAATTTGCTTATTTTTAGTCATTATATATATATATATAATGACTGAAAATAAGCAAATTACTATTATTATTATTTGTTGAGAGTTGAATTTTATTATTAGATTTGTATTATAAAAGTAGATGTAAGTTCGTTAATGTGATTTGATGTGCAAATTGGTGATATATGATATTATATTGAAAGATTAATATTATGCTCGGAAAGTTAGTGATATGATGTATGAATAAATTGTGAATGTATAAATCAATGACATGATTAAATTGATTTTGTAAGCCAGTTATTTTATAACTAGCATTTGCCCCATGAGGGGCAAAAATGAACGCTGGTAGGAAAAGAGGAAAGTTAGAAGGAACAAAAACATAAGCACATGCAGCGAAGGATACTGGTAGGAAAAGAGCAAAGTTTGTAACAATTTCAGATTACAAAGACATAGGCACTCAACCCATAATAAAAAAATAATGTTAAGTTCATCAACACAGTGAGCCAACTACAATTTCTTTTCTCACAATCTCTGTAGTAGTAATCTCAACACTATAGATTACTACTATATCTGGAATATATAAGCAATTTGAAAAAATATTTCTGCAATAATATCAATGAAAACAATGATTATAATAGCTCCTAAACTACACAAACTACTTGTTCTTTCTTCTCATTGAGGATTTCAAGTCCACAATAAACACTAAATACATCCTTCTCAACCATGTAAAGGAGAAGAGACTTGTCACTACATGAACTGATCTTCTGAAAATTACTAATAATCCAAGGAAAGTAACTAGTTATCAATGACTCTCACCGCATCAAGGATTCACACGTCTTCTGACAATATAGATAGTTCACAACAAAGCACAATAAAAATGCAGACTTACAACACAATAGGAGTGGTGAATCTTCATTATGCTTGCTTCAAGAATGGAAGATACAGTGGGAAACCCAGATATGTTTCTTTCTTCTCATTGAGGATTTCAAGTCCACAATAAAAACTTTACATGCTTCTCAACCATGTAAAGGAGAACATATCTATCACTATATGAATTAATCTTCTTAAAATCACTAATAACCCAAGGGAAGTAACTGGTTATCAATGACTCTCACCGCATCAAGGATTCAGACTTCTTCTGACAATATAGATAGTTCACAACAAAGCACAATAAAATGTAGACTTACAACACAATAGGAGTGGTCATAGCTCTCAATATAAAGGTTGTATTTATTCAACGTGGAGGTAGATGAGGAGAGGTCGCTTTGCTTGGTTGCTTTGTTTTTATGAATGTAAAAGAGAGTACACAGTTTACAAATCATCTGAGATTAATATTTATATCACTATTGCTTGGGATAATCCATTATGAGCTTAGTTTGAAAAGCCATTGCCAACAAGGAAACTAAAGAGCATTGAACTAAACAAGTAGTAAAATATAGCCCTGTTACAAATAAATGAACAAGCATTTAGGTTTTTTAGAGAAAAGGAATCCCAATAATATCCATTGAAAAGTACACATTACATATAGACATTTCTGCAATAGTTTCTCAAGAAGGGAAATTTGTTTTCATTGACAAAGAAGAATAGATGAACAACAAAAAGGGTTGGCTCACCACTATATAGCCTTGGAAGAGTTTGTTATCTGGTGAACTTGCAAAAATGAGAATAGTAGGCAAATTTTTCATTTGAGTGCTGTACATATGAGAAGATACAAATGATATTTACAATTAAAATTAGTTGGATGCTTCTAAATTGGAAATATAGTATTCCCATGCAGTAGCTTCTTCAGTTATGATATTATAGTTTCCTACATGATATGTGTGTGTGTGTGTGCGCGCGCGCATGCCCGCAACCTCATCAATACCTAACCACCGAGTTCTAAACAAGGAGTGGTCTTGAATTAGTTACATTATTGTCAGAAACTATATGAACCATAATGAACTTATACAACTTTAAGAAAACCCATCTCAATGAACAATTAAGATATAATTAAGAAAACACATATGCCAAGGTTATATCCCAAACTACTCCAACATGTTTTCAAAACCCCAAAAGTAGTGTGATCTCATAACCACCTATTTTGCGGATGATGTAGTTGCTTTTATTTTGTATTTTTTTTCTTGTTTTGAGGATGATACAACGTATTGAACAATTTGACCCTCTACACCTTCATATTTTTCTATTGCATACTTGGTTTCTTTCACCACTTCTATATTGTGGCTTTTCAATGAGCTTTTTTAGCATCCTCTTTTGTATAAATTGGAAATGCACAACATTTTTTTGACAGATCTTGAAATATCAAATTCACAACTGTTACTTTAATTTAGCACACTTCTTGCATCTATTTTGCATCTTAGAGCATCTTGTTTTGTGTCAATTTCTTTATTCTAGTGTCCAATATTGTATCTTCTTGCATCCTTTATTATGTCTATGTGATATCATTTTTGTGTCCTTATTTTTCTAGTTTCGTTTTGGGATAGGGCATCGAGGTTAAGAGTTAGGATTAGTGGTTGATAGGTTAGGTAGGTCAAGTGGGTTAGGTGGTTAGGTTTGTGGTCTAAGTGGGGTATGTATGTTAGGTAGGTTAGGTAAGTTAGTAAGATAAGTAGGATAATTGGGTTCATGGGTTAGCTAGCTTAGGTCAATTAGCTTTTGGTAGCTTATGCCATAGTAGATTATGTAGCTTATGCCAACAACATACCCATTCGAGTGAAATTCAGATCTGTTGAACTAATGATTTACAAAATTATTTTAGTTGAGAAGAAATTATGTAAGATATGGCAGCTATAAAGTCTATGCTAAAGTAACTTTATAGAAAACTCCTGCATAATGGTAAAGGGATTTTTAGTTTGATAACTTTATATAATCCAAGGGACTGAACTGAAGAAAAAGGTCCGACAGTTTTTTAGCATTTCAAAAAACAATACTTATTTAACTTAACATGATGTCTATAATGAAAAATATCAGTAATTAAGTCATTAGTCTAAATTAATGACTTAGTAATTTAATGAAAAATATCATAAAGTCGCATTTCTTCTTCAACTTGTAATAATAATAAAACAATTGAATCATTTCTTTAAATAAAAAAACCATGAAGACCTAATTATATGATTAGGCAGAAAATTTTGAATAATATTCGAACAAAAACTTGAAAAAAAAACATTTACAGCTATGGTTTTCTCAGTTGGGAATCGGGATCAATGTGAGTTGATGTATTGCAATTAAATTGTTCCCCATTATATGCGTGTTGCTATTCCATCTTGATATTTGCATCTTGAGCAAGCTGTCGAAGGTTGGAAAACCAAAATTGACCGGGAATGCTTCAAATGACAAAGCAATCCTAAATAAAGTAACAGGGTCATATAAAGAACCAATTCTCAATCAAGGAAAGGTGCAATAGAAGCTATTACTCACCGCAAAAAAAGGAAAAACATTTACAAAATCTCATTAAATTCACTTGGAAAATAATATTAACTGCACCATTTGAATTTAGTGGTTGCAGCTTGTAAGTAGACACATCTTTTCTCACAGCAAATCAAGTCATTCAATATAGGATTGAAAGTACATTATGGGATATAATCACCCTTTATAGTGCTCACTGAATTTCAAAAATTAACCTCCTATATTTTTAGTTTTTAACCTAGCCTATCTAATTAAACCCTAATCGTACATCCACATGGTCAATCGCATGCTCAAATAATTGCGTGGTGGCCACGTGCTTGGTCTTCCCATGGAAATAAGATGGGGTTAGCTTCTCCGTAAATCATTTTCTCGCCCACTTTTTTTTTCTTTCTCATCGGTTGAGCTCTACAACTCGGTTCAATAGGTAGAGCTCCCCAACTTGGCACAACAGAAATCAGCTCTATGGAATGCTGGTCTGTTATTATTATTATTTTATGTTTTTTTTTGTTTTTGTTTTTCTTCATGTTTTCTCTGCTCCTCGTTTATCTAGGGTTCCCTTTCTCTAGTCTTCCCCTCGGCCTGGAGTGGCCATAGCCTGCACGGCGGTCCTCTCTGTGCTGCTCGCTCTAGGAGGCCCCTCTTACACATGGTGCCTTACCTCCAGGGTGGATAAGAAGAATAGCTAGCAAGTATGGAAACATTGATATCTTTGGAATTCGCGGACAACTATAAAATATATAAGCCAGGCTAGGTGGTACACGAGTCCTGGCTGCGCCTTCCTCCATTTCTTCTGTCTGCTAGCTGCGGCTATAGCCCACATGCTAGCAGGACTCCTCCTAATGCCGCCCCTCAGCCTCATAGCTTTCCTCTTGCTTCCTTACCTCAACTCTTTTACTTACCGGCATGTCCACGATGGTTTTAGCAGCAAGTATGGGTCTATTTTCGATGGTTTTAGCGCAATATCCGGGTGTGGGATTCCTATTTTGAACTTTTCCAAGAGCAATTCACCTGTCAACGGACAATCCTCCATTCCTCTAAATGAAAGTAAGTCAACCTACGTAATTGCAGAATATAAGCTGACAAACATTTCAATTCCTTGCATCCCCATATAGACAATTACTCCAAGTTTCTCAAGTCACCCAATGAAGCCAGGAAACATTTCAAGCGACCTTTGACGTGCCACTTGCTGAGGGAATACTTCAATTTCCCTACACCCACTGAGATTTCCTTGTATTTCCTCTGACCTCTGAGCGTGCTTATATTTCGCAGTGTTTCTCTTGACATGGTTAATATAAGTGGTATAAGCCTTCTTCCAAGCTAGCAGATCCTTCCAAAAGGGTGAACACTGTTCCAGCATTGCTGATTAACCCTCCCAGAACTCTTGAAAACCATCTTTTGCATGCTGATAATTTAATGGAAGCCTGGAAATGACAGATCTGGCCCAAATCTAAAGTCTTTTATTGTCTGACCTCTGTGGAAATTTGTGAGGCCATCATTTTTTGTCCAAGTGAGAGAGGAAGAGCTACCTGGATTTTGTTAAGTGCCCCATTAGAGTACTTATCCGAGACTAGTGAAAAAAATGATACTAAATGTAAAGGAAGCTTTCTGCCTGCTCACGGTTGGGATGATGAATATCACAAACGTTTCCATGTGCTGGATTCGTGGCACGATTCCTTGCAACCAGGCAACAGTGTTGTCTACATTAAGGCCTGCCTTCAAGGGAAAAATGGGATTCTAAAACTAAGTTAGAGGTTAAGTATTTCAAGAAAGCTCGAAGGTAATGGGTCATTAGATATCTGCCTTGGAAGGTAAAGCAATAGATAGGTAGGTCAACGACAGAAAAGCAAAGCAAAGGGAGACAGTGAAAGAGGCGAATTCGTTGAGTCCATGTTTGATGCCAAATTCCAATGGTTCCAATGGCCTATTGGAGCTTCTGTTTAGTATAACTAAACTGGCATGCCAAGAATTTACAGAATCACGGCGTGGTAATGAAGCATTTTAAGACTATTTGTAGGTAACGTTAGTTCAGGAAATTTATGTTTCCGTTAATAAATTCTCTCGTCGACACTAAAAAATGAGAATCATTAGGATTTATTTTCATTTACTGCAGAGAGAATTTTTGTTTTTTTTACCAGAACATACCGTCGCCAGAATTTAGTTTAGCCATTACCGATTCCTTATAATCCCGGACAGTGCAATAGGAATAGGTTTTACTAATGGTGTTTGCAACCCAAATTTTGTAAACCATATCTGCTCTCAGAAATTTCATTCGCATGGAAAATGAATTACCTACAGAGAGCTGCTTTGTGCCTACCCTTCCCCAAAATACGCAGCCCCCGGTTGGAACTTATAAATATTCATCAAAATGGGATCAGTTGCCTATAATGGAAACTCTCTGGAATTTGAACCGGAAGGAGAAGCGGAAAACCATGAAGAAACTCAAGAGGAAGGCAATCAGAAAAGAGGTCGAGGAAAAAGAGAGAGCCGAGGAGGAGGCACGCCTCAACGATCCCACAGCCCAGCTTGAACTTCAGTTGCAGGAACAAGCAAAGACCGAAGATTTGGAAGAGGCCAGGAAGCAATTCGAAGAACATGAGAGGATATGGCTCGAAAATCACACGAAAGGTATTCAAGGTGGAGAAGCATGAGCTCCACGTGGATGAATTCCATTTGCTCTATGAGCGAGGAATCTAGCCGACGTGGAGCTCATGCTTCTCCGTGGTGAAATGACTACGGGGTAAATATATGTGTGTAGATATAAGTTGATGAATGACAGTAAAAGTAAAGTATTATATTATTTGAAAGTTAATGATGTGACTGATTGGTTGTCAAATTTATTTTGGGGATAGGTCGGTTGAAATTAAGTGTTTTGTGTGTGTTGTAATGCACATTGCATGACATAAATAGGTAGTGGGAGGTATACTTAATTCATTATAAATATTAAGTATGAGTGAAAATTTAATAAAAAATTAAAACAAGTTGTTTTACATTAAAATATTTAAAAATATATAATAATTAATGATTATAAATAATTATAGTACAGGTTTTTTTTTAGGGATATATATTACTAGCATAACCACTTAACCTGTGGTTGGTAAACACCGGTAGGCCAAGTTAAGTGTCACAAATAAGTAATAAGTTATATGTTACTTGGTGTCTGCCACGAAGCTCTTTATCCATGCATCAACTAAGAGTTATCCATGCATTAGCTACCAATTATCCATGCATCAACTGCCAGTTATTTTTTATATTCTTTTTTCTTTTATAATTGTTTATTTTGAATTTTGAACAACTAGCATAAAATTAATATGGACAGTACACTTGTCTCATCCTCGTGCAATCTAGGAAAAGCATAGATGTTTGTCCGCCCCAAATTCTAAGATATAAACACCTATCGGTGTAATAAAGCATACAATTTGATATATATGATACTAAATAATAATGTTTGTAGTTGGTGGGGATTCATCATGAGAGGCAAGTCTTCAACTAGTGATTATGGGGGGATTATCAATCATTGCTCCTTGGAGGTTTATCAACCATTGTTCCTTGGAGGTTTATCAACCATTGTTCCTGTGAAAATCCTCACAACAGATCTAAGAGATGATGTATACCTCACAATGAAAGAATTTAGGAATAAGATTAAGAGTGGTCAATGCAGTAAAACGAGCAACAAAATAATAATATAGTAGAACTCGGATAGAAGAAAAATAACTTCACACACACTAATTCATTAATCAGAAATTGACAAATAAATAATACAATGCATGAGGATTCGAATGCCAAGGTGGCAATTCGAATTAGCCTTCATGGAGTGATCAAAAGGTCACTGGAGTGTCATCGGAGCACAACTAGAAGTCTATCTCATCATCAATGCTCAAGTAATTGTCAACCATCAGTCAAACTGAGTCTAACTGAGTGTGGTAGGTGTAACTAAGTGTAACTGGAACTAACTGAATGAAGGAGGCTCAATGGAGGGCGCATGAGGAGCTAACTGGAGTCAGAATGGGAAGTCTAGTCTCACTGGAGGTCTATCGGAGTGGTAAGGTCAGTTAAGAGTGAGTCAAGCCTAAAATCAAGGAGAGAACTCAGTTAACTGAAGACAACTGGACTGGTAGGTGAAGAAGGGCGCCTTTGTCAAGTGGATGGTGAGATGTGGGTGCATCATTGGCTAGGAGGGCTCAATTTGAGTGGAAATAAGCTCTCGAGTGCTGGAAGACTAGGGACTAGGTGCTGGAGGTATCAACCTGATGACTGGGCAGCATACGGGTGCATGCAATGCATGCAGAATGCATGCTGCATGCAGGAATGCATGCAAGACTGAAAATGAAAAGGATGAAAATGCTGGTAGGACTAGGATGGAGTATAGGAATATCCTAACACCCCCCCTTAATCCATCTTGGGCCTTGGTAACTAAGACCAAAGGTCACCCAATACAATGAATAATAACAATCAATAAACCGAGGAAATGGGGAAAACCTCATGGGAAAAATACCCCCCCTCAAAATAGATTGTAAGGCACACACAAAAATAAATGCTCCAAACTCAAGAAGGTGTGATGCTTGGTCATATGTTTGGAGGTATCTTCTTCTTGGGAAGAAGTGGATCATGCTCAAAAAGCATGTGCTTGTACTTTCTCTTCAGATCGAATGTGATGAGAATAAACCCAAAAGTATGAGGATGATCCTTGAACTTGTGATTCGAATTAGCTAAGGTAGGATTAAAAACATGAATGTGTAGATAGTCTTTTGTCTTCTCCTTCGAACCATCATGGGTGAGAATATGCCAAAAGTAACCATCACATGATTGCTTGAAATCCAAATCAGATTTAAGACTTGAAGAATAGTTTCTTGAGATCTCCTTTGAACCAGCAGGGGTGAGATCAAAACCATCATATGCATGAGAAATTATCCCCAGTAGTGATTACTTAGAATCCAAATTAGATCCAAGACTTGAATCATGGTTTCTTGAGATCTCCTTTGAACCATTAGAGGTGAGATCAAAACCAGTAAATGCATGAGAAATTATCCCAAGCAAATGGCAATTGAGATCTCCTTTTAACCAATAGAGGTGAGATCAAAACCATGATATGCATGAGAAATTATCCCAAGCAAATGGAAATGGTCATAATCTTCAATAACCTTCTAAAAGCATGAAATAATGATCATGTAGTAGTACATAAGAGGTGAGTGATCAAGGAGAGTGAATGCATTACCTCCAATGGCTGATTTGACCTCCGAAACATTCAATAGATCATGATGCATACCAACAGTCTCTGGTGCAAGAGAGGATTTAGGACCTTCTACAATTTCTAGAGTGTGAGCTGGCACAAAATTCGAAATAGAAGAAATTTGGAGCGTGAGTGTAGAATTTGCAAGTTCTTCTTCTTTGTGGACAACTTCAATATGATATATGCTTGATACTGATTCATGATCTGAGAGACCATCAAGGGGAGTGAATGCATCACTGGGCTTGCTCTCGAAGGGGTTTGGACCAATCCCTTCATTCTGTCTGCATAATATTTCATCCAGGTAGGACCATAGATCTTTTGGAGATTCAACATCATCAATGAATTGATGTACCAAGCATCGAGACATAGCAAGCATCATGGTTCCCATGGCTCTGTCACCATTATTTAACCAGTCAATCTTCTCTTCAGAGGATTCGAACTCTCTTTCAAAACAATAATCAAAGAGACCATTTCTCTTCAAATGTGCTATCATCTTTGGTTTCCATTCATCATAATTGAATGGAGAAAGAGGATCATAGTTGAATGGAGGAGGATAGATTTCTTCTGAATAGATGGAAGCTATAGAAGACCTGCAAAAAAAAATAGAAATGTCTGCAACTGCTACTGCTGCAAAAATGCAGAAACTGCTGCACTTGAAGTCTTGACAATAACCTGCAAAAAACTCTCAGGAATGGAGATAAACAATACTCTCAACATGCTCTGATACCATGTGAAAATCCTGACAGTAGATCTAAGAGATGATGTATACCTCACAATGAAAGAATTTAGGAATAAGATTAAGAGTGGTCAATGCAGTAAAATGAGCAACAGAATAATAATACAGTAGAACTCGGATAGAAGCAAAATAACTTCACACACACTAATTCATTAATCACAAATGGACAAATAAATAATACAATGCATGAGGATTCGAATGCCAAGGTGGAAATTCGAATTAGCCTTCATGGAGTGATCAAAAGGTCACTGGAGTGTCATTGGAGCACAACTAGAAGTCTATCTCATCATTAGTGGAGTCATCAATGCTCAAGTAACTGTCAACCATCAGTCAAATTGAGTCTAACTGAATGTGGTAGGTGTAACTGAGTGTAACTGGAACTAACTGAATGAAGGAGGCTCAGTGGAGGGCGCATGAGGAGCTAACTGGAGTCAGAATGGGAAGTCTAGTCTCACTGGAGGTCCATCGGAGTGGTAAGGTCAGTTAAGAGTGAGTCAAGCCTAAAATCAAGGAGAGAACTCAGTTAACTGAAGACAACTGGACTGGTAGGTGAAGAAGGGTGCCTTTGTCAAGTGGATGGTGAGATGTGGGTGCATCACTGGCTAGGAGGGCTCAATCTGAGTGGAAATAAGCTCCCGAGTGATGGAAGACTAGGGACTATGTGCTGGAGGTATCAACCTGATGACTGGGCAGCATACGGATGCATAAAATGCATGTAGAATGCATGCTAGACTGAAAATGCAAAGGATGAAAATGATGGTAGGACTAGGATGGAGTCCTTCGAGATAAGAAGGCCCAAATTTTAGGATTGTTTATTATTGATAGGAGGGTGAGAAGCATTATGTGTGCATTCTTACCTCTCTCTCAAGTTTCAATGCAACTATGCTAACTCAGGGTGAGAGGCACCATTGGGCTCCCACTTCATTAGGAAAGGGGACTCACTTTGGAATTCCATAATTTGTTATAGGTGGTCGATCTATTTTTGTTTCTTGTGGAATATGTTATGATATGCAAGGATATATGGGTACATGTCAATGCACCGTCATGCCAAGAGAGTGTGAGATGGCTCAATCCCATTAAAAATAATATAAGCACACTTCTTGGAAGTAAAGTGTAGAGCTTCAATGTCAAGGATACGGTGGTCCATTAGAAGTGGTGAATCTTCGTTATGCTTGCTTCAAGAATGGAAGATATAGTGGGAAACCCAGATATGTTTCTTTCTTCTCATTGAGGATTTCAAGTCCACAATAAAAACTTTACATGCTTCTCAACCATGTAAAGGAGAACATATCTATCACTATATGAATTAATCTTCTTAAAATCACTAATAACCCACGGGAAATAACTGGTTATCAATGACTCTCACCGCATCAAGGATTCAGACTTCTTCTGACAATATAGATAGTTCACAACAAAGCACAATAAAATGAAGACTTACAACACAATAGGAGTGGTCGCAACTCCCAATATAAAGGTTGTATTTATTCAACGCGGAGGTAGATGAGGAGAGGTCGCTTTGCTTGGTTGCTCTGTTTTTATGAATGTAAAAGAGAGTACACAGTTTACAAATCATCTGAGATTAATCTTTATATCACTATTGCTTGGGTGTAATGTCCCCAGCTTGACCCTATTGCATTAATATTGTAAAAGATGTAAATATTGTTATTTAGTCATGGTGAGGAGCCCAAGGCCAAGGCCCCGCCATTGATTTATCGTATCGACAATTAGAATAGATGCATATGGTTCTTGTGCTAGCGGAGCACAAGGTAATTAAGACATCATGTAATTACGAAATTTGATGGAAAACCAACAGCTGGCTACGCTATGCAACAAAAGAGATGGGGCATGGTTCTACAAGGAAAAAGGGGGGGGAATTATTCAAACCCTTGAGCCATTTGTATAAATCCATGTGTCAATGGGGAAACCAAAAACCACCAACTACCCATTTTGTCTCATGCACCCAATCATTTAATTCTCCCAAAGATTGGTTGGGGCAGTTATTGTCTTGGGATGGGAGAAGTATGGCAGCCAATTTCGTGCATGGGCAAGCCATCAACCTGGAAATTCGTGTTTTTGCTTGTTGGGCAAGAAAACACCCACAAAATGGTGCCCAATGCCATTCTGAAGAGTTAGTCTTTCATCATTCACGCAGTTGGAGCTAGCTAGGTTTTCCCCTACATGTTTTTCATCCAAATCCTGCATTTTTCCATGCCTGGGAATTCGTTTTTGCATATGCAGTAGCCTGGGAGAGAAGGGCCACGTTTTGGGGACTGTAAGGAGGTCATTTTTGCCCCTGAATGTCTAGGGACGTTTTTCCAAAAACGGATTTGGCTTCCCAGGGTTATTCCCCATCTTCCAATTTCGTTTTTGTGTTTCTCCACGTTTTTCTGAGTGAGTTGAATCCCCATCTCATGCATTCCACTGTGGAAAACGTTTTCCTCATGCCCAGCACTTACACTTTTGCTGTTATATGTACCCATCTCTTAACAGCCTGAGAAACCCAATTTCTGATTGGCTTGGCTGATTTTGACATACCCTTGGCTATGTGAGAGCCTGTTTTCCCCTTTTTCCTTGTGGAGATCATGCCCAGCTCGGGGGTGGCAGTGGTGCTGAGAGATTGAGGAGCACACTGGCCTACGGTTGGGTGGCAGAAGCGTATCCAGTTGCTGGGGACTACCTGATTGAGATAAGTATTCCCTTGTGTTAAATTTGCAATTATCAATCGATGGATATCTTGAATGTGTATTTAAAATTACTTCCACTGTGTTCTTAAAATAATTATGCATCTTCATATGCCTGTTATATTCACTGAATGCTTATGAATAAGATTGTGGGGCTAGGTGCCCAATTGTAGCACAATGATTCTCTCTATCATGCTGGTATGATAGGAGGGGACATTACATTGGGATAATCCATTATGAGCTTAGTTTGAAAAGCTATTGCCAACAAGGAAACTAAAGAGCATTGAACTAAACAAGTAGTAAAATATAGCACTGTTACAAAAATATGAACAAGCATTTAGGTTTTTTAGAGAAAAGGAATCCCAGTAATATCCATTGAAAATTACACATTACATATAGACATTTCTGCAATAGTTTCTCAAGAAGGAAAATTTGTTTTCATTGACAAAGAATAATAGATGAACAACAAAAAGGGTTGGCTCACCACTATATAGCCTTGGAAGAGTTTGTTATCTGGTGAACTTGCAAAAATGAGAATAGTAGGCAAATTTTTCATTTGAGTGTTGTACATATGAGAAGATACAAATGATATTTACAATTAAAATTAGCTAGATGCTTCTAAATTGGAAATATAGTCTTCTCATGCAGTAGCTTCTTCAGTTATGATATTATATTTTCCTACAGGATATGTGTGTGTGTGTGCATGCGCGCATGCACGCAACCTCATCAATACCTAACCACCAAGTTCTAAACAAGGAGTGGTCTTGAATTAGTTACATTATTGTCAAAAACTATATGAACCATAATGAACTTATACAACTTTAAGAAAACCCATCTCAATGAACAATTAAGATATAATTAAGAAAACACATATGCCAAGGTTATATCCCAAACTACTCCAACATGTTTTCAAAACCCCAAAAGTAGTGTGATCTCATAACCACCTATTTTGTGGATGATGTAGTTGCTTTTATTTTGTATTTTTTTTCTTGTTTTGAGGATGATACAACGTATTGAACAATTTGACCCTCTACACCTTCATATTTTGCTATTGCATACTTGGTTTCTTTCACCACTACTATATTGTGGCTTTTCAATGAGCTTTTTTAGCATCCTCTTTTGTATAAATTGGAAATGCACAACATTTTTTTGACAGATCTTGAAATATCAAATTCACAACTGTTACTTTAATTTAGCACACTTCTTGCATCTATTTTGCATCTCAGAGCATCTTGTTTTGTGTCAATTTCTTTATTCTAGTGTCCATTATTGTATCTTCTTGCATCCTTTATTATGTCTATGTGATATCATTTTTGTGTCCTTATTTTTCTAGTTTTGCTTTGGGATAGGGCATCGAGGTTAAGAGTTAGGATTAGTGGTTGATAGGTTAGGTAGGTCAAGTGGGTTAGGTAGGTCAAGTGGGTTAGGTGGTTAGGTTTGTGGTCTAAGTGGGGTATGTATGTTAGGTAGGTTAGGTAAGTTAGTAATATAAGTAGGATAATTGGGTCCGTGGGTTAGCTAGCTTAGGTCAATTAGATTTTGGTAGCTTATGCCAACAACATACCCATTCGAGTGAAATCCAGATCTGTTGAACGAATGATTTACAAAATTATTTTAGTTGAGAAGAAATTATGTAAAATATGGCAGCTATAAATTCTATGCTAAAGTAACTTTATAGAAAACTCCTGCATAATGGTAAAGGGCTTTTTAGTTTGATAACTTTATATAATCCAAGGGACTGAACTGAAGAAAAAGGTCCGACAGTTTTTTAGCATTTCAAAAAACAATACTTATTTAACTTAACATGATGTCTATAATGAAAAATATCAGTAATTAAGTCATTAGTCTAAATTAATGACTCAGTAATTTAATGAAAAATATCATAAAGTCGCATTTATTCTCCAACTTGTAATAATCATAAAACAATTGAATCATTTCTTTAAATAAAAAAACCATGAAGACCTAATTATATGATTAGGCAGAAAATTTTGAATAATATTCGAACAAAAACTTGAAAAAAAAACATTTACAGCTATGGTTTTCTCAGTTGGGAATCGGGATCAATGTGAGTTGATGTCTTGCAAGTAAATTGTTCCCCATTATATGCGTGTTGCTATTCCATCTTGATATTTGCATCTTGAGCAAGCTGTCGAAGGTTGGAAAACCAAAATTGACCAGGAATGCTTCAAATGACAAAGCAATCCTAAATAAAGTAACAGGGTCATATAAAGAACCAATTCTCAATCAAGGAAAGGTGCAATATAAGCTATTACTCACCGCAAAAAAAGGAAAAAAATTTGCAAAATCTCATTAAATTCACTTGGAAAATAATATTAACTGCACCATTTGAATTTATTGGTTGCAGCTTGTAAGTAGACACATCTTTTCTCGCAGCAAATCAAGTCATTCAATATAGGATTGAAAGTACATTCTGGGATATAATCACCCTTTATAGTGCTCACTGAATTTCAATAATTAACCTCCTATATTTTAAGTTTTTAACCTAGCCTATCTAATTAAACCCTAACCGTACATCCACATGGTCAATCGCATGCTCAAATAATTGCATGGTGGCCACGTGCTTGGTCTTCCCATTGAAATAAGATGGGGTTAGCTTCTCCGTAAATCATTTTCTCGCCCAATTTTGTTTTTATTTCTCATCGGTTGAGCTCTACAACTCGGTTCAACAGGTAGAGCTCCCCAACTTGGCACAATAGAAATCGGCTCTATGGAATGATGGTTTGTTATTATTATTATTTTATGTTTTTTTTTTGTTTTTGTTTTTTTTCATGTTTTCTCTGCTCCTCGTTTATCTAGGGTTCCCTTTCTCTAGTCTTCCCCTCAGCCTGGAGAGGCCATAGCCTACACGACAGTCCTCTCTGTGTTGCTCGCTCTAGGAGGCCCCTCTTACGCATGGTGCCTTACCTCCAGGGTGGATAAGAAGAATAGCTAGCAAGTATGGAAACATTGATATCTTTGGAATTTGTGGACAACTATAAAATCTATAAGCCAGGCTAGGTGGTACACGAGTCCTGGCTGTGCCTTCCTCCATTTCTTTTGACTACTAGCTGCAGCTATAGCCCACATGCTAGCAGGACTCCTCCTAATGCCACCCCCTCAGCCTCATAGCTTTCCTCTTGCTTCCTTACCTCAACTCTTTTACCTACCAGCATGTCCGCGATGGTTTTAGCAGCAAGTATGGGTCTATTTTCGATGGTTTTAGCGCAATACCCGGGTGTGGGATTCCTATTTTGAACTTTTCCAAGAGCAGTTCACCTATCAACGAACAATCCTCCATTCCTCTAAATGCAAGTAAGTCAACTTACGCAATTGCAGAATAGAAGCCGACAAACATTTCAATTCCTTGCATCCCCATATAGAAAATTACACCAAGTTTCTCAAGTCACCCAATGAAGCCAGGAAACATTTCAAGTGACCTCTGACGTGCCACTTGTTGAGGGAATACTTCAATTTCCCTACACCCACTAAGATTTCCTTGTATTTCCTCTGACCTCTGAGCGTGCTTATATTTCGCAGTGTTTCGCTTGACATGGTTAATATAGGTGGTATAACCCTTCTTCCAAGCTAGCGGATCCTTCCAAAAGGGTGAACAATGTTCCAGGATTGCTGATTAACCCTCCCAAAAATCTTGAAAACCATATTTTGCATGCTGATAATTTAATGGAAGCCTGGAAATGACAGATCTAGCCCAAATCTAAACTCTTTAATTGTCTGACCTCTGTGGAAATTTGTGAGGCCTATCATTTTCTGTCCAAGTGAGAGAGGAAGAGCTACCTGGATTTTGTTAAGTGCCCCATTACAGTACTTATCCGAGACCAGTGAAAATAATGATACTAAATGTAAAGGAAGCTTTCTGCCTACTCACGGTTGGGATGATGAATATCGCAAACGTTTCCATGTGCTGGCTTCATGGCACGATTCCTTGCAACCAGGCAGCAGTGTCGTCTACATTAAGGCCCACCTTCAAGGGAAAAATGGGATTCTAAAACTAAGTTAGAGGTTAAGTATTTCAAGAAAGCTCGAAGGTAATGGGTCATTAGATATCTGCCTTGGAAGGTAAAGCAATAGATAGGTAGGTCAACGACATAAAAGCAAAGCAAAGGGAGACTGTGAAAGAGGCGAATTCGTTGAGTCCGTGTTTGATGCCAAATTCCAATGGTTCCAATGGCCCGTTGGAGCTTCTGTTTAGTATAACTGATCTGGCATGCCGAGAATTTACAGAATCACGACATGGTAATGAAGCATTTTAAGACTATTTGCAGGTAACGTTAGTTCAGGAAATTTATGTTTCCATTAATAAATTCTCTTGTCGACACTAAAAAATAGAATCATTAGGATTTATTTTCATTTACTGCAGAGAGAATTTCTGTTTTTTTTACCAGAACATATCGTCGCCAGAATTTAGTTTAGCCATTAGCGATTCCTTATAATCCCGGACAGCGCAATAGGAATAGGTTTTACTAATGGTGTTTGCAACCCAAATTTTGTAAACCGTATCTGCTCTTGGAAATTTCATTCGCATGGAAAATGAATTACCTACAGAGAGCTGCTTTGTGCCTGCCCTTCCCCAAAATATGCAGCCCCCAGTTGGAACTTATAAATATTCATCAAAATGGGATCAGTTGCCTATAATGGAAACTCTCTGGAATTTGAACCGGAAGGAGAAGAGGAAAACCATGAAGAAACTCAAGAGGAAGGCAATCAGAAAAGAGGTCGAGGAAAAAGAGAGAGCCGAGGAGGAGGCATGCCTCAACGATCCCGCGGCGCAGCTTGAACTTCAGTTGCAGGAACAAGCAGAGGCCGAAGCTTTGGAAGAGGCCAGGAAGCAATTCGAAGAACATGAGAGGATATGGCTCGAAAATCACACGAAAGGTAGTCAAGGTGGAGAAGCATGAGCTCCACGTGGACGAATTCCATTCGCTCTATGAGCGAGGAATCTAGCCGACGTGGAGCTCATGCTTCTCCGTGGTGAAACGACTACGGTGTAAATATACGTGTGTAGATATAAGTTGATGAATTACAGTAAAAGTAAATTATTATATTATTTGAAAGTTAAGGATGTGACTGATTGGTTGTCAAATTTATTGTGGGGATAGGTCAGTTGAAATTAAGTGTTTTGTGTGTGTTGTAATGCACATTGCATGACATAAATAGGTAGTGGGAGGTATACTTAATTCATTATAAATATTAAGTATGAGTGAAAAGTTAATAAAAAAATAAAACAAGTTGTTTTACATTAAAATATTTTAAAATATATAATAATTAATGATTATAAATAATTATAGTACATGTTTTTTTTTAGGGATATATATATTACTAGCATAACCACTTAACTTGTGGTTGGTAAACACCGGTAGGCCAAGTTAAGTGTCACAAATAAGTAATAAGTTATATGTTACTTGGTGTCTGCCGCGAAGCTCTTTATCCATGCATCAACTAAGAGTTATCCATGCATTAGCTACCAATTATCCATGCATCAACTGCCAATTATTTTTTATATTCTTTTTTCTTTTATAATTGTTTATTTCGAATTTTGAACAACTAGCATAAAATTAATATGGACAGTACACTTGTCTCATCCTCGTGCAATCTAGGAAAAGCATAGATGTTAGTCCACCCCAAATTATAAGATATAAACACCTATCGGTGTAATAAAGCATACAATTTGATATATATGATACTAAATAATAATGTTTGTAGTTGGTGGGGATTCATCATGAGAGGTAAGTCTTCAACTAGTGATTATGGGGGGATTATCAATCATTGCTCCTTGGAGGTTTATCAACCATTGTTCCTTGGAGGTTTATCAACCATTGTTCCTGTGAAAATCCTCACAACATATCTAAGAGATGATGTATACCTCACAATGAAAGAATTTAGGAATAAGATTAAGAGTGGTCAATGCAGTAAAATGAGCAACAAAATAATAATACAATAGAACTCGGATAGAAGAAAAATAACTTCACACACACTCATTCATTAATCACAAATGGACAAATAAATAATACAATGCATGAGGATTCGAATGCCAAGGTGGCAATTCGAATTAGCCTTCATGGAGTGATCAAAAGGTCAATGGAGTGTCATCAGAGCACAACTAGAAGTCTATCTCATCATCAATGGAGTCATCAATGCTCAAGTAACTGTCAACCATCAGTCAAACTAAGTCTAACTGAGTGTGGTAGGTGTAACTAAGTGTAACTGGAAGTAACTAAATGAAGGAGGCTCAGTGGAGGGTGCATGAGGAGCTAACTGGAGTCAAAATGGGAAGTCTAGTCTCACTAGAGGTCTATCGGAGTGGTAAGGTCAGTTAAGAGTGAGTCAAGCCTAAAATCAAGGAGAGAACTTAGTTAATTGAAGACAACTGGACTAGTAGGTGAAGAAGGGCGCCTTTGTCAAGTGGATGGTGAGATGTGGGCGCATCACTAGCTAGGAGGGCTCAATCTGAGTGGAAATAAGCTCCTGAGTGCTGGAAGACTAGGGACTAGGTGCTGGAGGTATCAACCTGATGACTGGGCAACATACGGGTGCATGCAATGCATGTAGGAATGCATGCAAGACTGAAAATGCAAAGGATGAAAATGCTGGTAGGACTAGGATGGAGTATAGGAATATCCTAAAACCCCCCCTTAATCCATCCTGGGCCCTAGTAACTAAGACCAAAGGTCACCCAATACAATGAATAATAACAGTCAATAAACTGAGGAAATGGGGAAAACCTCATGGGAAAAATACCCCCCCTCAAAATAGATTGTAAGGCACACACAAAAATAAATGCTCCAAACTCAAGTAGGTGTGATGCTTGGTCATATGTGTGGAGGTATCTTCTTCTTGGGAAGAAGTGGATCATGCTCAAAAAGCATGTGCTGGTACTTTCTCTTCAGATCGAATGTGATGAGAACAAATCCAAAAGTATGAGGATGATCCTTGAACTTGTGATTCGAATCAGCTGAGGTAGGATCAAAAACATGAATGTGCAAATAGTCTTTTGTCTTCTCCTTCGAACCATCATGGGTGAGAATATGCCAAAAGGAACCATCACATGATTGCTTGAAATCCAAATCAGATTTAAGACTTGAAGAATAGTTTCTTGAGATCTCCTTTGAACCAGCAGGGGTGAGATCAAAACCATCATATGCATGAGAAATTATCCCAAGTAGTGATTGCTTAGAATCCAAATTAGATCCAAGACTTGAATCATGGTTTCTTGAGATCTCCTTTGAACCATTAGAGGTGAGATCAAAACCAGTAAATGCATGAGAAATTATCCCAAGCGAATGGCAATGGTTTCTTGAGATCTCCTTTGAACCAATAGAGGTGAGATCAAAACCATGATATGCATGAGAAATTATCCCAAGCAAATGGAAATGGTCATAATCTTCAATAACCTGTTTATAAAGTGCCATACGCAGAGATGAATTTGAGAAGAAGAAGAGGATCTGCGTTTGTGAAATAAAAGTTCTCGACGTTTCAATCCTTACTGTAGGATCATCATCAGGCAATAACCTTCTGAAAGCATGAAATAATGATCATATAGTAGTACATAAGAGGTGAGTGATCAAGGAGAGCGAATGCATTACCTCCAATGGTTGATTTGACCTTTGAAACATTCAATAGATCATGATGCAGACCAACAGTCTATGGTGCAAGAGAGGATTTAGGACCTTCTGCAATTTCTAGAGTGTGAGCTGGCACAAAATTCGAAATAGAAGAAATTTGGAGCGTGAGTGTAGAATTTGCAAGTTCTTCTTCTTTGTGGAGAACTTCAATATGAGATATGTTTGATACTGATTCATGATCTGAGAGACCATCAAGGGGAGAGAATGCATCATTGGGCTTGCTCTCGAAGGGGTTTGGACCAATCCCTTCATTCTGTCTGCCAAATATTTCATCCAGGTAGGCCCATAGATCTTTTGGAGATTCAACATCATCAATGAATTGATGTACCAAGCATCAAGACATAGCAAGCATCATGGTTCCCATGGCCCTGTCACCATTATTTAACCAGTCAATCTTTTCTTCAGAGGATTCGAACTCTCTTTCAAAACAATAATCAAAGAGACCATTTCTCTTCAAATGTGCTATCATCTTTGGTTTCCATTCATCATAGTTGAATGGAGAAAGAGGATCATAGTTGAATGGAGGATAGATTTCTTCTGAATACATGGAAGTTGTAGAAGACCTGCAAAAAAAAATAGAAATGTCTGCAACTGCTACTGCTGCAAAAATGCAGAAACTGCTGCAACTGCTGCACTCGAAGTCTTGATAATAACCTGCAAAAAACTCTCAGGAATGGAGATAAACAATACTCTCAACATGCTCTGATACCATGTGAAAATCCTCACAACAGATCTAAGAGATGATGTATACCTCACAATGAAAGAATTTAGGAATAAGATTAAGAGTGGTCAATGCAGTAAAATGAGCAACAGAATAATAATACAGTAGAACTCGGATAGAAGCAAAATAACTTCACACACACTAATTCATTAATCACAAATGGACAAATAAATAATACAATGCATGAGGATTTGAATGCCAAGGTGGCAATTCAAATTAGCCTTCATGGAGTGATCAAAAGGTCACTGGAGTGTCATCGGAGCACAATTAGAAGTCTATCTCATCATCAGTGGAGTCATCAATGCTCAAGTAACTGTCAACCATCAGTCAAACTGAGTCTAACTGAGTGTGGTAGGTGTAACTGGAACTAATTGAATGAAGGAGGCTCAGTGGAGGGCGCATGAGGAGTTAACTGGAGTCAGAATGGGGAGTCTAGTCTCACTGGAGGTCCATCGGAGTGGCAAGGTCAGTTAAGAGTGAGTCAAGCCTAAAATCAAGGAGAGAACTCAGTTAACTGAAGACAACTGGATTGCTAGGTGAAGAAGGCTGCCTTTGTCAAGTGGATGGTGAGATGTGGGTGCATCACTGGCTAGGAGGGCTCGATCTGAGTGGAAATAAGCTCCCGAGTGCTAGAAGACTAGGGACTAGGTGCTGGAGGTATCAACCTGATGACTGGGAAGCATACGGATGCATGCAATGCATGCTGCATGCAGGAATGCATGCTAGACTGAAAATGCAAAGGATGAAAATGCTGGTAGGACTAGGATGGAGTATAGGAATATCCTAATAGTTCCTAAGTACAAACAACAAGTGTGGGAGGTTTTGAGTCCTTCGAGATAAGAAGTCCCAAAGTTTAGGATTGTTTATTATTTATAGGAGGGTGAGAAGCATTATGTGTTCGTTATTACCTCTCTCTCAAGTTTCAGTGCAACTATGCTAACTCAGAGTGAGAGGAACCATGTGGCTCCCACTTCATTAGGAAAGGGGACTCACTCTGGAATTCCATAAGTTGTTATAGGTGGTCGATCTACATTTGTTTCTTGTGGAATATGTTATGATATGCAAGGATATATGGGTACATGTCAATGCACCGTCATGCCAAGAGAGTGTGAGATGGCTCAATCCCATTAAAAATAATATAAGTACACTTCTTGGAAGTAAAGTGTAGAGCTTCAATGTCAAGGATACGGTGGTCTGTTGGTTGGGTTTGATGGATTTCATTCCATCCACCTGGGTTCAATTCCGTTGAGACATCTTCTGGCTTGGATTACCGGCTGACGGTTTGCTCGACCTACCATCCACTATATGTGAGGAAGTTTGTTGAGATTTCCCCTGCGTTGTTAGCTTTCCTTGATTCCTTCAGAATAGCAGGAAGGTGATTTTTCCACTGAAAAAAAAGTGTAGAGCTTCAATGCACACACAAATCCATATTGTATTAAACTAAATAGCCCAAAGTAATATACTACCAAAAATTGTAGCTCAAGTTCTGTATGTTAGGAGGTAGAATTGACAAAAGGAACCAAAAGAGATGAAAGGGACCAAAATAAATGGTTTAGGGTCTCAGATCGCACACACTTAGGGTGACACCAGTTTGGAACTTCCAAGCGAGGATGTATTTTCCTAATAGGTAGAGCTCCTATGGTTATAAACCATTGTTTTCTTTAGTTTCGACACTAGCTTTGTAACAACACAACCTGGCAGGAGTAGGTTGGTTTTAATTTCTTATTTTATGAGTCCACATGATTTTTTTTAATTACTTTTTATATTTGGTAACATTACATAACACTATGTTACGTTACGTGACAATGATCTCACCCATACTGGGTTGTAGAGTACCTCGCTAATCTTGGTGCAACAAGAAGATATGCTTCAAAGATTCAACTTTTCCCTATAAATACACAAATTTTTGCTTGCTCCATATGATAAAACCAATGACCAACTACAATGTGGCCATGAATTAAGGATCATGCAAAAAAAATATTCTTAGGCTTTGGAGGTGCTTTGTAAAAAAAGTCGTGTACTCAATTTAGATTGTCATTGTCAAATTTTGCTCATTCGTAGTCCAACTATGGAGTTGCATTGAGCCATTTGTATACATTTATGAGTTTGCAATGAACAAATTAGTGTTGAAAATATCTTCGATTTATCTCAATATTTCCAATTTCTTTTGAGTTTTCTGGGTTGTCGATTTTTTTCGATATTTTCATAATTCTTAAGTCTTAGTTTTTTCTTGCTGATATTTTCCAATAATTTTCAATATTTTCCCCAATATTCCTAATAAATTTCTTTGCAGACCCTCAATGATATATTGCCAAAAGGGTTTCGATAATCTCAAAGCTAATAAATTGCGACCTAGTTATTGTATCTATCTTGGTTCAAGTCCTTTGCTCATTGACTAGGTGTTCACTCACATTGTTAGCACCTATGAGACAATATGAAATCTGTGGGGTTGCTTTACACTTATGATGTGATGTTCACTATAATATTTTGAATGTAGTTATATGCAATTGGTAATATGATGTTATGATGATTTTATGTTTGGATGTGTAATGGATAGAAGATTACAACTTTGGTTATACATCAATGCCAATGTTAATTCATTTGATGTCATATCGGTACATGAATAGTCTTGTTTTGTTACATATATGATATCAATGGGGACATGGTTATGATGTGCATTGGTGAACTAACTTGGAAATTGTTCACTCCATGAGAATTTGGCAATTTTTAATGGATAACTCTTGTATATTTTTGATGTGATGATGTTTAATGGTTGTTTGGCAAGTTGTGTCATGCAAGATATATGAAACTTGCCCAAGCCATTATTCATGTGGATGTGGTTTGATGTGCAAGTTTGGATGTGAATGGTGAAGGTTTTTGACAACGACATTGCAATGATGACCCTAATGGGGGTATATAAGTAATAAATGTATATGTCACAGTTATATATGTGGGGTACATGTATATATAAATGGTAGTCCAACCATATTGTGAGCCAACATGGGCAACAAGGTGAATGTGCATATATAGATAGATCAATAGATGTGAATTTCCCAAATCTAGGGTGACTAATGTCCTTATGTTATCAACTAAATAAAGCTATTATTTAATTGCAATAATTATATTCTCCCCCTAATAGTACAATACATAGATAATTTATTCCAAACATGATTTATGAACATGAACACTTGCTTTATTTTGACTTGTAAAATCACAATCATAATGGCCTTCTTGCTTTATTTTGTCTTCTTCCTTTGTTGATTTGAATGTATAACTCTTTATAATGAAAAATTGTAGCATTTTACATGCTGCTGGGACATACACATAAGCCTAAAAATAAAAATATGTTACAACAACTTTCTTCTGAACATGAGAAGACTTGATTTTTGCGTTTACTAGATGGATATATCAAGCTTCTTTCCAGCAAGAGAGGTTTTCTGGGTCCAAGTTTTTGTTCTTTGTTCTCTTGGGAAGGAATCCATAGATCATTTGTTCGTTTTTTGTTCGTTTGCACAACAATTTTGGAAGGGTGTTTTTCTTTTCTTCAAGATTTCTGTTTCGCTGGGAGGTTCTTCCTTTGAGGAATGCCTTCGCAAATGGTCACTATCCATTGCAGATTATGACAACTTGTCTCTATTCATCATTTGGGGTATTTGGAAGAGCAAGAATTCTGTTATTTTTTATGGGGGTTCAAAGAATTGCTCCTTTTTATGCTCCAGGATTATAGGGTACTATTCTGAATTCCAGCATGGGGACATTGTAAATCTTGTTCTAGTTATTGAGCCTCCTTTTATTACTAGTTATCCAATTGGATTTTCGATGGGGTGTCACAAATGGGATCTGGTGGCACTGGTATGGTGTTGAAGCTGAGCAATGATCACTACTTTATGTGCTGGATGAATTGTGGCACTAGCTCTAATACTAAAACGGATTTTACAACACTATGGGGATCGTTATTTTTTTCTATGTCAAAAAACTTCCTCTCCCTTCTGGTTTTTGGGGACTCTTGATTTAGTGTGGATTGGGCAGAACATAAGGCTTGTTTTCATTCAATTCTTTTGGAACATTGGTAGGGTAGAATTCATGAATTGCAAAATGGTTTTCTCTCTTTGGCCTACCACCATATCTACAGACAGTTTGGCCGACAGATTGTCTAAAACATCTCTTGGTACTGGAGAGGGGATTTTGTTTTGTGAAGAATATTGGGATCATCAGGTGGTGGCCGCGAGCTCTCTTCAAGCATATTAAAATTATCAAGGATTCATGAATTTCCTGTGCTTACAATGGATTACTAGGTTTGTAATTTCATTTTGGAGTGGATGGATTGTAATTTTTTGAACATAAAAGTTGAATTTTGTTGATCAGGTAAAAAATAGTGATATGTTTAGACATATAACAACATGTGAACAACTTTTTTGTAATAATAAGAAGAGTTCTAGGAGGAATTATATACTCATATGGAGATAGAGGAGGAAATGGAATGAACATTGATGTTCAGGACATGTTTTGTTAACTTTGATTCATTCCTTTGAATATCAAGTAATAGATTTTTCTTTCCTAGTGAAAAAAAAATTCAGCGTTTTGACAAAATCGTGCTTTTGAATTCACTTAATGCATAGACTAAATTGTGCAAGTTAATACTTGAGTAAAATAAAAATTTATATGCTCCAAATCACATGTTTGTTTACACAGTGGGATTTACGTAGTTTAAGATATTTTATAATACATCAAAGGGTCCACCCAATATATAAACTTAAATCAACGACCATTTATTATATGAAGAAAGGTTCCTCTTGTTGTTTTAATTTTGGTTAGAATATGAAGATGAAACTTGAGAAATGATCATGGCTTATGTTTCTGAATTTTCTTGCTTGTGTGTTCTATATGGAGTTGAAAGAATCATAAGTATCCCCTACCCTTATCAACAATCTCCTAAAATGGTTCTTTTATTTGCAAAGTGGTGAGAGAGCATTGTGGAACATAATTTTACATAGAAAATACCCCAAAAAAAACTAAAATTGCATGCTACCTTAATTCCTGAGATTCATACTGCTCTACCTTCCGCATACATAATCGAAATGATGCCATGTTAGAAACAATGTGTATCAAAATGGAGGACTTTCCAACCACTTGCTTGCACAGTAGCTTTAAATGCCTCTTTTTAATTGAATGAGGAACTAGACAACAATCTTGCAAATGTTTAACCTCTATGTTTGTGTATAGTAATAAAAAATTGATATATTTCTCAAATGAACACAAATGTTAAGGAATTAACACAATCTCCCAACCTCATAAAAGTCCCCAAATTTAAGCACATAATAATCTAATCATTATGGCCAATAAGTAATGTGACAATATTTCAGATCTTACAAATACAACGACAATGGCTATAGAGTCACATATGACTAAATGCCAATCATGAAATAATAATAGTTCTATGCATGTTCTCTCACTATAAATAGATCAAACAAGAATACAACCAATATTATGAGAATATAACTAATAATAAAAGTAAAAATGGGCCATTACAAATCCACCCTTGAAAAGGCTACATCTTGGGCACTAAATTATCTGAAAACAAGGGTAAAGTCCTAGCATCTCAGACTTTAATTCCCATGTGCCATTGGTCTCCAAATATTGTCTCAATCTAACTCTAACACAATCAATAACTATTCACCATATGTGTTGTCTAGATCCTACAACAATCAAGGGCTCGGTGTGGAACTCCCTTATGTCCTCCATTGTCTATCATCAAAATCCAATACATGATTTCTATAAAGAATATACTTTTAAAGTAACAATACACGGAAACAAATGTGAATATTTAAGTGAGGTGGTAAATTCAATTTGTAAGCTATTATATCGTTGTGTTCCAAAATCTCAAAAGGTATGCAATATCTTGGTGTCAATTTCTTCCATTTACCTAATTGTTAGCAACTTCTCTTTAACCTCACTCAAAGAAATACTTTCTCACTGTTATACCTCTATATTCCACAGTGTCGCACCTCCACCACAAAAAGAGCTGACGACATTTCCCCTACTGCTTTAAACCATCCAGAAGAGACAGATGATGTGTAATCCTTGAAGGCAAATCCACCCTGACAAGTTTTCATCCAGCTGAGGCTTTATTTACCCACACTACCGCGCCTTGCTCAGTTTTAGGTGCGCGGTAGTCCACACTACCGTGCTATGCTTTGTCCTAGACACGCGATACTACTGCGTTATGCTCAGAATACAAGGCGCGGTACTCTTTTTATAGTCTTTTTTCCATGGCTTGTGGGATTTTGGATTTTCGAAGATAGTGGAAGATTGGGGTCCCTGATTCGATCCAAACTCATTTTCTGTGATTAGAAACCTTGATCCACTTATCTCTCCCTAGATCCACCCATCTCTCTTGTTGGTTAACCCTACCATACACTATAAAGGAGAGGCATTCCATGGGGAAATGGAAGGACTCTTGAGAGTATCAAACCTATGATCTTGTAGCCTTGTGGAGATAGCTAGAGGAGGAAGCACTTGGAGCTAGAGGATTAGCTTGGATATCAAGCAACCTTTGTAAGCATTCTTCAAGTTTGTAATAAGATAAATTGTCTTGTTTTTCCCATTTCATGTGTATAGCATAAGTTCTTAGCATGGAATGTATCTAATCTTTACATTCAAGGTATTTGGAAGTTTGTATGTTTGTTCTTTGGTTGATCTTAACAGGTTCTACATTGGAGCTTTGGATCAAGAGATAGAAGCGGGACGAACGTCAGATTGAAAGGTATGTCATATCTCTCATTGTTTCTAAATGCATATGATCTTGTTGTAAAAGTTAGTTCAGGAATTTCAAGGTAGCATTTGTTTTGTCTTGTTTCTTGCTTTAGAGTTAGTTGAGAATCTGCTTTAAAGTTAAGAGAATTTTGACTTATCCGTAGGGAAAAATTATACCAAACAAGAATGGCGACTCCACTGGGGATGATTTCTGCTTGATTGATTCAGTTCACTGTCATTCATATTTTGATTGTGAGTTTTTATTGCACTTCAAACCAGTTTGAATCTTGGTCTTTTTTGACCTTTATTCACCCCTCCTCGCTGTATTTTTTCTCCCTGTATGATCACTGAGTCCCCTGGGTTAGCAACAACCCTGAAAACTCCATTTTCTTTTCTCAAGTTGCGCTTTTATCTTACCTTGCCACAGTACCGCGCCCTTTGAACTGCTTACAGTGCGTTAGTACCGTGTTCTCTGCATTAGTACCAGAGCGGTACTGTTACAGTGCCGCGCTCCAGTCTGACCCTGACACGCGGGTAGTGTCTGCAAATTTTTAAATTTTTTATCCTTGCTTGGTTTCCTGAGTCTTTCTCTGCCTTAGGTAGTGTTTGCTGTTTCCTGTTAGGATCCTGGTCATTTTACAGTCTGTGTGGTCTGATTATTTCCTTGTTGTGAGCTTGATTTGTGTGAATTAGTGGCATTTTGGACATATTTGGGTCACTTTTCCAGTTTGATTGCATTGACTTGATTTTTTCACCACAACCAACTCAACACCACTGTTCTCTTTTACTGAGCCCTGTAGCTTTTACAGTCACATTATTTCCATCATCTTCAGTAATTAAAATATTATCATTTGAGAGCAATTCTGTTGTTTGAATTGAAAAATTCTAGTAGCATTATTTTGCATCAGGAAATGAACCATTGAATTTGCCACAGAAATTCTCATATTTGAAGCATTGTAGATTGTAGGATCAGTGCATTAAAAAGAGTGTTTATTTCAGTTTGGCTCTGTTTACAAAAAGAAAAGAAAAAATCTTTTGCTTTGATTTTTTGCTTGTGAAAAATTTCATTCATGTTTGATCGAAGAACTCTCTCTTTTCCTTAGCTAGATTTCATCGAAGACAAAGGCTTATTTTTTATTCATTCTCATTTGCATGGTTTGAGTCGTCATAACACCATCAAGTTTCACGTCCACTACCTGATTGAGTAAGACAGCCACTAAAATTAATCTCCCTAATTAAACCAACATTAACCTCACTTGAGGAAATCAAAAGAATTTGGTAGTTAGGTAGGACACCGGGGATAGGCATCAAAATAATTCCCCCTTGTCATTTTCATCTGAAACATAGTTGTTGTCTTATAGGGAACTAAAATCCTCTAGTATTTATTGACACGGTCACAACCAGTTTGTGGAGGGGCCTCTTGACTGTTTCTAACTTTCAGGGGTTAAACGGCCGCGAGATTGAGAACCGGACGGACTCTGTGGAATGCCGCACTCCACTTAGCCCTAAGGCAACATCGATCGATGTCTTCTTCGGAAGGCTGAAGTGCCCAAAACCTTTTCCAACGCGTCATGAACGAGGCAGCTTAGTATCTATTCCACTAGGGCTCTTTTACCCAGGATCCCTTTCGGTAGAGGGATATCCTTCTTATATCGGTCTCTCATGTTGTATTGTTCGACTTGGATTTCATCACCTTGCGAAGGATACAGCCTGTTGAGGTCTCCAGCTCTTAGTTAGGAGTTTGCTTGTTATATCATCTTAGTAGAGGGTCATTTTTCTTTTATAGGGACTGCTTGTTGGCATTCTGTCCATTTTTTGTATCAGCTCGCTTACTGAGACATCGGTCTCAGTATAGATTTTAGAGCTTGCTTTTTTGGCCTGCGAGCCTTGCTTTTTCTAGCTCCTCTTCTGCACACTCGGCTGCATTAGAGTTTTTTGAGTTCTTTGTTTACGACACTGCCCCCGATTTTCATTTTCCTGTCATCATGTCAGAACAACCACGAAGATCACGAAGAATACAGGGCCAAAGCCCTCCACCACCACCACCGCCATGAACTTCCGGTCCACCTGCATCACGCATTCCCGCTCCTCCTGGCCGCGGTGCTAATCGAGGGAACATTCCACCGCCGATACGTACAACATCTTCAATTCCGCCTGTAACTGTCACTCACAGCACAGTCTCAGAATCTATTGCAGCTTCTGCAACTATTAGCATATCTGAGACTTCCACTGTCACTTCACCCACTGTTATTCCAGATTTATCTGTCACAGTGGACACTATTACGGCGGCTGAGTCTAGTACAGCCCAAATTACTAGACCAGAGGTCATCCTCCTACCTGATGTCAACACTTCCCTTCCATCAGACACTTTTCACGATGACACAGATGGATCTGTTGGCACCACTGAAGGGTCCGACCAGGATATACCTAGCTTGATTTCAGTCCCAGGCGGGGTACGTCGAAATCGTTGAAGATACTCAACTTCCTGACACACCTTTTGAACCTGATTATGGCTTCATCACTTCCCAGGCGAAGCTTCCGCCTGTTATCACTACATTACCCAGTGTTCATCAGCAGGAACCTAGTTCTTCTAGTAACGTACATCATACAATATCTTTACCCAACCTCCCTTCGGGACATGAAATCATGGCTTCCATCCAGTCTAGTATGGTTAGTCTAGCAAACTCCCCGTTAGCATCGGCACGGTTTCGACGTAACACAGAGCAAATTCTCTCGTCAGCTTCTAGATATCCCTCTGATACTCGTCCTTCTGACTCTCGGGATCCCAACATCCCGTCTAGCATAGAGTTTTGTCACTCCTATGCAAACGGCTCTGGACCTTCGGACGTTACTATACCTAGGTTCCCACTGGATCCCCAAACCCCTTTCCAGGACATGAACTCGGGCCCAGTTTTCGATGGTCCTCCTATCATTGAACACGCTATGGACGACGCCGATACCCCTGGGTTAAACTCCCCACATTTGCTGCCATCACCCATTTTTGGCACACATTCTATGAGGGGTAACCCAGTTTTTTCTCCATCCTCACCTGTCAGATATGGACGACCCCCTCCGCAAATCGATACTTTTGGTGCCGTTGGCCAATCCACACTATCATATTTGGCTAGCGACGGAAGAAAACCTAGTCACACTGTTGGATATTCCATTTTGACCGGAGGATCACCTTTAGCCACCATTTACACTATCTCAGGAGGTGGACAACCGACTGCAATGGTCCCTAAATCCAACATGCTAACCCCCCCTGGTGGGCCATCAACCCAACCAACTGGCGGACAACCTTTTGTTGGGAACCACATTGTTAGTCAACAACCGCCTCCTATAGGGTCATCAACCCAACTAGTTGGAGGACAACCTTTTGTTGGGAACCCCGTTCCTAGTCAACAACCTCCTCCTATAGGGCCATCCAACCCATCTGCTAGCGGACAACTCATTGGTTCCATCCAACAACTCTCCCAACCAGCAGCATCTACTCAGTATGGTATGTACAACACACCTAGCAGAGGGAAACCTTATTCCGGTGTTCCAACCAGACCTTATTCTCAACCTCCCCCGTCAGGTATGCTTCCTTCTTGGGACCCTCAAATCCCACAGAGTGGGGGGTACTCACTTTTTGGAAACTGGAACCAAGCTGGGGGACAATCTCAGATTCCCCCCAACTTGAATTCTGGCTTCCCTTACCCTTCAACTGCTACAACTCCATGGAACCCATCACTTCAATTTCCACTCACTTCCCAAGGAGGAACGAGCCTTCCATGGACACCACAGTCGCAGCCACCCCCCAACCCTGCTATTGGAAACCTTCCACTTACTCAATACGGTGGTACCATTCTTGGAACACAACAATTCCAAGGAACTTTTCCCCAACAAGGAGCGGCAACCATTCCTGGGTATCAGCAACCCCAGGGTACCATACCCACTCAGCAAAACACTCACCAACCGGTTACTTACAATCAACCGGTTAACCAAATGGCTTACTATCCACAGAACTTCCAGCAGTACCCCCCGAGAAACACATATGGGTATAACACGTAGCAGTATGCTATGCAGGGCCCTCCAGGTTTCTCTTCACTACATGGTTACTACTCATACCCGTAGACTAACCGTCAACTTCCCTTTTTGGCCACACTTGACTTACCTGATTTGTCGAGGCTTATTAACGATCCAATATGGCACGAACCTCACTGGCCACCTATCCCAGCCAAACTACCATCGGACATTCCTAAGTTCGATGCCAAGCCCGGGGAAGACCCCAAGAACCATGTGATGACCTTCCATCTTTGGTGTTCATCCAACTCCTTGATGGATGATTCCAATCGACTTCGGCTCTTCCAATGTACGCTTACTGGTACGGCAGCAAAATGGTACATCGAGCTTCCACAACACTCTTTTCGTGATTTCAACACTTTGGCTATGCAGTTTCTGACTCATTTCCAACTCCCCATCCGGTATGAGACTAGAACAGAACTATTAACCTCACTGCGTCAAACCACTTCCACACATATTTCGGATCACATCCATGAGTGGCGATGATGCCGTAGGCTAATTAAGGCACCCATTCCAGATCAGCTACTCACTGATTGGTTCACGAAATCCTTTTTGCCTCCCATAGCCAGAGATATCACTATGCGTGGGCCGGTTACAGAAGAACAAGCCATCTCGGCAGCCCAGTACATGGATTTGGTGTACACTCAATCCGGTACTTTACATGAACTTCTTCCTCATGCCTCCCGCATTAACACTGATCCCACAAAGCCTACCACTGAACCTCCCATTGATGGTATCATCGGTTCAGTCAAGACCCAGCTTACCTCTAACTCGATGGGGCAACAAGCTTCTGCTTCCCCCGCTTTACCCCAGGCTGCTTCAAAAACAACCACTTCTCCTGCTATTTCCTCTGAAGTGAACGCAGTTCAATCTACATCACAACCATCTGGGGGAAAGAAGAAGAACAATCGTGGTAAACCCAAGAAAAATCAGCAGGAGAACCCCAAGCCACAACCCACCCAAAATGACCAAAAACCACGTCGAAAGGCTAAGTTTCCCTGCCTAATTTGTCAAGACGATCATTACATGCGTGACTGTCCCTACAAGGATGAGGTCAACAAGTTCATTAAAGGATCCTCTCGCCCGGCAGTGTTAACTGACCCTTTCCCCCAACAACAGCAGCAAATGGTTTCCCAAGAAACCCCACAAGGGGGCAACCCGACCAATCCCACCCGCGGAGAGACGTCCACAAACCGCGAAATCCTGATGACTAGTAATGAAGAGGTTCATATAACCACTCGTTCAAAGACATATGACAACCCCCCAAGTTCAAACAAACAACTCGAGATAGCCAAAGGCAAATCTCCTGTTGAAGATTCGATTCCTATTCCCCCCCTACCGGTCATCTCCATACCGAGAGACCGCTTACAGACACAGTGCTACGCCCACCCAAGGGCACCATACAAAAGGTGACATTTTATCCTAATGCGCGAGCTGCCCAAAACTACAACATTGTTGAGGATTTGGCTCAAGCACCTTGTGCCATGTCGACTCTCGAGGTTCTTCAACACTGCCCCACGCAGCGTAGAACCTTACTTTCAGCACTGGGGGCAATGGACCCAGATACTTCAAACTCCATCATGTTTAACTTGGAGCACGCAAAACCTAGGCTTTCTCACCAGTTAGCCTTCCAGGTGCATACAAAAATCCATGGAAATATCATCCATCGCACTGTGTTAGATGAAGGTGCTTCCACGTCGATTATGTCTTTGAATTGCTGGAGAGCCCTAGGCTCACCCGAGGTCACAACTTCTCTCACTACTCTCAGGGCGTTTGATGGACACGACTTTCAACCGTATGGACTCATTCCCTCAATTGGTGTTGAACTGGGGGGCAAAACAGTATCCGTACACATCGAAGTCGTAGATGCACCATTGGATTACAATCTCCTACTTGGTCGGAACTGGTTTTATGCCATGACCACCATAGCATCTACGGTCTTCCGGATTGTGCAATTTCCCCATGAAGGGAAAATTGTCACCATTGATCAGCTGGATTACTGTATCCCAGACTCCCATCCAAACTCCGCCAACACCGTCCCGTTATTGGATCAACCTCGGTACCGGTTCCAAGACATAGGTGTTGGTCTCATGAAGGATTCTTCCCTCATTGGAGTTTTTCCAGAGTTGGGAACCCATCTTCAACCAGTCAACATGATTTCATCGAATGTCACCCCTTCTGATGATTCATGGGTGATTCCGAGTCCCACTCAGATTGAAGGCTACGACAACTCCATGCATTTAAATAGAAACCTCGCAGCTTATGAAGCGATCCAATCTACCACCGATTGGGTCGACTGTTCTACTGATCACACCGTGGCACAGCTCTCGGCTGAAACTCATCCACACCCACCACTTTTCGATCCTCTCAATTTGATTTTTCTCACTAACGAATCAATTATGGAGGTTATGTGTGGTGATGAGCCACCATGGGGAGATTTTCATCATCGATCTTCATTCCCCACCATTCAGCCACTTGAGCCTAATACAAAACCCAGTACTTCACTTGGGATGGTTCAAACCAAGTTCCCCACTTCCCTCGATGAGGTATTTTCCGAAGGAAACTTGGCCAACCTTATGGCAACCACTCTCATCGATATTTCAGTGAAGCCTGGTATCGTGGAAAACATACATATCTGCAAAACATGTACTCCCCTTGAAATGGAGTTCTATAGTGCCTAATTCAAAACTTTCCGCGATGTTTTTGCTTGGAGTTATGAAGAAATGCCAGGAATTGACCCCTCAATCGTGCTCCATGAAATTCCAACTTTCCCTGGCACCCAACCTGTTTGGCAAAAGCTTCGACCCGTCCATCCTCGTAAGGAAGCCGCCATTAAAGCAGAAGTTGAAAAACTTTTGCGTGCTGGTTTTATCTATCCTGTCCCATTGACAGAATGGGTATCCAACATCTTTCCCGTAGCCAAGAAACAGGGAACGATTAGAGTCTGTGTTGATTACCGTGATTTGAAAAAAGCTTGTCCAAAGGACAACTACCCAACTCCGTTTATCGACCAGATCATCGACAACTGTGCCGGGAGTGTCATCTTTTCATTCATGGATGGCTTTTCTGGCTATAATCAGATCGATATCCTCCCAGTCGACCAGCACAAAACAGCCTTTATCTGCCCTTGGGGGATTTTTGCATATCAAAAGTTACCTTTTGGCCTTAAAAATGCCAGGGAAACTTTCCAACGGGCGATGTCATATGCATTTCATGACATCAAACATATTGTAGAACCATATCTTGATGACCTTCCCACTCACTCTCGATCCCGGGAAGACCATCCAGACCACTTAAGTGCCATTTTCGAAAGGTGCCGTCGCTACAATATACTCTTGAACCCACATAAGTGCGTCTTTTGTGTAGAAGCCGAAAAACTGTTGGGCTTCATAATCTCCAAAAGCGGGATACGTTTAGATCCCGCAAAGGTAGCAGCTATCTTAGCCCTGCCTTCACCCACCAACATTCCAGAACTTCAATGTTTGCAAGGGCATGCAAACTTTCTACGTCGTTTCATTTGTAATCTATCCGAGATAACAAAAGGCTACATGCGGCTTCTCAAGAAGAATGTTCCCTTTATCTGGGATGACGAAGCCCAACGCTCCTTTGACAATCTAAAGGCAGCCTTAACCAAATATCCTGTGATTCAACCCCCCGATTACACACGGGAATACATTCTTTATCTCACAGCCTCGACTTCCACCATTGGTATGGTGCTAGTCCAGGAAGACCAAAACGACATAGAACATGTGGTATATTATCTTAGTAAGAGTCTTATCGACTCCGAAACTCGCTATTCACATGTTGAAAAACTGGCTCTGGCAACAGTATTTGCTGTCCAGAGATTTCATCATTACATTTTACTCCGCCAGACCACCGTTATAGCCGACTTCAACCCAATGTATTACATCCTCACACGTCAAGTGCTTGGGGGAAAATACTCTCGTTGGATTTTCATCCTTCAAGAGTTTCACTTGGAGTTTGTCAAGGCTAAGTCCAAGAAGTCTCTGGTCTTCGCGGAGTTGATTTGTAACTTGCCCCGTGCTACTGAGCAACCCGAGCCCATCGATTCTCTTCCTGATGAATCGTTGTTCCTCATTAGCACGTCTGATCCATGGTACAGGGATATTCTTTTATATCTCCAAACCCAACGCTTTCGTCCCGAACTCACTCGTGATGAACGACGACGCATCCGACATCACGCAAAATACTACCTCATAGTCAACGATACTCTTTATCGACGTGGTGTCGACACCATTCTTCGACGTTGTTTGACCTTAGATGAGGTAGAACTCGTCCTTAATGATTGCCACGCTGGAGCATGTGGTGGTCATCTCTCTGGGATGGCTACGGCCCAGAAAATACTGCGAGCAGGATACTTCTGGCCCTCAATTTTCAAAGACTGCATTGAAACAGTCAAGAAGTGTCCGCCATGTCAATTCTTTCATAGCAAAACACGCTCGCATCCTGCTCCACTCCATCCTGTTATTGCCATTGGCCCTTTTTCCAAATGGGGCATATATTTCATGCACTGTAAGCCCACTTCAGCCGGGGGGCATAGCTATGTCATAGTAGCTGTCGACTATTTTACAAAATGGGCTGAAGCGATGCGTTCGTATGCTGAGGATGACAAAACAGCAGCGCAATTCATATTCAATCATATTATAGCTAGATTTGGTGTCCCAAAGTCTATTGTGACCGATCATGGCTCCTATTTCAGGAAGCATATGATCGAAGAACTAAGTGCCAAGCTGGGTTTTTGCCATGAAAACTCAACCCCGTATTACCCGCAAGCTAATGGCCAAGTTGAAGCCATTAACAAAGTCTTGAAACGAATGATTCAGCGTATTGTGGGTACCCAGAAATCTAACTGGCACTCAGCTCTATTCTCAGCACTTTGGGCATACCGAACCTCAGTGAAAAGTGCTACTGGGTTTACACCATTCCAACTGGTGTATGGCCTAGAAGCCATTTTTTCGATTGAATGTGAAATTCCATCACTCAAGATAGCCATAGAGCTACTTCCACACACCACTTCCGAAGAGGAACGATTTCTATACCTAGCTAAGCTAGATGAAACCCGCCGCGACGTTGCTTGAGCTAATGAAGCCCATAAAAAATGCGTCAAAGCTCAATATGACAAATCCGTTCAACCTCGGATCTTCAATGAAGGTGACCTCGTACTTGCATATGATCAAATGCATGATAATCTTGGAAAAGGAAAATTAGAATCTATGTGGTACGGCCCCTTTGTTGTAAAACGTGTCTTAGAAAAAGGAGCCTATGAACTAATCGATTGTGATGGTACGCCATTGGAACGGCCCCGCAATGGGCTATACCTCAAACGCTTCTACGCATAAGGTTACCCTACGCGGGTTACTTGTTGTACATAATGTACTTAGTTTGATTTTACTTTCTTTTTGGTGTGCGCGTGGACCTCATGTATCCACTCTTACTTTGACTCGTGATTCTATGCGCAGATGTCTGCCTACTTCGGATTCACCGACGGTGCAAGCCGACATACCCAGAATCTCGCTTCCGCAGCATGGGTAGTCTATTCTCCCACTGGCGAGTTGATATCTTCAGGAGCCAATTGTTTAGGTCCTGCAACCAACAACATCGCGGAGTACCATGCAGTCATTGGTCTCTTGACGGAGGTTGCTTCACTCGGAATTGACTCCATATCAGTCTTTTTAGACTCCCAACTCGTGGTTTCTCATCTAAACCATGTTTACACAGTTCGAGATCCTATACTACTTCGTTTATTTCGGAGAGTACGCCTCTTGGAACGATCATTTAATTTTATTACATATCAACACATACCGAGAGAATTCAATTGTATAGCTGATTCATTAGCTAATTACATATTGGATTGGCATCTTGCCCATACATAAACACATCACAAAAAGTAAAATGCACAAGTCATTGTAAATAAATTAGATCATGAAAATAGGTCCATATCACTGTATATAAGAGTGTTTTTTCCAAAATACATAAAGTTTGTGTCAAAGACAAAATTTGGGACCAAATCCCATACAAAAATTTGGCTCTCAAAGCCTACATATCGTATACATGCCGCAAAAGACAAAAAAGACCATCTATGGAGATCTGGGAGATCTATCATGTCCCTCGTCAGACTCCTCCCGCTGCTGGTGGTAACATACTGCAGCTCGAGCCACCCTACGAAGAAGTCGACCAATACGACTAGGCACACCTACAGTATGCCGCTGGAGATGTAAAGGGACGTCATCCATCCTCATAGCAGGGATACCATGAGTCAACCCCTGTAAGTTCCTCTCTATGTCCCGAACGCCTCCTGCTTTGTCTTCGTCCTCCTCCTCGTCAGGAATAGCTTGGCGGTCAACACCACCGCGACGTAAGGGTGAGTACCCAGCTGGTCTCTGTGGTCCACGATCTGCGACATGCACGCAAACATACATTAGAAGTCTTTTACACATTCTAAAAAACCAATAGAAATTATATATTCAAAAAGGAAAAAATACATATCCATGAAGGTCATACCTGTGTTGTCCCAATCATCATCCTCTGGCAGTGCCAAGTCGATGTCCTCGTGGAATTCCACCCCTGCATAGGGGTATCATCAATTGTAACTATCTGCTCCTCGAGCCAGGAGAAGAAATCCTCACCAAAGGCTAAACACTAAGGACCCCCGAGATGTCCTGCATAATCACTCCATCGAGCCATCCATGGCTCGATCGGTGGACGGGAGGGCATGTGTATCTGTGGACACAGCAATGGCACCCTTGCCAAAAAGAAGGTGACCAGGATGCTCCCATAGCCGAATTGGGAATTCGTCCCAACCCTACACTTGTGCACTTGTTCTTTGAGATTGGCCAACACCACCTCACACCAGTTAAATACCGTTCCCGCCATACACTCCGCTGCGAGATTCATTTGTGTACGGGATGCCTGATGCGGACCCACATTCCCTATTGCGCGTGTGATGGTGAACAGTATGGTTTTTACAGGGAGTTCTATAACATCTTTTATGACCACTTTGCCGCTTTTCTTACTCGAACTCTGACGGAAATACCGAGCAATCAAGTCATCTGTACTCGTTTCAGAGGCTGTGTATCCAGTAAAGCTCACCCGGGCCCCTCTTTTCGAGAGGCCCGTGAGGAAATAAATATCCTCGAGTTGAATTTCGAGAACATGCTCTTCCACTCGGAAAGCTTGAATGTCAGGGTCCCACAATTGGATAAGATGGGTAAGAAGTTTGGCTTGCTGACGAATGCCTTTGGTCTTGAAAAATTTCAACAAACCACACTCCCGTAATGCAGTCACGGTAGGTAGGTCATTTTCGGCCGCCAAATCATCTACTTCATGCTCTCTTTCTTTCCAACTGACCATTTTGATCCAAACAAGTTGCAAACTCCTGCAAAAGGTCAGGGGAAACATTTAGTAGCTATTTAATAACTTGGTTTCAGCAAAAAATTTGAGAAAATTTGATTTTTTCATCCTAAAAATCGCCTTCATCGCACCTGGGGAAAACACTGCCGCGCAGTACTGCACAGTACCGCATTTTGGCTTAAAGACACAACGTGGTATTGTTCGACAGTACTGCGTTTCCCGATATGGGCCCCACGCGGTACTGTGAGGGGCGATTTTTGCCCAGTAGGGCTTGCCCAAAAAATCGATTTTCCTTAATAAAAGCAAACGATTCCTACATAAAATGAAAGAGGAGCTTGAGAGCTCTTACCTGGCGCAGACGGTTGTTGAAACGGTGCCCTGAAACTCCTGATATGGACCCTTGAAGTTTTGCTCCTTAAGTGGGTAAAATCTCCTCTTTGGGTAAAAAACAAAGTGAAATGGTAACTTTCTCCTTTTACCTATTCTTTATATAGCATTTTCACCTATTTTTTAATTATTATTTTAAATGGTTAAAATAAAGCCCACTTCACATTACTAATATCTGGTTTCATGAGCACTTTGTTGACAGGATCTCCCGTAAAAAGTGATATATTCACATTGGTGTTTATTCATTATTTGACCTTCATTTTGAGCCTACTTTATCTTTTTCGTGCTCTGGATTTAAAACTTGAAAAAGATTCCAAGCGCTTTTACATCTGTTTCGTGCTTGTCAAACTCAAGTAAATGGTGTCGAGTACGGTCAGATTTACTCATGCTCGTTAAACGATGAGGAAAGTATTATCCTGGTTGTATTTTATTCTTTTTTCGGACCAGAATAATTAAAAATTACGAAAAAGACCATAGGAGTCCATAGTTAAGCTCTTTTCAGACTCCCTAAAATTGAAAAGATTGCCAAGTGATCTTGACTCTTTCACACTTGTAAAAGTATTTGAAAGGTCGTCTATTCGGTGATAGGTTACCCCTTTTTCGGCCCGTCTAGACTATTTACGAGAAAGGTATACCTCAGTCAATCTCGGCTGGGAGAGTTCTCCCGGGAATTGTTTTACACTTTTTCGGGATCGAGGGACTAAATTTACAAAAAAGTACATTGCGGAGCTTCCTTTAAGTTTTTCAAGCTCTCTAAATATGAAAAACTACTGAGTTTCCCTTCCTTGGACTCGTTAAAAATTAACATTGAAGGGCCCACTTTGGGACGAACCCCTCCTTTCTCAGGTTCGTAAAACATGTGAGATTGGACTCATCTATGAGATGAGCTACACTGAGCATCTGTTATCCTCTTCAAGCTCGAAAAACAACAAAGAGGTACTCGTCTATCATGTCGGGGGAATATGGGGAACAAGTCAAGTTTATTTATGGCAGCTTGTCAGTCGTTACCTTTGAACATGGCATGTGTCTGTCTCTTGTCTATATTGGGTATCCATTTTTCACTGAGTTATGGTCATCATCCTGAGTCGTCTCCCTGGCCACGAGCCTACTCATCTGGTGTCTATCCTCTGTTATCAATAATCCTCGCTGCCGAGTCCTGTTTCATGCCGTTATATGTTCAAAGGGTTGCATTGTTTAGAGTCGTTCATTGTGTCAGGCCTCCGATGTGTCAGTATATACTCCATTGTTTCATCATCTTATCGTTCGTGCCGATTTCATGTCGATGATGTGGGAATCATTATGGCCCACCTTCGACGAGTCTATTCCCGTCGACGCCAAATCACTATCCGGGAATTGGACTTAGAGATCAACCATTATTACCTTGGTACCTGCATGCCTCAATGGCAGGTTTCCTCGTGTTCAACAGTAGGTTCACATCATTGACCTCTGATCGAACAATCTCTCGAATGCTTGACATCAACTCATCTATTCGCATTTCATTGAGATGTACTTCAGATACCTTGGGGATCATCCTCATCATTGGTGATTTCTCTCGCATTTGTTAACGGTTCACATCATTGACCGGTAATCAAATGGTTTCTACCATGTTCGACTTCAACACCTTGTAATCACATGACTAGATTCGTATCTTTTGCGATCGGGTAGAAGACCCTGGGTGCACCTTTGTATCTTGATTACGTCCAGGTTGCGATGGAGATGTCCTTTGTATTGTCACACAGATCCACTTATTGTATTGGTCGTGGCTGTGTCATTATTGTCTCATGGATCTACGCTTGTTCATAGTATCCATGGTCTGTCCACGGTCTATATCATCTCAGTACTCATGGATCTACAATGTATTGGTCGGTAGCCATGCTTTGATTCATTGTTTCCGAGCATGGGAATGCCCGCCTCGGTGGTATATCTAACACTTTGTTTCTGTTTTAGCTCATTGTCGCTCTCCTCGATGCTATCTCTGCACACTATATTCGTAAAGTCTTTCGGCCATCAGTCCCTTCTGACCTCACACTTTAGGGGGCATCTGTTATACCTCTATATTCCACAGTGTCGCACCTCCACCACAAAAAGAGCTGACGACATTTCCCCTACTGCTTTAAACCATCCAAAAGAGACAGATGATGTGTAATCCTTGAAGGCAAATCCACCCTGACAAGTTTTCATCCAGCTGAGGCTTTATTTACCCACACTACCGCGCCTTGCTCAGTTTTAGGTGCGTGGTAGTCCACACTACCGTGCTATGCTTTGTCCTAGACACACGGTACTACTGCGTTATGCTCAGACCACAGGGCGCGGTACTCTTTTTATAGTCTTTTTTCCATGGCTTGTGGGATTTTGGATTTTCGAAGATAGTGGAAGATTGGGGTCCCTGATTCGATCCCAACTCATTTTCTGTGATTAGAAACCTTGATCCACTTATCTCTCCCTAGATCCACCCATCTCTCTTGTTGGTTAACCCTACCATACAATATAAAGGAGAGGCATTCCATGGGGAAAGGGAAGGAATCTTGAGAGTATCAAACCTATGATCCTGCAGCCTTGTGGAGATAGCTAGAGGAGGAATCACTTGGAGCTAGAGGATTAGCTTGGATATCAAGCAACCTTTGTAAGCATTCTTCAAGTTTGTAATAAGATAACTTGTCTTGTTTTTCCCATTTCATGTGTATAGCATAAGTTCTTAGCATGGAATGTATCTAATCTAGATTTGAATCTAATCTTTACATTCAAGGTATTTGGAAGTTTGTATGTTTGTTCTTTGGTTGATCTTAACAGGTTCTACATTGGAGCTTTGGATCAAGAGCTAGAAGCGGGACGAACGTCAGATTGAAAGGTATGTCATATCTCTCATTGTTTCTAAATGCATATGATCTTGTTGTAAAAGTTAGTTCAGGAATTTCAAGGTAGCATTTGTTTTGTCTTGTTTCTTGCTTTAGAGTTAGTTGCGAATCTGCTTTAAAGTTAAGAGAATTTTGACTTATCCGTAGGGAAAAATTCTACCAAACACTCACCAACATAGAGATTTAATTTTCTCCTTTTGTTATCAACCTATATTTTTTTGTCTATCTTGTGTAGTCTTCATGCTTTGCTAATTTTTTTTTACTATACTCTCCATCTCTTTTAGGGTTCCCACTACGTCCCTAAGTCTTCTTCACTTCTAAATTGTCCCAATTGATAGGCAAAATATTGTACTTTTTTCCATGTAAGGCTTCACATTGGCTCTTCTACAATGAATGGTGGTAGCCATTATAGTAGGGAAACTGAACAATTGGAAGGTAATATTCCCAACACCTTGGTTGATTCATTGCATATCAATGAAGCATGTCTTCCAATCCCTAGCTCACTCTCTTAATCAACCCATCAAATTCTAGATGATTTGTTGTAATGAAACTCAACTTGGTTTGTAACTCTTGAAAACAATTCTTCGAAAATTTTCAAGTGAATTTTGGATTTGATATGAAATTATGACTTTTGGTACACCATGCAATCTTTACCACTTCCTGAATAAAAATATGTATTGGTCTCCTTTTCACTCCAATTTTCCCTTCAGGATATTAAGTATTGACATAAATCCCAATACAATTTTTCATTTGTAGAAGACATTCTAATCATTTCTCTCAAATCTAACCAAGCATGGGAAATTGTTCTTATATGTCTTCTCAGACTCAAGGTGTCAAGCATATGTTCCCTTCCCCTTAATGTACATAATTTCATAATCATAACTACTAATAAATTCCACCCATCACAACTACTTGGTGTTATAATGATATTTAACACCCTCAATGACGAAGACCAGAAGTAGACATCAAGCACCTTTTCTACATCAAATATTGACTTGGAAATACTAAAAATTGCACTTTACTAGGACATGGTCGCTACTTTCCTTTAGAAGAGGAGCGAATGGTCATATGATTTGTCCATAAAGGGGTGACCAAGTAGGCATGGTTGCTACATTTGGGCCTACATGCGTGACCAAGGATTTTAGTGAAGATAACAAGCAGTCAAAAGTGCACAAATAGTTAAACATAAGCTTAGTTACGCATGGAAAATACTTGTGAAACATGCAAAGCATGCACCTTGGGATCATCACCTAGTATAGACCTAATGAAAGGATATAAAGAGACCCTTAGGGTGAATACCTATAGGTTGGATTGATTAAAATATCGGATGACATTATGCTAAAGAAGATAGTGTGAAAATCCTCCATCGTTTGGAGCTTTAGTGATTGAGGCTAAGGGCAAGGGAGAGAAGCAGATGTTGGAGAAGGATAGTACTGCAAGCAATGACTGAAAGGATTGTAAAGTATTTATTTCTCCTTATTTAATACAAATTGATTCGCTTTTCCCCCAAAGATCCATGTCATATGCACATCATATGTCTTTTTGTTGAAGTAATGTGTTGCTTAGTTTATTTTTTCATTGTGGTTCAATATCTATCGCAGGAATGATGAAGGTTAGTGGTTTGTTTAGTGTAGGTGTGTCTGATAGGCTTAGGAGCAAGGAAATGGAATTCAAGGATCAACACTTGATGAACACATCGAACAAACTTTGTTTAAAATGTACATACTCTTTCCTTCTTTAAAAATTTATTTTTATGACGATGAATGACAAATTTATGGAAATGTTGTTATAGTTTATTTGTAGCTATGTCGATGAACCTAACTCACTCACCGGGGAAATAACACTTTTATTTATAGCACTACGATGATTTCCCTCACAACAGAATTGGTGGCTCCGTTGAGGAATAAGTTCTTAGAAATTTTTCTTTTATATCGGGTGGTTTTGTTTGATTAATAAGTCTTTAGAAGCCTTATTTTAGCCAATCTTTCCTTTGTGCTCAATTTGGGAAAGTTTGAGACAAATCTAGGCAGACTTGCTCAACATTTGAAGCAATTTTTTCACTCTCAGGATGCTTGGTCATGCATGTTTGTCCAACAGGAGCAATCGGTTGCACTTATCATCCCTAAAGTAGCGATCAATCCTGCTTTGTCGCCATTTTTGGTCCAATATGAGTGACCAACGGTGCAAAAGGTAATATTTTGTGCTCAGTTTTTATTTTTTCTTGGTTTTTATTTTTCCTGTTTGATCTGCATGAAGACTTAGCACTCATAAGTAGTTGAAATTAATGTTTCATTCCTTGCATGATTGAACGCCTTGAAAGACTAAGTTGCATAGCGTGATTTTTCAAAATTCCTTATTTTTCATTACATGCATGAGTTATCTCTTTGAATAAAATAAACCACATTCCATTAAATTAAAGAATCTTGTTTGAAAATTTTATGTTGTTTGCATGCATCACAATTTAATAGACACAAGAAATACATATTTTTCTTATCTCTAATTTTTTTTTTTAGCTATTTCCAAAAGACTTGAACAAAAGTTGTGTAGTGATTGCATGTCCCTTTTGCTTTACCACTTTTAAAGATTTCTTGATTGCATTTTTGAAAGATTGTTACAAAAGTTTTGTCATTTTACAAAACTTTTTTAGATTGAACCTCGCGGTACCTATCTTTGTGATTGTTTTTGCATCAAAAGAAAGCTTATAAGATTGCAATCATTGCATTTTTCGGAAAAAAGATTTCTTTATCAATTACAAAGATTCTAGGTGCATTGAAGTTTTGCATGTTTTGTTGCATTTTTTGTGTTAAAGAAACAAAGAACCTCTCTTCTCTCCTATATATTAGAGATTATTCATTGAAAGGAATGATTTGGATTACCATTGGCATATTGCATTGTTTGATTAATCACATTGAGTCAAAAATATCATAACCTAAAGTTTCACACCATACATTTGAGAGTAAACAATGAACCCTAAAATGAACTCTTAATTAAAATCAATCAAATTTTCATTTTATAACAAACACACCCTAGATTAGGTTTAGGGCCTTGTTTTAGGATTGGAGAGTCAACATCTCCAAGGCCATAAAATTAAAAACTAGGAACTTGATTAAAGAGAGCAAATCCATTAGCAGCATGTTGGGAAATCACAACTAACACATGTGTCAAGCACTATGATTAAGATAAGTAAGTGAAATTGATATCCCATTTTCATTTTCTTGGTAGGATTAAGGCGTGTCTGTGGGTTTTGTTTAAGTGGAAATTCCTCGGGGTGACACCACTTTTCTAAAGCTTTAGATTGAGGACTTAAGTCTTGCATTCCCTTCCCATATGCCTAATATTGACCTACGACTGTTCCATATGGTCGTCGATTGTGAAGTGGTAACCTTAGTTACTTTTCCTGGGACACCACATGGGTGAATGCAAGTGGGAAATCCTTGCAGTACATGAGACATATGTCTAATATTTGTTTCAATATCTCCTTTGGAGGGTATTATCCAAAGGTAGGTACTTTCACCTCTGGAGATGTTGCGTGAAGGTTATCGTAATTGTTTCATTCTCACCTCCATTTAAGTGGTTATTGAGACTTCATCTCTCTTGGTATCCATTGTTTCGAAAGTCCCCTTAACTCAAATTTTCACTAATTAGAGAAGGATTTAATCACCTTACTTTAATTTTTGGAAATCCAGTTTGTTTGTTGAATATTCATGATATTTTGTAGTCATTTGCTTATTATGATACATTGAGTCTAGCTAGCCATAATATTGCTTGTTTAGTTTTATTCAATTTATTGCTAAAAAAAGAATTAACAACATCTCAAGTGGCTAACCTACCAACCCGTCGTTCAAGGAAGCAACGAGATGAGTTACCAAATCTTGTAGGCCATGCCACATCGCAAAGACGCTTACACTCACCCAAAGCAATTTACAGTGACACGGAAGATGAAACATTCACAAATCTCGATATCCCTATTGGAGAAAGCACTTATCATTTTGAATTTGAGCAAAAAATTTCACAAAAAAAAATCCCAAATTCAATTAATCTCATTTATGACCTTACTCCACATAAAATCAAGAATGTTGAGAACCTAATATGTCTCAATGTTAATCCACCTTTAACAGATCTTAAAGGCCCAATCATACTTGTCATTGATGGGTCACCTATTGATCTATCTTCCTTTTTCGTTGATTTACGACACATGCATCACATCATGTCAGATCCTAATCCCTCATCATAATCCCAAGGATCTGTTGGGAAAACACCTTTGAAAAACTGGACAGATATTAGAAAATAACATAAGGGATAAAAAATATTCCAAGAATAGAGGTGGCGTCAACAAACATTGTTTACAATAATTAAGCACAACACATTATGATCAGATCATCACAATGCATTATATCTTGCATAATTCAACATATCAATACAACCCATAGGGTCATTTGTTTATCGTCTCTAGATCTAACAAAATTCCTTGATTTGAGGGAAATCTGGTCCACAAGTAAGGGCCGAAGGTTCTAATCGTTTCCTGAAATACCACAATATTTTGTTGATTAGTTAATTGTTCTAGCTGATCCGACCATCCAATTGACTGCCTTATTGACCATCTAGTCGACCAATCAATTGAACGCTTAGTCAAGTTTTATGTCGACTTCTCTACTAGTCAACTGTTGAATTTTGATTTCCTATCTCCATAATATCTAGAGTTTTTTTTAACCTGCATAACCTTAGGTTCCATCACTCCCCCATCAATACAACACTATGGAGATTCAACAGGTGAAATTATGTTCTCTAAACATTGCAGTTGCCTGAAGCCCAATAATAGCCTAGAGTTTAAAAAACTTAGCGTCTAGTAATGATTTGGGTTTATGTGAGAAAGAAATGAAAGGGAATATATATATTCACATGCACAAATATATTGCAAGAAACACAGGGATACAATAAACTTAGATTCTATTAAAATGAATGAAACAAAACATTCTGTAAAATAAAAGCAGTTAGAATGGTGGTAGCGATATCTATGAGAAGAGATGTGGCGGCTACACTCATTTGTTACAAGATGAATACAAAAAGAGGCTGAAAGGTCCTATTTATCATAAGCATGAGGTAAAGAACCCTAAACATCCAAAAACCTAACCCTAGGAGATGAACCGTCATATAGTTTGCAGCCCCAAGGTGGGTAGTTGAGTAGTCAACTTCCCGGGGTCATAACTTTTGCATGCGATTTCTGTTTGGGGTACTTGGTAAACCGTTGGAAAGATCTATTTGAGGAGTACAATAGTAGGGTAGGCCTAGATGAGAGCCTATGACCATTATCTAGGCCACTACATAGCCAAAAAAATATCATTTATGGCCTCAAAACAACCCCAGAAGTTCAAGACCCAAAAAACCATAGAAAAATTACTAAAAAATTCCCAAAATTGAAAATTGTTTTGAGCCAGTGGAATAGGTGGGTGGCCACCTATACCCATCTAGATCAAGTAAAGGCTTTGTAAAGATATCAAAAACCTGAGCATCTGTCCTGTAGTAAAAAAGAGTAACAATATTGTCCTATATCAACTGTCTCAAGTAGTTGGCATGGAGTTCAACATGCTTCATTTTGTTGTGTGCAACAAGATTATCAACAACCTAAATTGCACTCTAATTGTCGCAACAGATAACAGTTGAAGCTTGAATAGAAAAAAAACATTTATCTTCTAAAAGCTGACGGATCCAAACTGCCTCTATGCTTGCATTGATGGCTCCACGATATCCTGCTTCTATAGTCCAAAGAGAGACTCCCTTCTGTTTTTTACGCGACCAAACCAAGGGTCCAGAACTAAGTCGAAACACATAGCTAGAAGTGAAATTATTATCGTCAACATATCCAGCCCAATCGGAATCAATAAAACCGACCAATTGATCTGTACTATGACAATATGTGATCCCAAATTCATAAGTACCCTTAAGAAAGCAAAAACTTCGCTTTGCAACTTTCTAGTGGCTTTCTCTGGTATCTTGCATGAACCAAGAAACCACACTAATGACAAAGGTGTTGATTTCACCACTTTCAAATATGATAATTATTTCCCTTATGAATTTTATGCAACATATTCTTTATAAAATAATTATACACCAAAATATTCAACCATATGCTACACCTTAAATGTTTTATATAAAAGATGAATGATTGATAAAAAAATGAATGAATACAATACAATACATGGACCTTTAAATAGGTATCATCATGCATTTTCAAATGTAAAATGAACCTCCTTTTACTCTTTATTTAGATGCTTAATTAATTAATTATTATATCATCACCTCTTCCATGGTTTCATAAAACCATGGTAGTTTCCCATGGTATTGGCCCATGGTATTTTATTTCTTTATCTTTTCATTTTAATATTTAATGTATTACTATATCATCTCTTAAACCATGGTTTTTTATTTCTTTATCTTTTTCATTTTAATGTTTAACTCATTAGTTTCTCTTATTTATATTTATTTATTTGCACACACCCTCAGCTATTCTTTAATTATCATTTATGTATGTAACAAGATCTAGAAACTTAGTCTTCATATCCCAAGAAGGATTTCCACGAGCTTGCTTCACATGCACATCCATCCATGTTAGATCAAGAGATCTAGTGTTTGTGCACCCACACTAGGGTAGACTTGACCATTCCAACAAGGGTAGATAATCCCTAAGAATGGGAAAGTCAAATCCACTCTATTATGAAAAGGAATAACAGAGCTAGGTAGGCATGTGATGGAAACCCAAGTCCTATACCACTTGATTAAGTACCATGATCAAGAAGGACTATACTAGGGCCTCCCAGCACCAGCGACTAGATATGCAAGCATCCAATCTTTTTATCACTTGGCCAAGCACCATGACCAAGAAAGGCTACATCCAAGGGCCTCACACACACCAGTGAGTGAGCCATCATCATCCTACATATTTCAAATCACCATGACCCATCGATCCAACCACCATGGCTATGCCTAAGAGGATGTCTGCCCGAAGTTTCCCCAAACATCAACACTCCCTCTCAGCGAGGGAGGCATTCTCCACCATACCAAGCTTGTCTATGAAGTATACAAAATTTTCCTTGGACATAGGCTTCGTTAGAAAGTTTGCAATCTGATCATCTGTGGATATGTGTTGGAGTTGAACTGCTCCCTTCTGTACTATGTCTTGGATGAAGTGCCATTTAATCTCAATATGTTTCAAATTGTCATGGAAGACTAGATATTCCGAAATCTTGATACAACTTTGATTATCGCAATATATCAAGTTAGTTTCTAACATTTGATAAAATAGTCCAGTAAGTAACTTCTGAAGCCACATTACTTCATGAATTGCATCACTGGCTACAATATACTCTGCCTTTGTTGTACTTAGTGCTACAGAAGTATGCTTCTAGATAAACCAAGAAACTATGGATGATCCCAAGCTAAAGCAACACCCGGAGGTGCTCTTTCTGTTTACCAAACTGCCTCCCTAGTCAGAATCTGTATAACCATGCAACCACACATCACCATTCGAGACATATTTGACACCATATCCAACTGTACCATGTAGGTACCTCAACACATGTTTTGCTTTCACCCAATGAAACTACCTCGGCTCAACCATGAAATTTCTCAAGGTATTTAATGTAAAGCAAATATCCAGCATGGTGTTAACCAAGTACATCAAGGATCCAATAAGCTACTTGTACATAGTGGGATCCACCAAATCTGAATTTGAAGTAGAATCGCCCATATTCTTTAGATTTCTCACCATAGATGTAGTTATGGAATTGCAGTCCATCATACCAAATCTCCTCAGGATATCAACTACATACTTCCCTTAACTGAGGAATATCTGATCTGATCTCTTCCACACTTCCAATCCTAGGAATTAATGCATCATCCCTAGATCCTTCATCTCAAACTCAGAGACTAACTCCCTCTTGCACTCAACTATGAGCTTCTCTACTTCGGTAAGAAACATGTCATCAGCATATAGTACCAAGATCAAGAATCATTGTCAACAACCTTGTAGTAAAGGTTGGGATCCGCAACACTCTTGGTGAGTCCCAAACTCATTAGGTATCCTTCAATATTGGAATACCAAGCCTTGGGTACCTGCTTGAGTCCATTTAGTGATTTCTTCAATTTGTAGACATGGGAATCCTTCCCATGTATCCCAAATCCAAGAGGTTGCTCTATGTACACCTCTTCCTCAATTTCACCATTGAGAAATGCAGTCTTTACATCCATCTGATGTAATATCCAACCCATCACCGAAAAAAGTGAAATGATAGTTCTGATAGTAGTGTACCTGACCACTGGAGCAAATGTCTCCTTGTAGTCCACTCCCTCTTTCTGAGAGAATCCTTAGGCCATGAACCTTGTTTTTTGTTTCTCGATTCTACCATCTGATGTATGCTTGATCTTGTATATCCACTTGGAAGTCACCATAGACTTCCCCTCACTACTTGGAAAATATCCTTGGTATTCTTACCAACTGCACATCCTTTGCAAACAATATCATGCTCCATTTAAAGATTTGGTAAACCTGTGACCATCTTCCTTAACCCGGGAAGAGCTCTATAGTGTAAGTGGGAAAATACATGATGCCATAGCTCACATAGACTGATGTTTTCATGGATCAATGCTTGAACTCGGAATCCCATCAAACTATACAAGCTTCCCTCTCGAACACCAATCACTTTAGTTGAATCTATGCTTGAGTCCTTATGCCATACCATAACCTGACCATCCACAAAGACAACTCTAAACACTTTGTCCTCCAAGACTGAAATAGATAGGATTTTATTCTTTAATCCTGGTAAAAACAATAGGTCATTCATATGCAACGTGTCTCCTAAATCCAACTGGAATGATGTAGACCAAACACCCTTCACTTCATATCTGGAATCGTCCCCAAGTTCCAAATGTAGTGAAGAATTTTCTTCTGACAAATTTGTGAGAGTAATCTGAGATCTTGTCATATGTATGGAAGCACCACTATCTACCAACCAAACTCACTGTGTTGGTAATTGATCCTGAAAGAGAAGAGACAAAGTATTACTCCTTCCTAATTCCATCAACAAGCTAATCAAACTGTGATTCTTTGGTCCTCTTCTGTGATTGGTCCTCTGCTTCAGAAATATATGCATGTTGCTTCCCTTTTCTTTTCTTCTTAGGACATTTGTTATCAAAATGGTGAAACTTTTGATAGTTATAGCACTTGATATGAGAGATATCCTTTGTCTTATGTTCATGAGTTGGAGCATGTCTTTTCCCTTTTTTTTCTATAAGGAAATTTCCTTCCTTTCCATTTTCCTTGCTTGAGCAGTAAGGGCTAAATTTTCTTCATCCTGATATTTTTTAGGACCACTTCGAGACATAATTCTTCCTTCTTCTTGGATACAATCAGTCCACAATCAATCAAGTGATGGTAATGCATCCCTGGCAAAAACACCCTAAATGAAAGGTTCCCATGAAGTGGGAATACCATTGAGAGCTAATGATCCAAGCTCTTCATCATCAACTTTTTCTCCAATAGCTATGAGTTGATCCCTTTTATGAGTAATCTTCATAAAGTATGCAACAACAATATCTGACTTTGTAATCTTGATGTCGTGGAGTTTATTCTTCAATGCTAACTTTATGTTAGGATTATTGGTTTCAAATAGACCTGTCAAAGCATCATACATTTCTTTAGCTGTGTTCTGCAATCTGTGGGATCAAGTGATCTTTTATTGAGTCAACCAAAATCCTTTTTGCCTTAGATTCATTTTTATTTTGCTTAGCTTTCCCATCATCATTTGTAGGTTAAGGAATAACTTTGCTTACATAATCATTAACCTCATTTTCTTCCAGGATGAATTGTATTCTAGTTTTCTAGGACCTGAAGTTCATAAGCACCATCAAGTCTATCTTCAACATTGAGCATGGTCACCAACTTGACCCTAGAGCCCAACCACTGATGCTTAATAACTACAAATAAAGTTGTCCTGGTGAAACTGTTTAGGACTGTATCATCCTGATATATATTCAAAATTGAGGTTTGAAACCTTGCTATCTGATACCATGTTGATTTTACCATTTTCATATCTGATAATTATTTCCCTTATGAATTTTATGCAGCAGGTTCTTCATAAAATAATTATATATTGAAAGATTCAACCATATGTTACACCTTAAATTTTTTGTATAAAAGATGAATGATTGATAAAAACAAGTGAGTGAATACAATACAATACATGGACCTTTAAATAGGTCTCATCATGCATTTTCAAATGTAAAAGGAAGGTCCTTTTACTCTTTATTTATATGCTTAATTAATTATTTATTATACCATTAATTTATTATTATATCATCGCTTCTCCATGGTTTTATAAAACCATGGTATTTTCCCATGGTATTGGCCCATGTCATTTTATTTCTTTATCTTTTTCATTTTAACATTTAAATCATTATTTTCTCTTATTTTTATTTATTTATTTGCACATACCCTCAACTATTGTTTAACTATCATTTATGTATGCAACAAGATCTAGAAACTTAGTCTTAAGATATATCCAAAGGAGGATTTCCATGAGCTTGATAGTTATCGAATGAACTCAACTATTGTTTAACTATCGAATGCATGTCCATCCATGTCAAAAGAGATCTAGTGTGTGTGCACCCACACTAGGGTAGACTTGACCATTCCAACATGGGTAGCTAATCCCTAAGAATGGGCAAGTCAAATACACTCTATTATGACAAGGAATACCAAATCTAGGTAGACATGTGATGGGAAACCAAATTCCTATACCACTTGATAAATTACCATGATCAAGAAGGACTATACCATGGCCTCCCAAAACCAGGGAGTATATATGCAAGCATTCAAGCCTTCTACCACTTGGACAAGCACCATGACCAAGAAATGATACATCTAGGGGCCTCACATACACCAGTGAGTGAACCATCATCATCCTCCATAAGTCAAATCACCATGACCCATCGAGCCAAGCACCATGGCTACATCTAAGAGGATGTATGCCTGAAGCTGCCCCGAACATCAACAAAAGGGGATGTCAGGACAACTATGAGTTAAGTATATCAAGATACCAACCAACTATTGATACAGGGTGGCATTAACCCCAGGAGAGTCATAGTCCTTCGACAATTTGACGCTTGACTGAAAAGGTGTATCACAAGACTTACAATCGTCCATTTTGAATCATTTCAAAATATCCAAAGCATATTTGGGTTGAGAAAGAAAGATACCATCAATCATTTGTAGCACTTAAATTCCCAAAAAGAAATGCAAAAGACCAAAGTCAATCATTTCGAAGGTATCCACAAGTTGTTTCTTCAGACTTAAAATTAAGTCAACATTGTTTCCAGTTATGACTAAGTCATCAACATACAATGTAATGATTAAAGTATCACCATGAGCATGTAATACATAAATATTGTGATCAAATTCACAATGTTTGAATCCAAGATGGATGGAAAAATGATCAATCTTCTCATACCAAGCATGTGGGGCTTGCTTCAAACCATACAAATATTTCTTTAGTCCACAAACAAGATTGGAATCCTTTACAAAACTAGGAGCTTTCTCCATGTATATTTCTTTAGTAAAATTTCCATGAAGAAAAACATGTTTCACATCCATTTGATGAAGTTCCCATCCAAACCAAGCAACAATCGAAAGAATGAGTCGAATCAATTTCATCTTGGCAACAAGGGAAAAATTTTCAGTGTAGTCTATGCCTTCTTACTAAGAAAATCCCTTAGCCACTAGTCGAGCCTTGTGACATTCACCAACACCTTCTAAGGTAAACTTGGTCTTGTATACCTATCGACACTTCGCAACATTATTTCCATGTGGTCAAGGAATAAAACCCCAAGTCTAATTCTTCAGTAAAGATTTAATTTCAACAGACATAGCCTTATCTCATTTAGGTAGTCCCTGAGTATCAACATAGGTGTCGGTATCACAAGTTTCAAGAACGTGAGCCATCAAGGAAACACTGCCATGATGTTTCTGATTGTGGATCTGCCGACCAATACTGATGTCACCAACATCAGGTCCAACGGCTTCAATGGTCTTAACAACCCATCAAGGTAAGCAAGTCTTTAGTGAAACATGTCGGTTGGTTTTAGGAATTTGTGTAGGATGGTTGATAGTTTTAGTTAATGTAGACCGAGCTATCAAGGTAAGTAGCATCATAGATAGAAGCATAGCCTACAGTAGCAGGGGTCTAGGCAGTTTATTTGGTTGTTTCAGTCGATGAAGCAAATGTGAATTCTGTTTATTAAGCACACGTTCCAAGTCCCTACCAGTCAAATCAGAAACAAAGGTCGACTTCCAGGTCGAAACTTCAATGGAAAATGCAGTGGATCTAGATTCTTTAAGAATATCAAAGGGATCACTATAAAAAAAGCTAGAAGAAGAGATCAATAACTTAATACCTGAAGTATTCTCATCAAAGACCACATTCCCGCAGAAGATAATTGATAGTTTGACAGGATCAAACAATTTATAGCCTTTTGATTCGTCACAATATCCCATCACAATGCAAGTATGACTCTTTGCATCCAATTTATCCCCACAATTATCATTGATATGTTCCCAAGCAACACATACAAAGGTTCTAAAGTGTTCGAAAAATAGTTTCCTTCCTCATTATTTCTTGATAGGAGTCATGTCATTGACAGCTCTAGTCGGAACAAGGTTCAAGAGATAGTTTGAGCAATAAACAAATTCTGCCCAAAATTTTGTCAAAAGGTCTTTGGTCTACATTAGACATCGATCCATTTCTACCAAAGTCCTATTCTTCCTCTCTGCCACTCCATTCAGCTGAGGACTGTGAGGGACATATCTATGCCAAGAGATACCATTATATAATAGATAATATTCAAACTTTCATCTCACATATTCTCCAACATTGTTTGATCTCAAAAATTGAATAGGTCAATCACATTGCTTTTCATCCAATGCCGTAAATTCCTTGAATTGTTCAAAGACATGACCCTTATTTTTCAAGAAATAGACCCATGTAAACCGAGAGAAATCATCAATAAAGGTTCAAATATAGTTCACACTTGCTAATGAGGTTTTGGTCGTGAAATAGAGATAATTGTGAACAAGGTTGAACCAATCCTATGCTCGCCATGCTTTCCCAGAATCAAAGGCTTCCTAATGATGCTTTCCAAGAACACATCCAGTACAAACTGAATCAAGTGGAACAATCTTTGGGAGGATAGTAACCATATTCTTTGTTACCATCATCTTCAAAATTTGAAAGTTCAGATGTCCGAGTTGTTCATGCCAAATTTGACTTCAGTTGTCGGTCTGAGATAAAAGTGCAGTTGGTCCAGAATCATTATGGGGAGAGACACAAAAATTATATAGTTTGCCTTTGGGATCTAAATAAAAAGTAGCAAAAAATGATCCATCATGCCTCAGATCCTTTGCGATAAAATGATCTGACCAAAACTCATCTTTCTAGTCTAGGTGAGTTGAGCAACTAAGAGAAAATTCATGCTCAAGCCAAGCACATGGTAGACATTGGAGATTCTACCATGTCAACATTCAATATCTCCGCTTCCAATGACCATGAGGGCATAATCATCAGCTGCATAATTCTTTTGTTATGGAGCTCCAATTAAGGAAGAGAACAAAGAAGCATCCTTAGCCATATGATGAGTGCAACTAGAATCGACTATCCACTCAGTTTGAGTGGTGTGGGAATGCAATGCATGGGAAGTGATGATAGAAAAGGTAAAATTATCTGCAGGTCGATTGATTAAGTGGACATCCAACACATATTCTTCAAGATGCTTGACCTTTTCTTCCAGATACTTTTTCTTCTTCCAATATATTTTCTCCATACGTCCCACATTTCCACAATAGTGGTAGGTTTTCTTCTTTCGATTCTTCTTGGTTGAAGCCAACTTGTAAAAATTTCCTTTAATAGGTTGGTTTATACACTCATGTAGTTTATTCAAGGTGTCCAATTGACCTTGTTCTTTATAATTTTGCTCAACCTTGACTTTGGCCAAGTGATCTTGGTGTCTACTACCAATATCCCCTTCATCAAGCAACTTTTGTTGATCCTGATCAATAAATCACATAAAGTATAAAAGGAAAATTCCTTACCATCTTCCTTGCGTGACATCCAAATGGTTCAAAATGAGGATCAGAACACATCATAAGGTGTCTTCAAATTCATTAAGACCAGTTCAATGAGTTGTCCATCCTTGTTTGGAAAAAAATTCCCACATTCACCCATCTAATTTATCCCTTTGATACAAGCCAAATAGTCCTCAATCCTTTCAAAGGAATGGGGAGTCTATAGAGATCAACTTCCTTGCGTGACATCCAAATGGTTCAAAATGAGGATCAGAACACATCATAAGATGTCTTCAAATTCATTAAGACCAGTTCAATGAGTTGTCCATCCTTGTTTGGAAAAAAATTCCCACATTCACCCATCTAATTTATCTCTTTGATACAAGCCAAATAGTCCTCAATCCTTTCAAAGGAATGGGGAGTCTATAGAGATCAACTCTTTCTCTATATGCATTACTTTAATTTCATTAACCTTATCAAACAATGACTTTAACTTATTCCATGCAACATCAGGATAGTTGATCCCACTTTATGAATGTGAATTTCCCTTGAAATCTAGGTCATGATGACCCCCAACAACATCATCCTTCTTTTCTTCGATGGCAAACTTAGCCTGGTCATCCATAGGATTTGGAATAGTAGTCTTGGTATACTACCAAAGTCCCTTGCTCTTTAGCAATGTTTCCATTTATGACACCCAGATTGCATAGCTATGGCCATTCCAAATAACAAGTTCTATTTTGGAAGCCATCCTTATGATATCTTATAGATATGATGCAAGTTCAAAAGGTATCCATCGACAAATATTCATCTTAGATTCGATCAACCCTAGATCTGACTCAACACAATATGTGGAAAATAGACATGCAACATGTTAGGTTAAAACCAATAGATATGATACCATGTTGGGAAAACACCTTTGAACAACTGGACAGATAACATAAAATAGCAGTAGGGATATAAAAGTATTCCAAGAATAGAGATGGTTTCAATAGACACGGTAAACAACACTTAATCACAATGCATTATGATCAGAATATCACAATGCATTATCTCTTGCATAGTTCAACATATCAATACAACCCATAGGGTCATTCATTTATAGTCTCCAGATCTAACAAAATTCCTTGATTTGAGGGAGATCTAGTCCACAAGTAAGGGTCAGTTTTCCTAACCATTTCTGAAAGGATGCAATGTTCCATTGATTAGTCAGTTGCTTGATCCAAGCCAATCATCCAATTGAATGCGTCATCAACAATCCAGTTGATTGATCAATAGACTGCTTCGTCAAGTATTCAATCGACCGTTATGTTAGGCAATTGTTGAATTTTGATGGACTCTCTAGAAGTGTGATGAACCTGCATAACCTTAGGTTCCAACAGGATCTAACTCTACAATTCCTCAAATAGATATTAGGGGCACTTGAAATTCCACCACCACTAGTGTGCATCAAAATATAGACACTTATCTCTATGGAATTCCATTGGTAAGTATGCTAGACCCACCACCCAATATTCCTATTCCTATTATGGCAATGGATAGCAATTTAGTGCCTACCAATAAATTTTCGGGTCATAACCCCAGACGCGCATCAACCTTATCTTCAAGTATCCCTGATGGTGGGTATGATTTACTAAACATGGGTTTTCTCTAAGGTTGGGATGGTCCATCCAACACCACCTACATGGCCATAGGTTATCATAATCCTCAAAGCATTCCTAACTATTGGCGATAACCTATTTTTGGGGGAAAAGATTCATTGTGGACCGTTAATGTTCCGACATAAGCTTTGTACCCTTGAATAACAATGCCTCATGGAACTATCCTTTTCCTTTGGGTGGTAACACTGTGAGGGTCATCCTTCTCCACAAACTGTCATCATTCCTAGGGGAAATCTTCCTCTTTAAGTTGTAATATGCCAATGGGCATTGCTCCACCCATCAATGCCGCTCTACAATGGAATGTTTTTTTTGTTGTGGCACCAATCCACTTGTTAATAGCACTCCACTATGGAGTGGATTTTTTCCTGGGGACAATCCTCCTCCCACAAGTGGTAATGTGATAGGCGGCACCAATCCACCTGTTAACACCACTATGTCATGGAGTGGCTCTTTTCTCAGGACAATCATCCTCCTTTGGGTACACCTATGTGGGGAACCATTTCTTGAAACTCCAATCGATTCTAGGGACAAAACCCTACCCCGCAGGGCTATCAAGCCTCACCCATGTGAAACATGCCTATCACAACATCAATGAGATCTCAACAAAACACATCTCCTACCAAAAATTCGACCATCCTCACAATTCAATCCATTGACTAGAGAGGAAATAAGAATAAATATAAGAAGAAGCCTCCTCATTCATGCTTACCTTCTTGGGGCTTGGTTCCTCCAGTTGACAAAGTTATTTATCCAATGGGGGCATTGGAGACTATTCTCCCCGACCCTATTGATTCAAGTGAATTTTCCAACTTACATTCTCTCTGAGATGATATTCTTCCACTAGCTATGCCCAAAGTTGATGTTCCTTTGGATATTTTCAATGATCATCCCCTCAGATTGGACCCAATTGCACTTAAAACTATCCTCGATTTTCCTTTTGAGTATGATCTCACTATTTGTAGATCCTCATATAGTGGTATTTTTTAGTCTTTTGACTTTGTCATTAAGTTGCAAGCCAATATTCTTGACGAGTCTGATTCTTTTATCAAATATTTAGACTCGTGTGATGATGAGTCTGTTACTGTAGACTCTGTTATTGGTTTTAGCTTTGATATTCCTCATGAATTTGATCTTATTGATTGTAGGTCCCCAAGCCTCGGTGTTTGTAAGTATTCATTGGTATACGTTGTGTTAGTAACAATTATTATGGAAGATATTGAAGTTGAATATACCCCAATTAAGGTAACTCACGTCAGATCTTTCATTTTAGATTTTATGAATATGATCATGGTATTGTGGTTTATTGGGTACATGATTTTGATAGGGATTCCTCATTGCTTAACATTGCTACTGAGTAAACAACAAATTGTTTTGCAACCCTTGCTTCTATAGGGGGTTCAGGTTCAGTGAAACATTGGTGGTGTCCCTGCCTTTGGTAGGAGCAGGACAAAATTTCATGTAGGGCGTTAGGTCATCATACTTGGCACGTTCTTCACTCTAGTTAGGTATATTTGGAATCTTCCATATAGGTTTAGGTTCTCCCTCCATTATGATGCATTTAAACCTTTTTCCACCCAAATTTTCCATAGGGTCGAACATGTTGGATGTTGGGGTGTCAGACTTTTCTATTTGCATTTTCCACCATTCCAATAGAACAACCTACCAAACATGGGACATTATAGTCATCACCCTCTTGTCATTTTTTCGCCCATGCTGAGTTTTCCTCATAGGCTTGGGAGCACTATTAGTACCATCATGAATTGGAGTTCAAGATCATATCTCTCTCTCATGTTTTTCTATCCATTTCTTGATGGGATCCTATTTTTTTGTTAGTTTACATCAACATTTGTTAAAATACTCACGTGTGCATATGTACCTACTGCTTTGCTGCTTATTGCTTATTGCTTATTTTTCTTTTTTGCCATTACAACCACTTTTTGCTTCTTTCCATTTATATACCTTTTCTCTTGTTCAATTAACCTATTATCCTTGGAGGAAACATGCTTACAAGTGTACATAAATATCTCAGTCCTATTTTACAATGTTTTTTTTTTGCATAGCCCTGACTCATTCCCTTGGAATGTAGGCACATGCCCTTGCAACACTTGTTTCATCCATTGTACTATATCATTCTTTATTATTTTTCAAGATATCAATCAAAATTAAAAAGTCAAAAAACAAAAAACAAAAACCAAAAATGGGAAGATATAATGTATTTGTATTCCATCATGAAAGAGAAACGACAATAGTCAGTCCTTGTCACCCTTGAACACAACACCTATTTGCGTCAATCACAACCATTTGATTTTATAGAATTTTCCTTAAGAAGTTGTACCATGATTATAAGTTTTACTCCTTCGACAAGTTATCCTTCCTGTCACTATGGAGCATTTGTCAAAGCATATGGCATTGATGAATTTAATTAGTCTTTTATTTCTCGAGTCTTACATTGCATGGGTTCATTATGAGTCATGTTGTATGTTCAAGGGAAGTTTTGTTACAAAACTATGTCAACCATTCTTCAAATATCCTTGAACAATCTTGTCAGCCTTCCTTCTGTAAGTATACAGTGGTGGATCTTCTCAGCTCTAGGCCTAACAAATCATATCAAAAAATTGATCTTTGTTTCATGTCAGTTGATGTGAGATGTATTAATTCCCTCCTTTCGATGTACCTCTTTCTATCAATGCCAAATCATTTTATAGGAAGTTGGTTTATGAACCTTAACAATACCTTGGAATTTGCAGTCATTAGTGGCAGGTATCCTCACAAATGACAGTGGGTATACATCAATGACCCCTAATCATTTGATTCTACAAGTGTTTAACATCAGTTCAATTATTCACAGTTTCTAGAATGTACTTGGTACCTTGGAGCCCATTTTCATTATTGGTGGGTCTCCTTGCGCATGTCAACGATATACATCAATGACCGATGATTCGACGATGTTCTACCATGATTGACTACAGTTCATTTATTCGCGTGTTGTAGACTCATACTATCGTTGAGTATTTGGATTGAAGACCTTGGGAACAACACTAGTATCCCTCATCGATGCTAACTACCTAAGTTGTACAAGATTAGATTGTCGTGTTTTAATTAGTTTGAAGACTATTAGATATTTCACTCCTCATAATGTTAGTTTTCATTACATATGTACTTTTTGACATGGATTTAATGTGTATTTTTCATGGCCATGCTTGTTTACTACTGAGCATGGGTAGATCTGCCTAAGTAAATAGTATGTTTACTACTAAGCATGGGTATAATTTATGACTCCTGCATCTACAATTATTGTCCTAAGCCACTCATCCACAATTATGGATTATTTCACTTAATGTATTTCGACCATGAACTTCACTTCTGACCTCACACATTAGGGGGATCTATTATAATGATATTTAACACCCTCAACGATGAAGACCAGAAGTGGCCATGAAGCCCCTTTTCTACACCAGAGATTGACTTGGAAATATTGAAAATTGCACTATACTAGGACATGGTTACTACTTTCCTTCAGAAGAGCAGTGATCGATCGAAATATTTGGCTCTAAAGGGGTGACCAAGCAGGCCTGGTCTCTACATTTGGGCCTATAGGAATGACCAATGCTTTAAGTGAAGATAACAAGCACTAAAAGGTGCGCAAATAGTTAAACAAAATCTCATTTACATATGGAAAAGACTTGTGAAGCATGCAAAGCATTCACCTTGGGAACATCACCTAGTATAGACATAATGAAAGGCTATAAAAGAGACCCTTAGGGTGAATATCCATAGGTTTGATAGATTGAAATATCGGACGATGTTAGGCTAAAGAAGATAGAGTGAAAAAATTCCATTGGTCGGAGCTTTAGTGATTGAGGCTAATGGCAAGGGAGAGAACTCAAATGATGGAGGAATATAGTACCACAAGCAATGACCAAAATTATTGTAAGTATTTATTTATCTATATTTAATACAAATCGATTCGATCCCCCCCCAAAAGATCCATGTCAATGTGTTTTTGTTGAAGTAATGCATTGCTTAGTTTATTTATGCATTGTGATTCATTATCTATAGTAGGAATAGGAAGGTTTGTGGTTTGTTTATGTCAAGGTGAGTCCAATAGATTTAGGAGCAATGAACCAGAATTCAAGATCCACACTCAATGAAACCATGAGACAAACTTCGTTTAAAAGGTGCATACTCTTTCATTATTTAAAAGCTTTATTTTAGGATGCATGATAAATTTATGGAAAGGTTTTTATAGTTTATTTGTATCTCTGTCAATGAACCTAACCCACTCACCAGGGAGAGAGCGTTTTTATTTATAGAACTACGATGATTTCCTTCACAACACTTGGCTTTCAACTAGGGTTACATATACACATATATGAAACTCTCATGATAGCAAATAAATTTGAATTTAACTACTTTACCTTCTTGCTCTAATACTCATTAGAGAAATTTTGAGCTCTAAAATGGGCCTCCTAAGGAAAATAATCAAATAATAGTTAAAATAATAAAATAAGAGTTATGAATTTTAGAGGAAAAGAAAAAAAACTATTTTTTTTTTCTTTGTATCTTCAACTTATCTCCTTGAAGGTTTACTCAAATTTCAAGTGTAGACACTTGTTGGATGTGGAATTGAATTTTTCATCCAACGAATACCCACAATGAATATTTTTAATAGACCCTAGTTAGATATGCTAAAACATAATAAAAATGCATTTAAATATGTTTTATATTTGTATATTTAGCTTATCTCACAATGAGTCTATTAGAAGTATGCAATGTGGGTCCTTATTGGATGCGATCTTGAATTCTACATCCATATAGTTCCTACACTTGAAATTTGAGCAAAACTATAAGGAGATAAGTTGAAAATACGAGAAAAAGTATTTTTTTTCTTTCCCTCCAACACTTTTTACTCTTATGGTTGACATCATCACCCTAAATCCTATTGGTTCTTTTAAAGTGGGTTTTGATAGTACATTTTTAGGCCCATTTTTTACCTCAAAATTTCTCTAATTCCTTTGATAGCTTCTATGTTGGCATCAATGTATAAAAAAATGTCCATATCAAAATATAACAACACTAACATTGCCGAAGTTAGGATTATTTCAACACCTGAAATATCTACTCATGCAATGTTAACCATACAAATTATATTTATTTACTTTGAAAATTTGACTATGGTTGCAGTATCTTCAAAAAAACTTTGATGAACCTTTGGTAATATCTCTCTATATCTAAAAATAATCTTACTTTTGCAAAATTCTTAGGGGTAGTTCAATTGGATATGGCCTCAATATTATTAGGTCCATTTTTAATCCTTCTTTCAATATGATATGTCCTATATACTAAATATTTGATAAGATTCATAAACAAATTATGTTGATGTAATAACTGCAAAAGGATTCAAATGTGTTCCTCACTTTCCTCTTCATTCTGAGAATAAATCGTAATTTCGTCAATGAATACCATTTTTTTTTATCTAAGTACTTTTGTAACACATTGTTCATTAATATCATGAAAATGATCAGTGGATTGGTCAAACCAAAAGGTAAGACCAAGAACTCATGGTGTCCATATAAAATTATAAATATGGTCTTGGTAATTACTTCTTCTTCTACCTTGATATGATGATTTTATCTTAGATCCAATTTTGAGATCATTGCAACTCCTTTAATATAGTCAAATATGTCAACAATCCTAGGTAGTGGATATTGCTTCTCAATTGTGACTTAGTTCAATAACTACTAGTCAATGCACATGTGGAAATTATCATCCTTTTTTTAACAAATAACATTAGTGATCCCAAAAGGGAAACACTTAGTTGAATGAATATTATATCTAATAAGTCTTTCATCTTCATCTTAAGCTCACTAAGATCATTAGTTCCCGATCAAAAAGGTGGATTGGACATCAGGGTTGCGCCAGGCACAAGTTCAATTTTATAATTCACTTCTATTATTGGTAAAAATATGGATAATTCTTCTGAAAAAACACCCATAAACTCTTTTACTATTGGAAAATAATCTACCTTAGTTTTCAATTCATTATTCACTTCATTTATGTGAATAATAAAACCTTTGCACATACTTTGTTTTCCCTATATAGTTTATATCTATCGAACTACTACTAAGGTTTTATATCCTTCAATGCTTTTATATAAGGCTTAATCATCCAAGCATTCAACCTTGTTTTCAAAAAAATCCACTACAGATTTGTGAAGTTCTAACCAATCCTATTGAAGTATGGCATGATAATATCCTAAATCTAATTCATGGGACTAAATGCTACTCTTCCAACCATCCAAAACTACCATACATAATGTACTATCTCACTGAACACTTCTTGGTAGCATTGTCGATATGTACCTTCTAAGGATCTTGGATCTCGTTGACGATAATATTACAATTGGACACCACTTGAAGTGAAATAAAATTGTGGGTGCTACGTATGTCAATCAAAATAATACATGTTTTACCAGAAATAGCATCTAAATATCCCTACTACATTTCTTGTTGGTCATCTACAATTGCGTATACTTTGCATCTAACATCCTCCCCCACTATATCTTCACATTCCATATTGTTCACTATACCCTTGTCGTATTCTTTCTCTAAAGGAATTGGTAAGATTTATGTCCTATGTCTCTACATATGTAACATTTGATCCTTAGGTTGTTGAATGAAATATTTCCTTAGTTCTATCCTTCTTTTCTTTTGTAATCTAGCTAGTTGTAACATCAGTTGAAGTTTCTATGATCATTTCTCCTCCTCCAAGTTTTCTATGATAGTTTTAAACCTTAACAGTGCAGTAAAAACTCATACAGATTCTTAACCATTAACAGAAAATACACAATGGCACACGCATAACACAGAGATTTTCACCTGGAAACCCTTAACCGGGAAAATCCAACAAAACTTAGAGCCGCACAACTCTTTTCATTATATGTTTTCTTAACCATTTACAATACAATATATGGTATTCACAACATCTAAAACCCTAATTCGTTTACTCGAAATTAGGTTACAACCTTAATCCCTTTACCAGGATTAGATAGAATACAATGGGCCGAAACAACAAAAAAAACAAAAACAACCCAAAATATTTTTGCGCTCTGCGAGGACTCCAGGGGCCTAACAGTCCGAAACGAAGGGGGGGGGCCTGGCAGGATACCCCCCGCTCTTGCCGTGCCCGACGCAGGAGGGGATCGTGGTGTACACGCACCCACCATGTGAAGAGATATAACACACCCAACATTCTCCCACTTGTTGTTCTCTTCACATACAAGACAAATTTATGACTTCAACAGTCCAGGGAAACAATGCCCATGTTCTCTTTACACCAAGAGAACTTCTGAGTACTCACAGACTTTGTCAAAGAGTCTGTAACATTTTCCAAAGTATCAACCTTCTCCATCAATACTTTGTTTTGTTCAACCATGTCTCTGATGAAATGGTACTGCACATCAATGTGCTTTGTCTTCGAGTGATAAGCAGGATTCTTTGCCAGAAAGATTGCACTTGAGCTATCACAGCCTATCTTCACTGCATTCTGAAAAAAACTGATACCTGAACACAACCTTTACAACCATATAGCTTCCTTACTTGCATGGGTAGCTACCATGTATTTAGCTTCTGTAGTTGAGAGTGCAACTATAGCTTGTCTTCTACTCATCCAATTGATTGCTCCTCCAAATAGTTTAAAAATGTAGCCACTTGTAGATCTTCTGTGATCAAGATCTCCATCCCAGTTAGCATCAACAAATCCTTGTATATCTATCTCTCTATTTAGTCCGGGTCTTCCTTGGTAGCAGATTGCAAAATCTGTAGTGCCACGCAAATACCTGAAGACCCTCTTTACTGCAGTCCAATGTTCCTTTCCTGGTTTTGACATATATATGCTAAAAAATCCCACTGCATGAGCTATATTTGGTCTGGTACAGACCATAACATACATCAAACTGCCAACAACACTCGCATAGGGAACATGAGACATGTCCTCTACCTCTTCTTATGTCGTGGGACACTGTTCTACAAATAACTTTACACCTATAGGAATGGGCACCTTCACTGGTTTGCTTTCCTGCATATTAAACCTCTTCAATATTGTCTCAACATATTTCCTCTGATTCAACCATAGTTTCTTGTTTTCTCGATCTCTTTTTATTTACATGTCCAAAATAAAATTTGCAGCACCAAGATCTTTCATGTCAAATTCAGATGACAACTGATTTTTGACATCCTTAATGATTTCCTTGTTGTTTCCAATTAGCAAGATATCATCAACATACAATATCACATAAATAAAATGATCACCAGTTAGTTTGAAATAAACACAGTGATCAGCTTTGCTTCTTGAGAAGTCAAGTCCCAGTATATAAGTATCAAACTTTTGATACCACATTCTTGGAGATTGTTTCAGTCCATAGAGGGACTTTTTCAGCTTACAGACAAGCTCCTTTTTACCTTTCACCACAAACCGTTCTGGTTGCTTCATATAGATTTCTTCATTAAGTTCTCCATGTAGGAATGTCGTCTTCACATCCATCTACTCTACTTCAAGATCAAAAGCAACAGAAATAGATAAAATAAATCTAATAGAAGTCAATTTTGCAACAGGTGAGAAAATCTCACCAAAATCGATGCCCTCAATTTGGGAATAACCTTTCGCTACTAGTCGAGCCTTGTACTTCTCCACTTTACCTGCTGCATTTAACTTCTTCTTGAAAACCCATTTGCTTCCAACAGGTTTTCTTCCTTCTGGCAACTCAACCAGATCCCATGCCTCATTTTTGTCCAAGGCATCCATTTCCTCCATCGTGGCCTTCTTCCATAGTTTATTATCTTCTGAATCCATTGCCTCTCTAGCAGTTCTAGGATCATCATCAATAATAGATAACAAAAAATTAGAGCGAAAATCAGGTGGACTATACCTTTCACCTTGCCTTCTTACTCGGTCAGATCTCCTCAAGACCGAAGCCTGTGGTTCCACCTCTTCATCTGATTCAGACGAATCTACTTCTTCATCTGATTTAGACAAATCTGGTTCCTCAAATGAACCACCTCTTTCATCCTTAATATCAAACTGTAGCTTCTTTGGATCCTTTTCCTTTTGTGCATCTTCAATCCTGGAAGTGTTTTCAACTTCTTTGAAGATCACATCTCGAATGTAAACTACTTTCCTTTTTACTGGGTTCCACAGCTTGTAACCTTTCACTCCATCCTTGTAGCCAATGAAGATACATTTTTCTACTTTATTATCCAACTTGCTCCTTTTTTCCTTTGGAACATGCACAAAAGCATCACACCCAAACACTCTGAGATGTGAGAGAGAGGGTTTCTTACCAGTCCAAGCCTCATGAGGTGTCCTGTTTACCAAGTAACACGCAGTGTCAACAGCTTCTGCCTAGAATTGTTGTGTTAGCCCTGCATGACTGAGCATACTCCTTGCCTTTTCCATCAACGTCTTGTTCATCCTTTCTGCAACCCCATTCTGTTGAGGTGTGTATGGAGTAGTCTTTTGCCTTGCTATTCCACACGTTTTACAGAACTCCTCAAATACATTTCCATAGAATTCTCCACCGTTATCTGTTCTTAGCACTTTTATTTTCTTTTCAGTTTGATTCTCTACAAGAGCCTTAAATTCTTTGAATCTATTATAAACCTCAGATTTCTTACGCAGGAAATAAATCCATGTTTTTCTTGAGAAATCATCTATGAATTAAACATAATACACAGATTTACCTAGTGATGGAACAGGCACAAGTCCAAACACATCACTGTGTATTAACTCTAAGATTCCTTTAGCTCTTACAACACCAGATGAGAATCTTTCCTGATTCTATTTACCATACAAGCAATGTTCACAGAAATCAAAATCTAGTGTGTAATCAGACATGCCTTCAGCCATACTTTTACCTTGTAATAGTCGAAGACCCTTCTCTCCAATATGTCCCAGCCTTCAATGCCATAGCGTTGTCTTCTCACTAGAGATAGTAAGGACTCTGTCTCCTTAATTTTTACCCTTAGGAACAATAGTACTGTTACATCCATTATTAAAAGTGCTTCCCAACAACTTGTATAGAGTTCCAATCCGAGCTCCCCTCATCAACACCATTTATCCTCGAACCATCTTGCATGTGTTCTTCTCAAACATAGTTTTCACACCTGCATAATCCATTTTACTTACAGATATGAGGTTTCTAGCCAGTTTTGGAATGCGTAGAACCCCGGGAAGAGTTCTAACCCTTCCATCTTTGAGCAATAGCTTGATCTTTCCTTGACCTATGATTTTCGCCACCGAGTTGTCTCCCAAGAATACATCACCTCCATCATACTTTTCATATTCAGAAAACCACTCCCCGTGAGGAGTCATATGAAAGAATGCACCTAAGTCAATCAACCACGAGTCATGCTCTGCATGTGTACTTGAAGATGCCAAGTACACATCTCCTCCTTCCTCTGTAGATTCTTTCCCATCTACGGATGGAGCATCATTAGATCCTCTGCTTTTATCAATATTTTTGGATTTACAATCCTTCTTGTAATGCCCAGCTTTACCGCACTTCCAACATTTTCGTACAGAAGGTCCTGGAGATTTAGATCTCCCTCTAGATTTAGATCTGCCACCTGAAGACTTATTTTTAGATCTGTCTCCAGGGCGACCTCTCACAAACAAGGCATCCTTGGTTGAACTATCCATGGATTTCCGCCTCATTTCCTCTGATAGCAGGGATTCAACCACATCATCAAAGATTAGGTTGGTTGTGTTACTCCCAACAGCTATAACCGGACTATGCCATGAATCTGGTAGAGAGCACAACAAGCTAATACATTTTTCATCATTAGTAATCGTAATACCAACAGATGTCAACTGACTTACCAGAGTATTGAAGGCATTTAGATGCTCTGACACAGAGTCTCCTTCATTCATCCTTAGAAGGTACAATTTCTTTCGAAGAAATAACTTATTTACCAGGGACTTTGACTGATACAAATTTCCTAGCTTATCCCACAGTTTCTTTGCACTATCTTCTTCAGATACATTCACCAACACCGAATCTGAGAGGCAAAGTCGAATCGTGCTCCTTGCTTTTCTTTCTAGCTTATCCCATTCTTCTTTTGCCATACCAGTGGGCATGGTACCTGGATCTACTACGATCCATTGTTCTCTATCTACCAGAAGATCTTCCATCTTGAGCTTCCATAGCTCAAAGCTCTGACCGTTAAATTTCTCAATCTCAATTCTAGAAGTGCTCGCCATCCTTTCAACAAAAGAATCACAGCTGCAAAGCTCCCACTGAAACCAGGTTTATCACAGATCCAAGATCAAGCCAAACCCTTGGAAACAAAGGCATCCCTCTAAACCCAATAATGCTCTGATACCAAATGATTGTTTTAAACCTTAACAGTGCAGTAAAAACTCATACAGATTCTTAACCACTAACAAAAAATACACAATGGCACACGCATAACACAGAGATTTTCACCTGGAAACCCTTAACCGGGAAAAACCAGCAAAACTTAGAGCCGCACAACTCTTTTCATTATATGTTTTCTTAACCATTTACAATACAATATATGGTATTCGCAGCATCTAAAAACCTAATTCGTTTACCCAAAATTAAGTTACAACCCTAATCCCTTTACCGAGATTAGATAGAATACAATGGGCCGAAACAACAAAAAAAGCAAAAACAGCCCAAAAAAAATTTGTGCTCCACGCGGACTCTGGGGGCCTAACGGTCCAAAACAAAGAGGGGGGGGCCTGGTGGGCTACTCCCCCCTCCTGTTGCGCCCTCACTACTAAGGAGGGGATCATGGTGTACACACACCCACCATGTGAAGAGATATAACACACCCAACATTCTAGTTGTTTTTTCTTTGGTTGAGTCTTCCAATAAACTCTCTATTCCTTTGTACTTAAGCTCCACATAGCCAATTCCTCAACATCACATCAATTAAGGTCTTAGTCATAAAGGTTTTAACTTTTTCCCTAGCATGATCTCCCAAACCTCCAATAAACCGATCAAGTTGAGAATCCTTATGGATCTATCTTGGTATTCTCTAGAGAGTTGAAATCATTCAACATCATGTGTATTTGGATATCAACCAACTAAGCTTCTTCTTCATTTCCATGTTTGACATACCCATTAAAGGTATGATTCTTATGTTTCCCCCAACTCAAAGTGTATCTTTTTTTGCTTCCATGAAAGACTTGTCCCATTGCAATCCACTAGCCACTCCCCATCATTTGGAGGATAGTATCCAAGGTCAATCTTATTCTTTAGGGCTCATGAACCCACACAATAATATTCTCATTAAGCAGTCAACATGTCACTTGTAGGAATTGATCATAGGTGGGGAGGATAACTCTCCTACTCTCAATTTCTTGAGCTAGACTCAATTGACGAATCATAACTTAACTTCCAAAACTTGAGTGAATCATCTAGGACAAGGGCCTCTTCTATTGATGATCACTTCTCCCTATTCTTTTATTTAGAACCCTAATATTTTAAGACCCCCTTAAACTTGTGAAGATAAGTGCATTTCTAATTAACTGGGATTGCCAATCTCTTTATGTCTTTAATACTCTCTAGGATTCTAGTGACTATCACAAGAAAAGTAATTATGGCTAATTCTATATCTTTCTCTTGGGCACATGGATTGGAAATATCCATAGCCAACATCCTACTTGGAATTTATTTAATAATTTTTTAAAGTGTTTACAGGGTTAAAGTGTTGCTTATGCACACCGTTATAATTTAATTTCTAGATAGAATATTCTTACAATAGTTTAGTAAGCGATACCATAATTGTTATATGTTAAGTATTGCATTTATCCACTTAATTTCTAGAGACTCTAGTTCAAGGATATGCTCACTCAATATCCATTATAGTGATCCCTTAAAAGGTTTTAGTAACTTCCAAGGTTCGTCACACCTCTATTTGTTATACTAGTGAGAAACATGCAAAATCATAGAACAATAGATAACTAATATGTAGATCAAAATCAACTAGTCTAATCTCTTATATACGCAATCATCGAATAAACAATAATAAGAGAGGAAAGGGAAGAGAAAAGTGTACACTGGACTTACATGGTAAACCCCATGTTAGCACTAGGAGATGTCTTATAACTGCAAATAAGACATGCCTAGCACATCTTGAGCTTGGGATAGCTTTGAGTGAAAATTGGTAAGATTTGTAAGGTAGGTCAAAGGAAAAGGTCACAAGGATGAAAAGCTTTGAGGATTTAAAATCAATAGGTGTCTAATACAGAGAGTGACATTTCATAGGTCATTGGCATTCAACTCAAAGGCAAATCAGACATAAACATAAGAGAATGCGGAAAAAGGAAATAAACATGTGGGTAAGGCAGCCACGCATTCATGAGAAGATATTCTAAACTCAAACATTGGTTAAAGTCTACAATCATACATTTGAAAACAACTCTCACACTTACTGGCAATAAACAGAAAACTCGGATTGTCATTAGATCCAAAACTTGGAAAAAATCAATGCACTACAATAACCATTCATGCTTTCAAATAAGAGAAGAAACGTAGAAAAGAAAACACAGTCTAACCAGTGAATGAATGATTGTTGAGCATGATAGATTCACTATTGTATTAGATGTTGAATAAAATATACACAATAAAATTTGGACCCTGTAGACCCTTTCTTCAACCCCCTCTTCCTTCTATGAGGAAGATCGAACCCCCCTTACATTACAAATGATTCTTCAACCCCCTCTTCCTTCTCTGAGGAAGATCGAACCCCCCTTACATTACAAATGATAGTCCTTATAGAAATTACAATCATACCTATTATTGGTTTTAGAAAATCAAAATAAATCTCAACTTTGCTCGCTGAATTTGATGCCCTGAAAATACTGAGCTTTATTTGGATGATTGTTGATCTGGAATTCTAGGTTTGTTTTGGACCTGCTAATATCTTTCCATCAAATACTTTATCTACTCCTTGAAGTATGGAACTGATTGCTTATCAATATCTACTCAACCTTGTAAAATTCTGCCACTTGTTCATGGTTTGGGGGAATTGATCTTTTGACTACCAGAAGATGTGGATCAAATCGTTGCATTGATGGCTTTAAATATTGAAATTGATTTGGATATGCTATAAAAGTATGGATCTGCATATGTAATGCCAATATTTTGCCTTTAATCTGAAATTGCTCTATTCCCTTTGACCAAAAATATCCTTTTAAAATATGCTTGGCCACCTATGCTTAAACTCTACCACCAAATCTGGAATGATCCAATTTGATGTTGTCTTTTTGAAGTACTGATGATAAATCTGCGGCTTCACACCTATTTACTTGACTAAAGTTGGCAATTATTTCTCCAAATATCAGAATAAATATATGAGACTTTACAATCTAAATTAATTTGCTCCTTCAAAGCATCTTCACAAACATCCTCGAACTCTAAAAAGATTGAGTAAAATTTCATATACAAAACCATCAATTTAGCAGAGAGAAACACTGAGACCAACAACTATTTTATGCTCAGATACATATTAATGCTACCAATCTCTCTCATTTTGTCCATATCAAAATTTTGAAACAGAGGTCTATTGGGCGCAATTGATGTACATATGGACTCTATAGCAACCCAGTGTTTTATGTGATACTTGCGCACACTTCTTTGTTAACAGTTGGCAATTGATTTAAATGCTCAGCCTCTTAATAACCTCAGGCTATCTTCAACACATTCCACCTTGATGTTCCTCTTGTGTTCCTTCAATGCTTTTGCAAGCATTCACCTCCAACACTTAGCTTTAAACAATATTATAGCTGGCACTCCCTTAACTTGGTTGCGTGTTCACCCTCAGGCATTTTCCTTTGAACGTTTGGAATTCGACCCTGGCACTCGAACAACTTAAAACCCTGATTATGACATTGAGGACGACTTTTACACATATGCTGGGCACTTGAAAGTTGTGCGCAGGCTCTTGGCATATTGAACAATCCATATTACTTCTTTAACATTTGCATTGATGCTTGAACCTTGACATCTGTGATACATGTCATTTGAACTCAGTGCTCATGGATAGGATATCCAACTCAACGTGTTTTGCACAACAGTTCATCCATGAGCTCTCCTCGTGGCGCTAGGTGTAAGCACTTCCTCCATGCCTTGGCTAGAAATTTGGGTAGCTTTGGTCGAATTTTGTACAAGTTGGCACGATACTTGGAGTGAGGGTTGGTCTGCCTTGCTACCATAATCCTATCCTACATGTGCCGTGGAATTTTGGAACTTGCCAAAAATTTTGACAAGGTAAGGTAAATTTGAGTGCTAACACTCATCCACGGAACTTGCCAAAATTCATGTGCGGTGGAATTTTGGAACTTGCCAAAATTTTTGACAAGGTAAGGTAAATTCGAGTGATAACACTTATCTACGAACTTGCCAAAATTCATGTGTCGTGGAATTTTGGAACTTGCCAAAATTTTTGACAAGGTAATTTAAATTTGAGTGCTAACATTACAAATGGGAAAACATCCACATGAGGGCTAACAATCATCCACGGAATTTGCCCAAAATTTTGACAAGGTACTTGGTAAGTTTGAGTGCTAACACTCCAAATGGGGAAAACATCCACGGGAAGGCTTGATCTTATTTATTCTTTAAAAAAATCTAACTCTTACTATCTTCAACGCCCACACGTCACATTCCACGGTAAGGTAAATTTGAGTGCTAACACTCCAAATGTGGAAAACATCCACAGGAAGGCTAACACTCATCCACTGAAATTGCCAAATTTTTTGACAAGGTAAGGTAAATTTGAGTGCTAACACTCCAAATGGGGAAAACATCCACAGGAAGGCTTGATCTTATTTCTTCTTTAAAAAAATCTAACTCGTACTATCTTCAACGCCCACACGTCACATTCCATATTCACTTTTTGGAACTTGGCCAAAAATTTTGACAAGGTAAATTTGAGTGTTAACACTCCAAATGGGGAAAACATCCACACGAAGGCTTGATCTTATTTATTCTTTAAAAAAATCTAAATCTTACTATCTTCAACACCCACACGTCACATTCCATATTCACTTCATGTCACAATGACATACTATAATGTGCATATGATGTTTCAACAACATGCACTAAAAGGGTCTCCTTCATATCTATTATATAGCTAGAGGTATGGAAGATTACATCCCATAACAAATCTGGAATAAATATTTTTCCACTTATCTTATATAAAGAAGAATAATAAGAGAGTTTTACTTCATGATGCATGTGGGATAACCCATTTTTTTAATATAGAGTTATGAAGAGTATTATGCTTTCTTTGATAGATACAACTAGCAACACCACACTAGTCATCATTACATATTCAAACATTCCCCCTTAATGATGACTAGGGAGAAATAATACAAATGGAGGAAGATGCCATTACATTAACACCCCCCTTGATGACAACTTCCAGAATTCCCAATAAGATGTGATTATGAACACACTTTGCCTCATAGATTTGATGAAGATATCAACCGCTTCTCACTTGATCATGAAATTACACTTGAACCAAGTTGTACGATGAACTCTGCAGAACACCACAATAGTGTACAAAAACCTAAGATGGCCTATATAATGGAAAATGTGGCTAGAAGACAATCATCACAACCATAACCCAACTAATAGTTGAAAGAAATTTACAAGAGAGGAAAGGGAAGAGAAAATAGTAAACTGAATTTACATGGTAAAACCCTAAATGGGGAAACATCCACGGGAAAGCTTGATCTTCTCTATTCTTCAGGAAACTCCAACTCTCCAACTCTTACAATCTTGAGCACCCACACATTACATTCCATCTTCACTTCATGTCACACTAATATACTATAATGTGCTTAAGATGTTTCATCAATATATCATAAAAGACTCTCATTCAACTTTATTGTATAGCCTGAGCAATGGAAGATTTACATCCCATAACACATGTGGGATAAATATTTTTCCACTTCTCTTATATAAAGAAGGTTAATAAGAAAGTTTTAATTCATGATGCATGTGGGATAACCCCTTTTTATAATATAGAGAGTTATGAAGAGTATTCTTTATTCTTTGCTAGATACAACCAACAACACCACACTAGTAATGATTATATATTCCAACATTCCCCCTTAATGATGACTAGGGAGAAATAATACAAATGGAGGAAGATGCATAATTTACATTAACAACCCCTTTTATGTCAACTTACAAAATTCTCAATAAGGTGTGAATATGAACACACTTCGCCTTATGGATTTGATGAAGATAACAACCGCTTCTCACTGATCATGAAGTTGCATTTGAACCAACTGTACAATGAACTCTACAAAACATCAAAATAGTGTACATAAACCTTAGATAGACAATACAATGGAAAATGTGGCTAGCAAACATTGATCACAACCATAACCCAACTGATAGTTGAAAGAACTCTACAACAGACCTCATTATGAATATAAGAAACCCAATGGTCTAAACATCGGAAATGTGTTGCACATGTAGTCTTCACAACCAAGCTTAAAGATGCAATAATTTTGCAATAGACTTCATTACAATAAAAAGAACCCTAGATGGTCCTATACATCGAAAAACATTTCATGTAGATAACCGTGACCTTACAAAAGAAGATGATCATTCATTACATTACATTATTACTAGAAGAAGGTAATATTATGTGGTATTTTATTACATTACATTCCTTCTTAATTATCATTCCCCCTTAATGATGACTAGGGAGAAATAATACAAATGGAGGAAGATGCGGTACATTAACATCCTCTTTTATGTCAACTTCCAAAATTCTCAATAAGATGTGAATATGAACACACTTCACCTTATGGATTTGATGAAGATAACAACCGCTTCTCACTGATCATGAAGTTGCATTTGAACCAACTGTACAATGAACTCTACAAAACATCACAATAGTGTACATAAACCTTAGATGGCCAATACAATGGAAAATGTGGCTAGCAAACATTGACCACAACCATAACCCAACTGATAGTTGAAAGAACTATGCAATAAACCTCATTATGAATATAAGAAACCCAATGGTCTAAACATCGGAAATGTGTTGCACATGTAGTCTTCACAACCAAGCTTATAGATGCAATAATTTTGCAATAGACTTCATTACGAATAAAAGAACCCTATATGGTCCTATACATCGAAAAACATGTCATGTACATAATCGTGACTTTACAAAAGAAGATGGTCGTTCATTACATTCCATTATTACTAGAAGAAGGTAATATTATGTGGTATTTTATTACATTACATTCCTTCTTAATTACAAGTTCAACTCTCTCGAATAAAGAGCCAAAAGGTTTCAACTTTGATGATGTCAAGCATAAGTTGTAGAGACGAACAATGTTGAATGACCATAGATAACAACTTCAATATCCTTAAGATATGAAGGAATGACTGAACCAAGCTGTCCCACAACTCTTCACAAATACCCCTTTGGAGAAAGTGAAGTAAACAGAGAGCTAATATGCACAAAAGAACTTCCAAGAATAAAGCATATAAACATCATGATAAGTCCATAATGACAAACAAAGATCAAGACATGACATGAAATGATAGAAAAATATGAAATTGCATTAACACAAACAAGAGTTAGCAACAAAATATAGATATTGAGCAAAATATGGATGTAAAAAAAATTGACATCACTTAGATATGAAAAAATATTGCCATCAAGCAACTAAATCTTTGGCATTGGTTGGTTTCTTATTGTCACCATGACAAGATATTGCTAGAGATACATGCCCATGAAAATGTCAAACATCTTCCACACAAGAAAGTTAGTGACAAGTAAAACAAGAACGTGAGACATCCTCTGCAAACATGACGATTATAGTGAAGAAACTATAAACTAATGCATAAAATCCAAGAAGCTAATGGTAAGCAAGAGCATAAATATTATGGATGTAAGAAATTGATATCATTTATATATTGAAAAATATTGTCATCAAACAACTAAGTCTTTGATATAGTTGGTTTCTTGTTGTCACCATAATAAGATGCTAGAAATACACACCCCTTAAAATGTCAAACATCTCCCACAAAAGAAAGTTAGTGAAAAGTAAAACAAAAACCAGAAATACAAACCTAACACGATTATAGTAAATAAACTATAAACCAATGCATACAAATAAAAACCTAAAAACAAGAATGAGCAAAATAACCCAGATTTGAACTTACTCTTATTTTTCAAATTACTTTTGACAATAAAAGATTTGCAAAAGCTTATACACATCAATCTCAATATTTAATCAAAATATTTATTTAAATTTTAATAAAAAATATCAAAATATTTATGTCTCAATATCTTTAAAATATCACATTTATAAAATGTAAAGCATATAAATGATAAATTAATCAAACTTTATTTAAGATTATTTAACATAAATAAAACCTTCGTAATCAATAAGATATAATTACAAAGAAAGGTCAATCCCAAAACCCTAAGTAAATAAATATATATTTATTTAAAGTTTGATATAAAAAAAATTAAATGACAACCATATATATATATATATATTTAAAAATATTAAAAAATAAAATAAAATATATATTTAAAATTTAAAATATTTAAAAATATATATTAATATTTAAAAATATTTAAAATATTTAAAAATATATAAATATTAAAAAATAATAAAAATATCTAAAGTAAATTAAATATATTTAAAAATGAAATATATTTAAAATTTAAAATATGTAAATGGAATTACATACAATAAAACAAATCATATGAAAAATATTTACATAAAAAGGGATTAAGAAATAAACATATGAGATAACCAAAAGAAGGATTGATACCCTCAAACGCAAACAAGCACACACATTATCAAATTGAAATGTTAAAACTGACGCAAGGAAACCCTAGCACCAAAGGCAGAGAGTAGAGAAACGACTATACAAACATCGTACGATGTTTGTACAATGAACATAGGGATGAAATGCAGGCTATACAACGTGATTTGGAAGAGAAAAACAACAGATCTGAGAGGGAAAGACACCCAACCAATAAAAAAAAAATCTTCAACGAAAAACATCTGTAAGATGGCCCATGAAAGAGAAAAATGTAGATCTGAGAGGCAAGTTGGCCTCAAGTAGGAAAAACCCTCACAAAATCGTCCCACACAAAGAAAAAATTGCAGAAAACTAGTCATAAATTCACCCAGCACAAAAAATGTAGAGAAAAAGAGCAAAACAAGGCCATATGGATCTATACGGGTCTGTACAGGGCATGAAGAGGCGAGAGAAGCAACCCAAAAGATAGATCGACAAAAATTACACTTGTAAAAAAAATCACTTCAAAAGGCCTCACGGATCAGAAGATATCAACTTCTAAAGAAAAATTAGGCTTGGTAAATTACCAAACCTAAAACTGCCCAAAAACTTAAGTTATAAAAAATTTATATTTCCCTAAGTTAACATAGGAAAAATTAATTCAATATTGCGCAAACAGAAGCCATATTTGACGAATCAATAGTCAATCTTGACTGAAAACACTGCTCCAGACACAATGGTGAGGTCAAATTTTCCAAAAAATGCACATAAATGTTGGAAATGCATAAATACTGTATAAACTTAAATGGTTGTCCCTATTTGATTGCAGATCTACAAAAGAAAGATGGCCGAATAAAAATTACTGAAAAAAATTTGATTCTTGAAAAGAAATTTTAATTATTTTTACTAAAAGAGGTAGACCTTAGTAACCAACTCTTATATCATGTTAAACTATTGAGAAATATGCATTAACATAGAACAATAGATAATTAACATGTAAATCAGAATCAACTAGTCTAATCTCCTATCTACATAAGCATCAAATAAACAATAATAAGTAAGAGAAGAAAAAGAAGATAATTTACATTACACTAGATTTGTTAGAATATGAGAATATGTGAATAACATATAACAATACATAACATGAAAATCAAAACTATCCTAGCCACCTACATACGACAACAATTAATCAAATAGCAAGAACAAGGAGAAAAGAGAAAGAGAACACCATATATACGTGGTAAAACCTGAAATGGGAAAACATTCATGGGAAGGTTGTCTTCTTATTATTCATCAATAATCTCAAATCTTACAATAGAGGGCTCCCACACATCACACTCCATATTCACAACAACACACACACAGTATGTCTACAAGATTATCATTAGATGTCTTTCATTGTTATGTCTTGATAAGATTCTCTTGACTCTATTATATACCAAAACGTAAGGAGGAATTACATCCCAATATTATATGTGGGATAAATGTAATTTCACCTCTTTATATAATAAATGGTAACAAGAGGTTTCCGAGCAATTATCATTTTAGCCCATGGGGGTAGAGCAATTGGTAATGACTAATTGAGATGAGAAGTTGTAAATGGAAGGTAACAAGTTCAAATCCCTGTGGGTACTAGCTACAAATATTTTTTCCCCATTGTCACCTACCCAAATTTTGAGACTATTTATTTTATTGCAAAAACATTATGTTAAATTATAATTACAAAGTTTTGTAATTATGACCAAATATGGTCAAGGATGATTGTAATGACATATTATTATTATTTAATAAATTAAAACAAGAGACAAACACCAAGGGAACTGTTAAAAGAGTGTTCACTGACCCACCAGGAGGAATGGAAGCTGTTAGAAGGCATGGGACAGGTGTCGGCATTTGCACTCCACCACTAGCTGTTGGTTATGGGACAACTACCCCTAAAATTGTGGCATTATCCCCCAGGTGGGTGGAACAGAGTTGTTAGCTCATCAATGACCAGTTAACCACTAAAAAGGCCTAGGCATCCTAGAGAAGGAAATTTGAATTGAGCAGGGAGCTCCATAATTATTTTCTGCAGAAATAATTCCTCAAGTGTATCAGCTGATCACTGAGAGATTCGAATAGGGAGGCTAAGTGGAAGTGCATTGTGAGTCTGCTGAATTGATTTTGAGAAGGAAACCAGAGGTGCTGGTGCAGGTCTCGTTGACTACTAAGTCTATATGACTGAATGATCTACATTCTTGCTGCAAGTTGATGACCTAAAGCTTCTACATATTCTTCTTCCTAGTGGTTCACTGAACATGCTCGGGGGTCCTAAGGCAAGTAATTTGGTTGTCTTCAGGAGTAAGTTGGGTGGAACAGTCTCCTTGGGTGTTTGTCTGCCCTATCTACAGTTACAGGTTCTATTTGTTATTTCAACCTATAAGAAGTTAAATGATTTTCTGCATTTGTAGATTTAGTATTTACAGTTAATGGCATACAGAAGTAACTGTTTCAATTTCTGACCTAGGTATGATTTTGTATAATGATGGTTAAGTAAATGAGATGATTGATTAAATATCTTCTCTGCATTTTTCCCATACTGTTTTCTGTATAGTACTCTAGTACAGAGAAGTATAATTAAGATAGATGAATGATGGGCATAATGCCAAGTGAATGATTAGACTAACACTGTGGTGTTTCCTTTAAATCTGCAATAGCAATTATACATGTCTAAACTCAGAATATAGATCAACATATCATAAAACAAATATTGTAGCATTTTCTTTACTTAGTCACAAAAGTAAACATTTCATCTTTGCACAGAACTAGGGTTTTCAATTATCACTATCTATTTTCCTTTTTGAAAGCTAATGCTATGCATTCTATTATTATTCTTTCCAACAGTAAGGTGTTATAATTCCACTTATTCCAAGCATCATCATTCCTAGAAATTTAACAGCTGCAATTTAAATATTTCTTTTACCAGAGTTGCTACTCAGTACATATAACGCTAAATAGATATTTATCATTCGCAAATAATAGCATCACTGTATATTACTATTTCATTTCAGTATCCATATCTCATATTTTGGTTTAGTTATCAACTACAGTTATTAAATTCAAACACTTTCATCATAGGCAGAACCCCAGCTCTTTTTCACTTATTATTTAGCATCCTTAACAACTCTTTGGCCAAACCCTTATATTCAAAATAGCAACTCAGATATTATCAGTTTCCAAATAGATTAAGATTTCATGTTCAAACGTCATTGAATACGTACATAAACATTAATTGAAACAAACCACATAAATACATGAACACTAGATTTTATTTCAAAGTTTTCAAATAAAAAACATTGAGTTTGGCTCTCGGCCATTATCGAAACGATAGCATAGTTTTTAGTTAAACACAAAACTATCAAAGCCTGCCATCGAAACCTACAGGGTAGGGTTTTGACTGCATGGATCAAGGTCGAAACCTTTGGCACGTAACCATTATAAATGCACAATAGTTCAAACATTAAATTGTCACAAATATGGAGCATGGCTCACAGTTTTCAACACAAGTAAACATCATCAAGTTACAGGAACCAAAATATTTGTATATCCAGTTTAGCCGAGGGATAAAACCCTCTCAGCAGTTACATTCATTTACAAATTATCTATGCTGAAAAACAACACCACAGGTTAACACCGAATGGGTTGAGGATTTCATCCTCCCTAGGCTACCAGACAGCTCACAATATTTCGACGGTGGTCACTTCCCATAGCCCAAGATAAACATGAAGTCTCGGATAAGAACACACGAAGATCCAACAGTCACCAAACCGAAGCAACAGGGTAACCACTGAAGCTTACCATTTTCCCTTGCAGCTGACAGCTTTCAATCTCAAGCTTGGTAACCGAATGTCAAAAGAACCTACCAAGCAGTTAAGGTATGGTAAAAAACGTATCATAACATAAGTTTCAGTAAAACGAAATAACATTAACTACAACTATTAAACAAATTAGAAGGGACAAGTTTGAAACCTGAAACATTACCTTTATTAGTTATTTTCTAGAACAGTGGCGCCATAGCCTGTGGGGAATCGTAACCACCATCTCATTGCCGAGTGCAATAAAGTTTGAAAACAACTCAAAGAACTACCATTCAACATATACAGAAGACCAACCACTGGTTCAACCTACACCCGAGTTTATTATCAGCCTTGGTGCCTTGACCATCAATCTAAATGCTGTAAACTCTCATAGTAAAGCTCATCTCTTAAAACTATTGACTAGTAGCAAAAAAAAAAAACACCAACAAGTCACGGTTTCAAATCGTGGAGAAGCTCCCAAACACCTGCCGTTGGAACCCTGAAGTTTCTCAGCCTGTCGGCCTCTCCCCAAAACCGCTCTCAACAAACAACAAGTACCAAGGGAAAACAATAACTTCGAACATAGTGGAGATTAGGGTTAAGTTTCGAAGTCCAAGACCCACGTATGATCAACGGTGGAGATTCACTTGATCAACACCTCGTATTCCCAAGCAACTACCATAGTTATGACAACATTAATAACCTTGGCCACCGTGGAGACCATCTAGGACAACTTTTAAGCTAAATCATTTACAACTCGACCTTGTTAACTGACCTATCACATTACCTTCACGTGTTAAGAACCGCGTTGGAAGCCACGGAGATATTCCATTGAACCGGTAGATGGGAGTATTAAATGCCAAGGGTGGATGCGAATGCTTGCCAGCACATTTTCCACTACTTCATTAATATCCAAACCTTATCACACGTTGCTACGTTGAATACGATTGCCACCCTGTCATAACATGTATCATGTCATAAGTATAGTTTGTTTTGGTAAGACCTAGTTATATAAATGTTATCAATTATATGGTTCAAAAGGGTCACGATGATTGTATACTTTTGGTTATAGTGTTTGGTGTATAGGAATAAGGCACAAGCCTATGCATATAGTAATTTACATGTTATAGAAATTTAACAGAATTCACATATAGTATATGCTATAGGAATTTGCATATAGTGTTAAGTTATAAATAGAACTCGCATATAGTTTATAAGCATTGGGAATTATACGATTAAATAGAATTTGCATGCTATAGGAAATACATAGAACTTGTGAATAGTTTGCAATATAGGAATTATATTGAAGGTGACATATAGTTTATACTATAGGATATGCATATGACATGGCATATAGTTCTTGCACATTAGAAATGCACAATAGTTGCATATAGTCAATATATCAAAGGATTTATACGATAATTACATACAGTTGTATATAATAGAACTAGCTTGGTAATTACATGAAGTTTGCATAACATAGGATAGAGCAAGAAGTACATAGCAATCTTACATATTAATATGAAAACCAGATATTAACTGAAGAGATCTCACCGGTTGCATTTCGACATTATTCTCTAAAACCATTAAGACATTTGGAGATTACCGAAACTAGTTAGGAACTCTTCTGTCACACTCCATAAACATTAAAGCTCTTACTTGTAATCTGCAAAAGGAACGATTCAAATGCTTTAGCACGAATGCTAAGTAAGCCTCACGGTACCCTCAGGACCCCTTTCATCATCAACAGAAAAACAACAGTTAGTACTTATAACATTATATCATTTGAACATTGACATAAGTAATATAAAAATTACAGCTGAGACGAGAAGAATATTCAATAGCATTGAAGTATAGATATTAATTATCATATCACAAACAGTATATTTATGATCATTCAAACATTTAGTACAACAAGACGACATAGAAAGCATTTATTATAATTCAGCACAGTTAGTTTATACATTAAATGCTATGCTGAAAAAATTTAAATTTTTATGAATTTTTGGGATGTTACACCCATATGGGGTGTCATCTGCAGGAGTTAATGAAACATATAGAGAAGGCTCGGGAGGGAAAGTGGTGGCTGAGCACACACCTTGCAGCCCGCCCTGCTGTGCATGATGATCAATTCTTTATTAAATATTATTATCTCTCCCATGCTTACTCTCTCGATTAGTTTGTTCCTCGCCTTGACTCGGGATCCTCCTTCATCGAGTGCATCAATGGGTTTCTTGAATGAAGGTACCAATGGGATCGGATGGAAAGAAATCTTTGTCCTCCATTGGCAGGCTCTTATTGCATGTGACATTCATGGTGATTTTAGTTGGAATTTAAAATAATATTATGACTCCACTAATCTCAATGTGAATTCTATTATGATCGTCTATCTTCCTCTCATGACTCATCTGCATGTTCGTGGGTGTTCTCATCGCATGACAGTATCTCGCCTTGCTTGGCTCAACACCTGGGTAGAGGGGGTGATTTCTTCATCATCTTCAATGGAATCTTTGTCCCTCTCCTGAGTTTCGGTTTTCGTCTCTAAGGATAGGGGGATGGATAACGTAGGTTTCAATGTGTGGGGTTGTCGGGTCGAATGGTTTGACAAGTAAGGTAATTCCCTAGGCTTCCATCCCATGACTCCCCCATCACCAACCCATGGTGTTGTCGACGATGGCAACAATCAAGTTCAACAGACTACAGAGAAGGGCGCGCTGAAGCTAGATCCTTTCAGCGGGGAAAATAAAGAATGCATGGCGTCAAAGGAAGGTTTTACTGAGGCACAATGGGATCTCATTTTTTACACTTGTCATGAGGTCCAAAATCTAGATTTCAAAATGGATCAATACAATCATCGTCTGGACGCTATTATCTCTGTTATGGCCAATCCTGAAATGTTAAAAAATTTATGCTCCATCTCTCCACGAGATGCTATCATGTTGGGATCGCCTCTCCAGATTATCCAGGATATGTGACATGAGTAGCTTGAGCGCAATTCTGGTCCGCAGGCGAGGTAGGATGTGTGTTTAGTTTTTGTCATGTTAATTAGCACTCGGTTGGCTCTACAGTGTCTTTATGTCAAATTTTGTCTAGGTATATTATCGGGCCAGTTCCTATTTTTCTATGTAATATGTACTCAGCTACTTTGGTAGATAAGTCCCTAGGCCGTGAAGGTTTTAGTTCTGTTTTGGTCCAGGAGGTTTGATTTACCATACTCTTAATTGTGCATGTAATGCTTTTGGATCTATTGATATAATGTAAAGTTCCTTCTTACTTAAAAAATGGTAACAAGAGTAAATTATTACATAATACATGTGGGATAACTCTTTTACATAAGAGTGGACATATTACATTCCAAATTAATACATTCAGACATCATTACATATTCCAACACTCCCCCTTAAAGATGTCTGGGAGATATAATAAAAATGGAGGAAGATGGCATTACATAACATCCCCCTCGATGACAACTTCCATAATTTCCATAAGTTGCGAATAAAAACACATTTCACCTCATGGAGTAGGTGAATATAACAACCGCTTCTCATTAAACCATGAAATTGCACCTGAACCAAGTTGTATGATGAACTCTTGCAAAATACCACAACGGTATATGGCCAATACAACAAAACATGTGGTGGCAAGCTCCAACTACATAATTCCTAGATCTAAAGAGAATCCTTAGTGGCTACTATATCCAATATAAAAATGCCCAGAACATATAGCAATAGATCCAACAACAAAGTGCCTAGATCTAAAAGAGAATCCACATTGGATACTAGATCCAACAAAAAAATGACTAGAACACCACAATAGTCATCACAACCGGAAATCAACTGATAGGTGAAAGAACTCCGCAAAAGACCTCATCACAAATACAAGATCCCAATGGTCTATACATCCAAAATGATATCATGCAAATAGTCTTCTCAACCAAGCTGAAAGATGAAATAGACCTCATCACAAATACAAGACCCTAATGGTCTACCATAAAAAATGATATCGTGTAGATAATCATCATTACGTTAACAATAGAAGATGGTACTTCATAACATTATATCTGGAATATGGTGATTGAGATTGCATTACATTCCCCCTTGAATGACAACTTCAAATATCTAAGATAAAGAGGTAAACAGGATCACACTTTGGTGGCAAAGATAAGTTGATCAATGAGGAACAATACTGAAAGAACATAGATAATCACAACATATGCTTAATATAGGAAGGAACGCCATAACCAAACTGCCCCAAAACTCTTCACAAATACATAGGAAGTGAAGTAAACAAAGAGCTTATCCGCACAAAGAACTTCCAAGAGTAAATCATATAATGATAAGCTCATAGAATCAATACATGACATGATATACGAAATATGAGATTGCTCAAGACCATATAAATATTGAGTAAAAGATGATCGAAATAAACATGAAATTATATATATGAAGAAGTTGAAAATGTTTAACAAGATCAACTTATAGCAAATTATGATCACTTATAACCAGGTCGTAAAAATGGGTTAATCTCTTGTTATCATCATGTTAATATGCTAGAGATGAATGCCCTGAAAATGTCAATGCTTCCATATAGGAATGTTAGAGATAAGTAACACAAAACTAGATACAATATCTGCAATACATGATAAACAAACTAAACCCTATTAATAAAGGACACGAATCTTATGACAAGCCATTACAATATAAAACATGCTATCACATAGATTCAAAGATTGATTTTACTCAAGAAATTAGTAAGAGAAAATATGATCTCATAATATAAGATATCACATATAGATGGAAAAATATAGCCATTAAGCACTTGTTAGAATAGAAAGCATTAAATGGTTTCTTGTTGTCATCATGAAAAAGTTAGAGATGCATGCTCCTAAAAAGTCAAAAAGGCATCTACCACAAAGATAGGATAGTGACAAGTAAATAGGAAAAAGTGATAACCTCTAGAAACATCATGAAATAGACTAAGAAACTAAAAAACTAATGCAAAATAAAACAAGAAGCTAATGACCAATAGCATAAATGAGATTTTCCCATGAGTATTTAAGAAACCTTAATTAAATTTTATTTTTATTTTTTAAAGTTTAAATGAATATAAAAATATTGAAAATAAACTTTATATTTAAAAATGATTTAAATTCCCCGGATGCGGGTGAGGTCAGAGGAGCGTGAGACGTGGCAATATGACCACATGCAAGGCAGAGTTGATGCGTGTCATGAGTGTGGTTTTATGAGGGCAGGTGGATGGGATGGCTACCTAGCGAGTTTGAGTGTGTGGGTGATATCCCACGCAGTGAATAGTACGATCATGTTGTAGAAGGTGGTGATGGCAGATGAAGGTGGTACAAGGGTCAGGTGGCTGCTACTGGATGCAATAATGGAAACAAGTGGGATGTGCACTAGATTTGAGGGCCAGAATGGGAATTTATTGAAATTTCCTATCAGGTATCTGTCATTTCCTTGGGCATGTGTAAGCTTGTTTTTAATGGTCGAAGGGGAGGTTCAATTGGCCCTGCGACTGGAGGCGTGATTTCATTCTGCAGTGAGAAGGAAGGTGGCAAAGCATTGTGCGATGGAGTGTTCTCTGTGTTTGTTGTATCCATTATGGATGTCACGGGGACATCAAGGAACCTGGAGAACTAGAGGAAAAGGTGGGAAAGTTATGAGCAAACTAGGGCAACACATGCATCATGGCATTACCGTGTGTCCATTCCCTCGTCCATCAGAGCAGACTTGGAGATGCTGGAGAATGGAGTCTGGTGTGAGGTCCTGGAGAATTCTTCGACACTGGATGATGCGGTGTTGGAGATCTAGATACAGGACTTGGGATCGTCAATGGCTCTCCAAGGCCTATACGAGAAAACGATCATGCTCTACTGGGTTATCAAAGGCCTCTTGAGCTAAGCTCTTCTGGAACACAAAGAGAATCTGGGTGGGGACGAAATCCCTCTGGATTTCTAGAAGGAGCTGTATGCTTATACACGTCTCCTGCATATGAAGATAGATGCAATTGGGAAAGAGCTGGGTGTTCCATATCAATCTCCTGAATATGGGGATATTCTCTCCTGGACCAGCGGAGGAACTACAGGATAGCGGGAACGATGGCGGTGCGGGTGACATGACTGGGATTCCTCTGCCTGCTACGAACTAGCTGTCGTAACTCCCCCTTTAGGCTTGGGCCCTGGAAGGTATCTATTTAATGTATATTGTGTGTTTTTTTGCTCGTGGGGGTGGGTTAGTGATTTTGAAGGGCCGGGGGGTTTATTGCTAGACCACTAGCTTAGCGGCGAATAATCCTAATAAACTTGTAGGTTGTGTTTTGTTATGCTTTGTCTTGGGACCCTGGGAAGTAGTTTGGTAGAATAAATGCCCTGTTTTCTCCTTCGGGGGAGGGGGACTAGGGGTGATGCTATGTTAAGATCTCAGACTGCTCAAGTGTTGTTTTAGACTATGTGACAGAAAGGTTGAAGAAATATGACTATAATTTTTTGTATATCATGTTAATATAAAGTGCGCTTATTTACAAAAAAAATTATTTAAATTAAATTATTGAAGGGTTTCAAATTTATTTAAATAAACTCATGACAATATGAAATTAATTTGTTTTTACAGCTTGCACAATAAAACACTTAGAGAAGGATTTGAACTTGCGACAGAGATAGGAGAGAAGGAAATCCGCCTAGCAAGGATTGACGTCGTCCATACGGCTACTTGGATGCCCAACAAGAGAAATTAAACCCTCAAAAAAGGCAGATCAAACCTCTAATCAGACAAATAAGGCAACTAAATAGTCAAAAACTCCCCAAGGCTGAGAAATTGCAGAACAACAAGGTAAAAAAAACTTCAGGCAACAAAAACGCCCTTCAAAAAAAGAAATCCACCCTTAAGTAAGCAAATTCGCCCCTCAAATAGTTAGATCTCCCTTCACAACATAGAATTTTGACCTCATGTAGAAGAAATTTCACCCAAACAACAAAAAAATGATTGTACAACATAAAAATGCAGTTTGTATAGTCTGTACTACCTTGGATCTACAAGTGGGTAGGCCCATTAGAAAGGCCTCGAAAAACCTCACCCATTTAAAAACTTCATTGCAAACAGACTCATGGATCACAAGATATTAGCTTTAGAATATAAGACTAGGTTTAGCAAAAAAAAACAGGCTTGGAAGTTACCAGACCTAAAAAATTGCATAAGAAACTTTACGATTTAGAAAAATTAAAAGCCCTAAACAAGGCTTAGACAAATTAATTCAAATATGGGAAATCATAGGCCGATTTTAACAAACCAACAGTCGATCTCAACTGATTTCTACATTTCAGAGACAATGGCAAGGTCAAAATTTTAGAAAACTTGAGCATAAATGATTGAAACCTGCAAAACAAGGTTAGGGTTTGAGAAAAAAAAAAACTCAAGCTTGCATAAAAAATGCCTAGATCTAAAGGGAAGCCTTGATGGCTACTAGATTTAACAACAAAATAACAAGATAAGGAGAGCCCCAACAAAATTTGAAGAAAATGTTGTTGTAAAAAAGTTTATTGAAGGAGGTAGGGTCTAGCAACCCGCTTTGATACCATGCTAGAATATGAAAAAATGTGAATAACATATAACAATACATAACATGAAAAGCAAAACTAGACTATCCTTTTATCCATATAACAACACTTAGACGGGGCAATATAAGTAGAAGTAGTACCAATTACAAGAGTAGTAGTTGACTCATCGATTGAAGCAACAAAGCTCGTAGCCCCGATTGACTCATACCCCATAGTTAACTTGGCGGTTGAATGTTGGAGTAGCTATCACGGGGTGAAAAGTGTCTTCAAAGACCTTAAAGGGTCAAATAGCATGTAACGTCCCCATTTTGACCACCATTGCATTAAATCGTAAATGATGTAAATATTGTTATCTAATCATGGTGAGGAGCTCAAGGCCAAGGCCCCGCCATTGATTTAGCGTTTTCATGTATCGGCAATTAAAAATATATGCCTATGGTTCTTGTGCTAGACGGACACAATGTAAATTAAGACATCATGTAAATACGAATTTTAATGAAATACCCACAACTAGCTATGCAATGCAACAAAGAGATGGGGCATGATTTTTATAAGGAATAGGGAGGGAAATTATTCAAACCCTGGAGCCAATGGTGTTAATCCATGTGTCAATGAGAAAACCCATAGACCACCTACTACCCATTTTGGGTTATGCACCCAATCATTTAATTCTTCCAAGAGTTGGTCGAGACAGTTAATGCCTTGGGAATGGAGAGGTCTGGCAGTCAATTTCGTGTATGGGAAAGCCATCAGTCTGGAAAATCGTATTTTTGCTTCTTGGGCAAGAAAACACCCACGAAATGGTGCCCTAATCCATCTTTCACCCATGGACTTTTCTCTCTCACATAGTCTGAGCTAGCTCGGCTTTCCCCATCACATTTTTCACCATTTTTCCTGCATTTTTCCATTCCTGGGAACTCGTTTCTGTTTTGCACAATGGCTGGGAGAGGAGGACCACGATTTGGGACTGTTATGGAGGTCATTTTTGCCCCAGAATGTCCATGGACGTTTTTCTGAAAACGGATTTGGCATCCCAGGGTTGTTCCCCATCTTCCATTTTCGTTTTTGGGTTTCCCACATTTTTCTGAAGCTAATGAAAACCCCATCTTTGGGGATCTCACTGTAAAAACGTTTCTTCATGCCCAGCACTTATACTTTTGTTGTTATGTGCATCCCTATTTTGGTTTGAACCTGTGAGCAAGAAGTTTGGAGTGGTAGTGGACAGAATTGGCTTGATAAACCTAGTGGGGAAAATAACCTCTCAAGAAGATCAAGAGGGCTTTGGATACTTTTCTATGCACACCCTGAGAGCACTAGAAAGGAAGGTATGGCTTGAGCGACTGTGTAGCAGTGAAGAGAATACTTCCTTGTGTTGGGTGTGTAGGTATTGTGGGTGCCAAGTTAGATAGATATTGTAGAGGTATCCATGGCTCTGTGCTTGAGCTCACTAGCTTAGCATTTATTCATTTTCCATCTCCTAGCAGCCTGATAAACCCAAATGCTGATTGGCTTGGCTGATTTTGGTGTATTTTGGCTATGTGTGAGTCTGTTGTTCCCTTCTTCCTTGTAGAAATCATGCCCAGCTCGGGGGTGGCAGTTGTATAAAGAGATTGATAAGCACAACTGGCCTATGGTTGGGTGGAACGTTGCAGATGCATAGCTGGTTGCTCAGGGACTACTTTGTTTCAAGATAAGTACTCTCATGAGCTAATTCTATATTGTTTTAATTGATGAATGACATGAATACCTTGAATGCGTGATGGATGTGTAATATAATTTAATTCTGCTATGTTTTCAAATATTTATGCATTTTCATATGTCCATCTTCATTTTATATGAACCTTTGTTTACTAAGTATGGGACTAGAAGTCCGGAATTAGAGTGATGTTCTCTCCCATGCTGGTATGATGGGAGGGGATGTTATAGAATGGTATCAGAGCCCAAGGATTACAACACTGAGGCTGTTGGGCCGACATCCACACAACAAATTAGGAAAATATGATTTTTTGTGTGTTAATTTCATGATTGAAAGCCTGAACAGTTGGTTGTTACATCCCCATATCTTAATGATGTTTGTTAATTACAATGAACCAACATTTATGTGGCCAATTGATGGTTTTCAGAAGCGAGGAAAGCTTGCAAATTATGCCCTTATGCTTACGATTTTTCCTTGCCCATGCTTGTTGGGTGCTTGAAGATTGATTGTGAATCCATTGGTTGGATTGTTGAATTTGAAATGAAAAGAAAATCCCTTTTCAGAGATGCAAGTTCTTGGCATTCTTTTACTATTTTTATGCAATTTTGATCTGTAGTAACTCACCTCTGTAAAGAAACGAAGGGCACATTCCAGAAAAGTTTCTAATTGTCTGTGAAAATTTGCAATTTTTCTAAGTAATTATGAGTTCTGCTAAAGGCTCTGTCGGTGATTTTAGCGTTAAGTTATGCACACGCGGTGACAGAATTAACGCTAATTTTTGCGACACGGTCGGCGACGAAAGTTAAATATAAAATCTGCGCCATGCGCAGTGCGTGGCGACAAACTTGGCAATAGGACCCGCGACAAATTTAAGGGTAAAGTCTGCGCCATGCACGGCAGCAAACTTGGCGATAGGACCCGCAGCAAATTTAAGGGTAAAGTCTGCGCCATGCACGGTGCGCGGTGGCAAACTTGGCGATAGGACCTGTAGCAATTTTAAAGATAAATCCTGCGCCAAAGCGCCTGGCGTGTTGTTAGTAATTGCACCAGAGGCGGCCATTTTAACCTTAAAAATTGCGCCAAACGGGGAAAATACAACAACTTTTCACTGAGAGTTTCAGGTGCCGAAAATGGAAAATCACCATGAAAGTTATCCGCCAGATTGCGCAAAATCAAAAGAATTACAAAAAAAAAAAAAATGAGGGCGCTTCCCTTGACCCCTTGTCGTCCCCCTGAGACTGTCGTTGATTGTGAGAAAGTCTATGATTGGAAAAAGTTGTCAATATAGGATTTTTCCACATACATGCTAATAAATTATGGTATTATAATGCAGCTAACAGTTGTGTGTATGTAAACACATTTTGCAGAATTATAGTCACATCAAAGCAACATTCCGGATAAGTACAGTTGGAAAGTTTTGGTCTTGGTTGAGCCAAGAATATCAACATCATGGATGATGCACAGGAACCGTATGATCTTGAGACAGATGCCATGGGGGAAAATATACATGTTGAGAATGCTGAAACATAATCCAATGGGAGAAGAAATCGAGAGACTCCCCCAGATATTGCAGCCACCATGAGGAGCCTAAGGGTGGAGTTGCAAAGCTGTAGAGAAGATAATGAGAGGATGATTAAAGCTCAGGAAGAACAAAATCAGTTGAATGCATCCATGCTGCAGAGTTTGACAGACATCCAAAAGCAAATAAACTATGGGCATCAGACATCAAATCTAGAAAGGAGTGGCAGTAGTTCAAGGAGGAATTCCCACAAGAGGACCAATAGCTCAAGAAGAGTTTCTAGAGACAGAACATATACTCCAAAAACCTCTTCTAGTGGATCATCTGACTTTGAAGGATCCATTGAAGGTTCAAGATCTTCATCTCGCAAGATTAAGAGGAAGAGGCATCACAAGAACAATTCACATGGAGAATTTAAGAAGGCAAAACCTCCTACATTTGATGGAGAGGTAAAGTCTGGTCAAGAAGCTGAAGCTTGGCTTCTTGGGATGAGAAAGTATTTCCAAGTCCAAGACTACGCTGGAAATATGAAGGCAAGGATCGCCATCTTCAACTTGAATGGAAGAGCATCTATATGGTGGGATCATATCAGGCAAGTGAAGAAGATCAATGAAAGAAAGATTGGGTGGAAGCAGTTCAAGAAATACTTCAAGAAGACGTACCTCTATGATAGGTACTATGATGACAAGATCAAAGAGTTCCATGAGATGAGATTGGGACAATTGACCATGGAAGAGTATGCAAACAAGTTCTTGGAGCTGCTGAGGTATGTCAGGTATATTCGAGATGATAAGGTGAAAATTCAGCGTTTTCTAAGTGGGCTACCTCAGTCATATAAAGATAGGATTGAATTTAATTAGCCCCGAACTCTAGAAGAGGAAATAAGGAAGGCCAAGTATTGCTATGATCAAAACAAAAGCAAACTTGATTTCCATAAGGCATGGAAGGACAAGAAGAATGAGAAGTTTGACCAAAGGAAGAAAGGTTTCAAAGCTCCTCATATCAGAAATCAGCAAAGGCAACCATCACAAGTGGTGACTAAACCAACTAGGATGATGGGAGACAAGCCAAGAGATCCAAAGGATCCAAGAGAACCACTTCAATGTTGGGGTTGTGGAGGAGACCACATGCTTAGGAACTGCCCACATCGGAATGAGAATGCAAATCAAGTTCACAACATCCAAGGAGATGAAACTTTGGGTTAAGTGGCGAGGACAATCCCTAGAATCTATGCACCACTAGACGACCACCAGGCAGATCATCAATCAACTGTTGTTGAAGTTGAAGGTAAGATTGCTAAGCAATCTGTTTCTATTTTGATTGATCCTGGATCTACTCACAGTTATATCACTCCTAAAATTGTTGAGATTTGTGCTTTTAAGAAGTCAAAGCATAGTAAATCATGGTTAGTTCAACTAGCCACTGGAACCAAGAGAAATGTTGGTGAAATTATAGAGAAATGTCCCTTAGAGATAGACGGGCTATTCACTTATGCAAATCTGAATGTTTTGCCACTTGGTTCCTATGATATCCTCATTGGAATGGATTGGTTAGAAGCACACAGGGTTAAACTTGACTACTACAATAAAACTTTTGAATGCATGGATGAAGAAGGAAACCCAAGGGTTGTAAAAGGCATTCCAAAGGTGACTTCTATTAGGCAGGTTTCAGCCATGCAGTTGAAGAAGTTCTGTAGGAAAGGTTTTCAATTTTATGCAGCCCATGTTTTGGAGGCAACGGAGAATGAAACTCCTATGTTAGAGGACTATCATGTATTGCAGGAATTCAGGGATGTTTTTCCTGATGAGATTCTGGGACTTCCTCCAAAGAGAGACATTGATTTTACAATTGAACTTGTGCCAGGAGCTGCACTAGTGTCTAAGACACCCTACAGGATGAGCACACCGGAATTGCTAGAATTGAAAATGCAATTACAAGAGTTGTTGGAAAATAAATATATCAGGCCAAGTGTGTCCCCATGGGGAGCACCTGTTCTATTTGTGAAAAAGAAAGATGGAACACTCAGGTTATGTATCAACTACAGGTAGTTGAACAAAGTTACCGTGAAGAACAAATACCCATTGCCCCGAATTGATGACCTTTTTTATCAAATGAGAGGAGCAAAGGTATTTTCAATGATCGACTTGAGGTCTGGTTACCATCAGGTAAGAATCAAAGAGGAAGATATTCATAAGATAGCCTTTAGAACAAGGTATGGACACTATGAGTTTGTAGTGGTACCATTTGGTCTCACAAATGCACTAGCTACGTTCATGTGTCTCATGAATAGTGTTTTTAGCAAGTATTTGGACAAGTTTGTTCTTGTTTTTCTAGACGACATTCTCATCTTTTCTAAGAATGAAGAAGAGCATGAAGAACATTTGAGAATGACATTGCAATTGCTAAGGGAGCATAAGATGTATGCAAAGTTAAGCAAATGCGACTTTTATAAAGGTAAAATTCATTATTTGGGTCACATTATCTCAGACGAAGGAATATCTGTGGACCCTGAGAAGATTGAAGCCATTATGAATTGGCCAACTCCAAGGAATGTGACAGATGTGAGATCTTTTATGGGCCTTGCTGGTTATTACAGGATGTTTATTGAAGGATTCTCCAAGGTTGCAAACCTGATCACTTCTTTGCAAAAGAAGGGCATAAAGTTTGAATGGTCACCAAGATGTGAGGAAAGTTTCCAATGGTTGAAGAATCTTCTTACGAGTGCACCAATTTTGAAAATTGTAGACCCAGAAAAAGACTTTGTGGTGTGTATCGATGCATGCAACCAAGGACTTGGAGGAGCTCTTATGCAAGACAACCACGTGGTATGCTATGAGTCGAGAAAGTTGAAGGAGCACGAGAAAAACTATGCTACTCATGATTTAGAACTTACAGCCATAGTACATGCTTTAAAGATGTGGAGGCATTATTTAATGGGAAGGAAATTTGAGTTAAGGACGGACCATTGTGGTCTTAAATACTTATTTGATCAGCCAAATTTGAATGCTAAGCAAGCTAGATGGTTGGAATTTTTGTGTGAATTTGATTTTGAAATCAAACACATAAAAGGGAAAGAAAATAAGGTAGCAGATGCACTCAGCAGGAAAGTACATGAAATGCATGTGGCAGCACTTAGCACTTGCCAACCAGATTTGAGGCAGCAGATTGCTAACCATATTGCTGAGGATGAAGTGTATGTGCAGATAAAGGACAAATTGCAGCAACAAGACCTTGAAAAGAAGTTTGAAGGATACCATTTGGAAGAAGATGGACTTCTTACTTATAAGAATAGAGCCTATATTCCAAATGTGGCGGATTTGAGGAGGATTGTTATGGATGAAATCCATAGAGCTCCACACTCTAGTCACCCAGGATATCAAAAAACAATTGCTACAGTAAGAAAATATGATTTTTGGCCAGGAATGAAGAAGGACATCGCTGAATACATTTCTAGGTGCATGAAATGTCAGCAGGTGAAGGTTGAACACCAACACCCAGCAGGTTTATTGCATCCATTTCCAATCCCAGAATGGAAATGGGAAGTAATATCCATGGATTTTATTACAGGATTGCCAATGACTGTGAGATAACATGATTCCATCATGGTGGTGGTGGACAAGTTAACAAAGGTAGCACATTTTATACCGGTTAAGTCCACACATAAAGCCAATGCCATTGCAAATATTTTCATGAAGGAAATTTTCAGGATTCATGTATTGCCTAAGGAAATAATTTCTGACAGGGATACCAAGTTCACTTCCAATTTTTGGAAAGGTCTTTTTGCATATTTGGGTACACAGTTGAGCTTTAGTACCGCGTACCATCCTCAAACAGATGGGAAAATAGAAAGAATAAATCAGGTGCTTGAAGACATGCTTCGCATGTATGTTATGGACAAACCGTCAAAGTGGGAGGATTATCTACACTTGGTAGAGTTTGCATATAACAATGGGCAGCAAGAATCATTAGGAATGAGTCCATATGAGGTTCTATACGGCAGAAGGTGTAGAAAACCAATGACTTGGGACAATCCAATGAACATAATTGTACTTGGGCCATAATTGCTTAACGAAATGGAACAAGAGGTTGCAAAGATCAGGCAGAATTTAAAAACAACCCAGGATAGATAGAAAAGCTATGCAGATAAGCATAGGGTACTTAGGGAATTCAATGTTGGGGATCATGTGTATCTTAGAGTGAAGCCAAGGAAGAGTTCCTTGAAGCTTGGGAGTTGTGCCAAGCTATCACTTAGATATTGTGGGCCATTTGAAGTGCTTGAAAGAATAGGGCCAATTGCATATAGACTTGCATTTCCTACTAGCACTAGAGCTCATAATGTTTTTCATGTCTGTTTGCTTAATTGGGATGTGATCCAGGTGGAACCTGAGGGAGAGTTCCAAATCGATCCATTGCGCATCCTAGACAAGAGGGTAACATTGCTCCAGAACCGAGCCATCGAACAGGTAAAGGTGCAATGGAAGCACTATGGTCCTGATGAGGCTACATGGGAGCTGGAGGATTCCATGAGAGTGGCATATCCATTTTTGTTCAATTTTGATGAGCACTGAGGACAGTGCTAATGTAAGGGGAGGGGAATGTAACGTCCCCATTTTGACCACCATGCATTAAATCATAAATGATGTAAATATTGTTATCTAATCATGATGAGGAGCTCAAGGCCAAGGCCCCGCCATTGATTTAGCATTTTTATGTATCGGCAATTAAAAATATATGCCTATGGTTCTTGTGCTGGATGGACACAATGTAAATTAAGACATCATGTAAATACGAATTTTAATGAAATACCCACAACTAGCTATGCAATGCAACAAAGAGATGGGGCATGATTTTTATAAGGAATACGGAAGGAAATTATTCAAACCCTGGAGCCAATGGTGTTAATCCATGTGTCAATGAGAAAACCCATAGACCACCAACTACCCATTTTGGGTTATGCACCCAATCATTTAATTCTTCCAAGAGTTGGTTGAGGCAGTTAATGCCTTGGGAATGGAGAGGTATGGCAGTCAATTTCGTGTATGGGCAAGCCATTAATCTGGAAAATCATATTTTTGCTTCTTGGGCAAGAAAACACCCACGAAATGGTGCCCAAAGCCATCTTTCACCCATGGACTTTGCTCTCTCACGCAGTCTGAGCTAGCTAGGCTTTCCCCATCACGTTTTTCACCATTTTTCCTGCATTTTTCCATGCCTAGGAACTCGTTTTTGTTTTGCACAATGGCTGGGAGAGGAGGACCACGATTTGGGATTGTTATGGAGGTCGTTTTTTCCCCAGAATGTCCATGGACGTTTTTCTGAAAACAGATTTGGCATCCCAGGGTTGTTCCCCATCTTCCATTTTCGTTTTTGGGTTTCCCACGTTTTTCTGAAGCTAATGAAAACCCCATCTTTGGGCATCTCACTGTAAAAACGTTTCTTCATGCCCAACACTTATACTTTTGTTGTTATGTGCATCCCTGTTTTGGTTTGAACCTGTGAGCAAGAAGTTTGGAGTGGTAGTGGACAAAATTGGCTTGATAAACCTAGTGGAGAAAATAACCTCTCAAGAAGATCAAAAGGGCTTTGGCTACTTTTCTATGCACACCCTGAGAGCACTAGAAAGGAAGGTATGGCTTGAGGGACTGTGTAGCAGTGAAGAGAATACTTCCTTGTGTTGGGTGTGTAGGTATTGTGGGTGCCAAGTTAGATAGATCTTGTAGAGGTATCCATGGCTCTGTGCTTGAGCTCACTAGCTTAGCAATTCTTCCTTTTCCATCTCCTAGCAACCTGATAAACCCAACTGCTGATTGGCTTGGCTGATTTTGGTGTATTTTGGCTATGTGTGAGTCTGTTGTTCCCTTCTTCCTTATAGAAATCATGCCCAACTCGGGGTGGCAGTTGTATCAAGAGATTGATAAGCACAACTGGCCTATGGTTGGGTGGAACGTTGCAGATGCATAGCTGGTTTCTCAAGGACTACTTTGTTTCAAGATAATTACTCTCATGTGCTAATTCTATATTGTTTTAATTGATGAATGACATGAATACCTTGAATGCATGATGGATGTGTAATAGAATTTAATTCTACTGTGTTTTCAAATATTTATTCATTTTCATATGTCCATCTTCATTTTATATGAACCTTTGTTTACTAAGTATGGGACTAGAAGTCCGGAATTAGAGTGATGTTCTCTCCCATGTTGGTATGATGGGAGGGGATGTTACATAGCAAGAACAAAGAGATAAGAGAACACTAGATATATGTGATAAAACCCCAAAAGGGGAAACATCCACATGAAGGTTGTCTTCTTATTATTCATCAATAAACTCAAATTTTACAATAGAGGGCTCCCACACATCACACTCCATCATCACAACAACACACATAGTGTGTCTACAAGATGATCATTATATGTCTTTCATTGTTGTGCCTTGATAAGACTTTCCTGACTCTTTTATATACCAAGAGGTAAGGATAAATTACATCCCAATTTACATGTGGGATAAATGTAATTTCGACTCTTTATATAATAAATGGTAACAAGAGTAAATTATTAAATAATACATGTGGGATAACTCTTTTACATAAGAGTGGACATTATTACCTTCCAAATTAATACATTTAGTCATTAGTATATATTCCAAAAATATTTACGTGATAAAACTCTTAATGGGGAAACATGCACGGGAAGGCTTGATCTTCTTTATTCTTCAGGATGACTAGGGAGAAATAATCTAAATGGAGGAAGATGGCATTACATTAACACCCCCTTGATGACAATTTCCAAAATTCCCAATAAGATGCGAATATGAACACACTTCGCCTCATGGATTTGATGAAGATAACAAATGCTTCTCACTTGATCATGAAATTACACCCGAACCAAGTTGTACGATGAACTTTGCTGGAACACCATAATATTGTACAAAAACCTAAGATGGCCTATACAATGGCAAATGTGGCTAGAAGACAGTGAACACAACCCAACTAATAGTTGAAAGAACTTTACAAGAGAGGAAAGGGAATTGAGAGAAAATGGTACACCATATTTATGTGGTAAAACCCTAAATGGGGAAACATCCATGGGAAGGATTTATCTTCTTTATTCTCTAGTAAACTCCAACTCTTACAATCTTGAGCACCCACACATCACATTCCATCTTCACTTCATGTCACCATGACACACAATAATTTGCATATGATGTTTCAACAACAATCCCTAAAAGGGTCTCCTTCACCTCAATTATATAGCTAGAGGTATGGAATATTTACATCCCATAACACACGTGGGATAAATATTTTTCCACTTCTCTTATATAATAAAGGGTAATAAGATAATTTACTTCATGATGTATGTGGGATAACTCTTTTTTATAATATAGAGTGTTATAAAGTATTTTATGCCTTCTTTGATAAATAAGATCATTACATAACCAACAACACCACAATAATCATCATTACATATTCCAACATTTCCCCTTAATGATGACTAGGGAAAAAGAGTACAAATGGAGGAAGATAATATTACACTAACACTATCTATGTATTTGTATATTGCATCTAACCTTGTCTTTGAAAAATGACCAACAACTTACCAACTAATAACGAACAACATTAACATAATAAAAAAAATTGCTAAAAAAACCACAAATGATCTTCTCATATTTTCAACCAATACTTTGATCTCCTTATTACTACAATTCCAAATTACAAATATACTAAAAAAATGCATGCACTCTGCATTCACAATGTTGTTTGCATTGTAAATTAATTATATATATAATTTAATCGCAACTATAATTATAATAATAATATTACAAATAAATAATCTCATTAATTAACACCATAAATTTGATGTTTGATAAACTAACTATAACAATAAAAATTTAATGAATTTGTTTCATGCATAAATCTGAATGAAAAGGAAAAGACCTTTTTTTTGTTTTTGTAAATATTCTTCAATGACAAATTCCCAAATGTTTCCTAATCAACTTAATATTCATATGTTAGGATTCATTTCATTTTCATGACGTCATATTAATGGTTAGGGATCTTTATAGTTTTCTTATAGTTTCGAGGGTTAAACTTAATACATCTTAGGATTCATTTCATTTTCATGACGTCATATTAATGGTTAGGGATCTTTATAATTTTCTTATAGTTTCGAGGGTTAAACAAGTTACGTGTGAATGGTTATTGTTGTGCAAATATTTTTAACTTGATCAGGTTGATTCATCGATGGTTAATAAAAAGTTGGTTTTTTCCGTGTAAAAAAAAATAAAAATTTACCATACTTAATATTAAAATTATTTTATTATATAATTATTAACGAAGTATAATTTGATTATTGTTATGTGGGGATATCGTAAATTTATTTTCACACACAAAAAAAAAGTACTTATATTAAGTATATGTAAAGGTAGTTTATGCATAATCAATCATATGATACCATTCGAACATACCAGCTAATCAAGGTCCAAAACAAAACAAAAAATCGATGCAAATAGCATGTTATAACATCTCCGACCAATACAAACAATAATCACATATCATATGAAGGTAACCATAATAGAACATAATCCTTGATAGTAATAAAGGTAGCCAATGTTCACCATGTCCAAAAGCATGCAGACCAAAATTAGAGAAGATAAATCTACTGACCAGCATCATAAAGCTCCCAAACAAAGCTAATGCCAAAAACAATATATATCCCCCAAGGCAACCAAATCTAGTAGTAGACCATATGTGTGTGTGTGTCTTCCAAAAACAAGAAGTATGACTGATATCCCCTGCCAAAAGACTTGGGATCCTAATAGCCGATAATGAATGTCCAAACATAGTTGTAATTCATAATAAGGATTCAGTGAGCACATTGAATCGTTGTTAAGTCGCCACTCAAAAAATTATGGAGAACTTGTAATTACAATAGATGCTGCAAAAATGTTATAATCTAGGCTATATCACATAAAACAAATGTACAACCATGGCCCCCCAACAAAAAGGAGCAAACCAAAAAAATGAACCACCAACCGAGCATTGTAGATAACCAACCATAAGAAGAATGAAAGCTTTCCATCAAAAACATCTCAGCGGAACCCAAATCAAAGAGGTCTGAACGATTTGTGCCTGGCATCAAAAAACCTATATATATCTCCGCGAGCCAATCAACAAGAAAAATAAGAACTAACAAAGTGAAATATATATAAGCCCAAATCAAAGACCAAATAATTGATCAATAAGGTATATTTCCAATATGACATAAGCAACCACCATACTCGGGTGAAGCTCCTCAACTCATTGCTAGTAGATATGAATATATCCCTCATCACAATATCACTATCTTGTAACAAGTGAAAGACAACCTGGCCCTCCGTAGCTTGTAGGGAAGATTTTGAAAGAGTGTATGCCTCTTGTTTGTATTCCTGATAAATGTGATGGGAGGAAATGACTTCAAAAATTGATATTAATTTCCTGACTTTTTTCATCCAAGGATTTAATTGGTTCACCTATAAACAACATTTGTGAGTATCCCAATCAATAATAGTCTTTGAGTCCCCAACCACCTTAATGGACACGATGATTTTTAATCAAGCAAAGTAGAGTAACATCCATAGATCCATCAACTCACTATGAGTATTCATCCCCTCCCCACAGTTCATATGAATCTTAAAGCAGTTGGAAATATCCAGCCACAACACTGCCCCCGCCCCTCCCTTTGTCACATTTGACTGAGAAGCACCGTCAAAATAACCCTTGTAACTATCTATGAATAGTCATAGGTGAGCATCTCCTTAAAGAGTTTGAAGGACCCTATGCTAAATATTTATGAACTTCTATAAAGGAAGCTACAACTCTATAGTAGACTGAAGGAGCTATCATATGTACCCCATCAAATAGTAATCTATTACGTGCTTTCCAGATTTCCCAACATCAAATATGGTGAGTTCGATCCAATCAATGTTATTTTTCGTCCAATTACTCATACAAACATCCAGAGTGTTGCTCTCCCAATCACCAAAAAAGTGAAGACGACCCTTAAGACAAAACCATACCTTGTGAGTGAAAGCATAAGAAATGAAAAGATGTTCTACTAACTCAACACCACCTCTACACAACATATAGAAACCAGGACCAACCCCTCCACGTTTCACATAGTTATCCCAAGTTAAAATTTGGTTACCCAGGGCCAGCCAAAAAAAACATATGATCTTCAGTGGTGTTGACCACTTCCAAGTTACCTTATATCACCACATATTCTCCACATTTAATCCCTCAAGAAGAGCATCATATGCAAATCTGGTAGAAATATAACCAAATCTTTCATTCCATGACCAAGAAATAGTATCTTCTTGGTCCAAGAGGCAAATACCCTCTCTTTGCGGGCCCAAAATGTAATGAGACCAATCCTCACTAAGATCACCCGCAAGACCCAATTGTTGGGAACCCACCCAATGATGGTCAAAAATTGGAACCATCCACCACCGCAATTTTATCTAGAGTTTCATATCCTTGAGAATGAATAATCCTTTGTAACTTAGGGGATAGTCTATAATTAGTTGGCCCTCCCACAATGGGATCCAATCCAACTCGGATTGAGCCCGCTTTTCCAAGAACCCAATCCAACCACTCACCAAGAATCTAAAATGAAGAAACAAGGAAACTCCATCTATTTGAAACCATTTTGCCGAGTTTATTTACTGCCCTAATCCACTGAACAACTGATAAATTCTTAAAATATCCATCCATGATCACCCTGTTCCAAATACTGTCAATAAATAGAGCTCCCCACATACACTTGGCCGAAAGTGATTTTGCAAATAAAAATAGTTTTTTGATCCCCTACTCCCCCAACAATTTTGGCCTTGCCAAAGTGTCCCAACAAACTAAATGATACTTGGACTTGTCCCTAGAACTAGACCAAAGGAAGTTAAAAACTCTGCAATGAATAACATGTAGTATCGATTTAGGAATCTTACACAAGGAAAGCCAATAAACAAGCAAGTTTCATAAAACCAATTTTACCAATATAACCCAGTGAAAGCCACCTTGTACACCAATGATTAACTAAATAGTTATTTGGCTTCAGGTAACAGCCTGAGCATTTGGTGCCATTGTTTAAGGAAGAGATCTCAAAAGGAAAGATGTGACCAATTTGCTCTACCAATTCCTCATCCAAACCATATTCTAGGAAGGAATATTTTGTAACACTAATAAGCATTCGAGAAGCTCGACTGAAAGAATCAAGTACATCTTTGTAAACCAACCATTCTTCCACTATGCCAACACCAAATAACATCACATCATCCACAAAAAGTAAATGTGTAAGCCGAACCAATGACGATACCGTGATACCCTTTAAAGCGCCAATAACTCTTTTATCTTCAATTAGCATGCTTAATCCTTCAATTACCAAAAGTAAAAGAAGAGGGGATAGAGGGAATCCATGCCAAACCCCTCTAGTACCCCTGAAAAATCTAGTAGGGGACCCATTTACCATAACAACATAATTAGTCGATACCACACAACCATCACCCAATTTGTAGCCTCCAGACCAAGCCCAATCTATAATATAATCATCCTAAGGAAACCCCATTCAACACAGTCATATGCCTTGATAAGGTCCAACTTTAGTACCATAACCTTTTGATTACGTGATGTTATGCTATGGAAAGTCTCTTGTTCCATACCGATAGCATCTAGGATTTTTTTGTTCTCCAGGAAACCAAATTGTTCCTTGGAGATGTACTTAGATAACAGAGGCTTCATTCTGCAGGCTATAATATTTGAAATCACCTTGTAGACTAAATTACATAATGAAATGGGTCTAAATTCATTGAAAGAGACTAGTCTTGTACTCTTAGGAATCAAAGCAATAAAGGTAGAATTCAATGCACCATTTACCTTACCCGTAGTTCTGGACTCCTCCACTGCATCCAGGATGTCATTCCCCATAATGTAAAAAAATCCAAGAAGAGTTGCACCATCCATACATCTGGACTTGGACCCTTCAATTTTGAAAAACCCATAAGCACAGCCTAGACTTCCTCCAAAGTAACCAGAGCAACAACCAATGTGCCCTCTTGTTCTGAAAAGAACTGGGAAAATTTTGAACAATGTTCATTTGGCTATAATAGAAGAAGTTCCAGGATCTGACAATAAAGATTGAAAGTGTCTAACAAATTCATTGGAAATTTCATTATCCTCTGAAATAGAAGTGTCATCTTCAACATAATCTCCCACATAGAATTTTGAGCATGTCTGCAATTTGCAAAATTATGGAAAAATTTAGTATTCTAATCACCCTGTGATAACCATATTGCTAGACTTTTCAACCTCCACCTATCTTTCTCCATTCAAGGATAGTGTAGCTACTTGGATTCAATAACTTCCAGTCTGTCCAAGACTTGATTTGGAAAAGCACCAACATAGTGAGCATTATGTAATGAAGCCAACTCTCGCTCACATTCAATCAGATCCAACTTCATTTCCGCACTCTTATTCCTTTCCCATCTAATCACAACAGATTTCAAATGTTTCAACATAGTAACCAAACTTTCCATGGCAGAAGGAACAAGTAATGAATCCAACCCACTCCATTCACTATGAACCAAGTCAACAAACATATGTTCGCAGATCCACGAGTGATTACATTTAAATGGATAATGTGCTTTCTAATCAGATATGTCAATTTGCAGCATAATCGGAGAGTGGTCTGAAAGCACTTGCGTATCAACCCTTGATCTGTAACTGAATAAAGTATCAATCAAATATTCAGATACCAAAAATCGGTCCAACCGCTTTGCAACACCACCTGAACCCAAATGTTTATTCCTAGTTGTTGGAGCCAATGGAACTGACCTGATGTCTATTAAACCAACGAACTGAAAATAAGATTTGAAATAGTCGTCCAACGGGTCCAAACATGCCCGATCTCCCCATACTTATGAAGCATCAAATCTAAGATTTAAATCCCCTCCCATAATAAAAAAAGAAAGTCTAAATAATCCATCATTCACCACTCTATCCCATAAAGTATAACGATCTGAGTAAGTTCCATAATTGTTCACCAAGTTCAGTACATAGTCAAAACCCACAAAATTCCTACAAAGCAGGATGCTTTCCAAAGTAATAAATGGAGTGAATCAAACTTTACAAGTGTTCTAGGTTGTTAGAAGGCCTCCTGACAACCCCATTGCATCCATAGAGACCAATTCCCATCCAGGGACTAGCTTAGCAAAAATGGATCTAGCCTTTTCACCAGGAACCATAATTTCCTGGATGAAAATAACATCGATATCATTCTTATCAAAGAGCTTCTTGAGGGATAAGTATATGGAGTTCCCTCCCACTCCACGCACATTAAGGGAAAGGATATTCATTTCTTGGACCTCGTGAGGGATTTATTATCTCTAAGAGACCTTAAACCAGAAGGAGAAGTTGCAACCACATCCTGAGAAACAACCGCCAACTCCACCATTATAAATTTACTAGGAACTCCTTTCCTAGCACTCCTCATATTTACGGGAGGATAGTCATGAGCTAGCCCACCCTTGAGAGCTCCCTTCCTATGAATCTTTGAGCCCGATGGAGAAGGGTCTAAAATCAACGAGATACATCCAATCCTAGCACCAGATGAGACCGGCTCATCCCCTTTCGGAATAGTGCCCACGTAGACTTGAAGTGGGTTCTTTTTTTACAACCTCACAGAACATGAGGGGAGCGTAGCCATCACCTGACAAAGAAACCTCCTAGCCCCTAGTAACTGGAGAGCCATCAATAGGAAGCTCAAAAATATTTCTAGAAAAAATGTCAGATGGCCTTGAGCATAAACCAAGAGAAACTGGGACAGATAAGTCCTCCCTACCTAAAACTCCCAGGAACAAGTAAGACAAGTTAGCTACCACCTATGAGGCCGAAACCTGACTCGAATAAACAACAAGGGGTCTCCCCAAATCAAGTGAATAATGTTGAACCCCGGGATTCCCAACTTCACCAAAGTCCAAGGAAAAACCAATCAAAACTCCCATCAACCTAGCAGAGTCACCCGATGCAACAAAAGAGTCTACCAAAGGACCTTCCCCTCCCAAAAACCAACCCAAAAATTCTAGATTGGAAATATGGTTCAATTTATCATCATTTAAAGTAATGAAAAGTGCAAAATCCAGAGATTTGAGTTTACTAATTATAAGAGGAGCATCGGAAGTGCCATCATCAACAAGGGAAGAAGTAACCAAACATTGACCTGAGCCTAAACCACCAACATCTACAAGATCGCTACTATCGTCTGAGGACCATTCACCAAATACTTCCACAAACTCATCTCTTTCAGAAGCCGAATTAGATGAACGACACGATTTCCAAATATGCCCCACCTCTCTGCATCTCAACCAACCAAAGGTTATACCCCAATATTCCAGGTTCTGAATATAATTATGATCTCGCCACTCTATTTACACCGCATCCAAGAACACCTTTGATACATCGATGTCCACCAGTATTTTTCCTACCGTCCTATCCAATCCTTTGAGGATATCCTCACCTACATGCAAAAAATGACCCAAATGATTCCCCACAGCATCGAAGGCTTCCTTGTTCCACATATCAAAAGGAAACCCAGGAAGTAAAACCCAAAGATGGAAGAATCGAATGTTCTTTGTATACTGGATCAAATTCAGAGTGTTATCTCTTAAGCATTAATCTCCCATTATCCTTTAACCAGGACTTGTGAAATATAAGAGAGGCATGCTCCTCCTTTTGGAAAGTAAACCCATACCATCCTTTCGATAGAATAGAGAAGTCCGAATAATAACCTACTAAAGGCCCCAAAGAGGACTCCACCCACTCTGCAATATCACTGCGGCTCATTGCTTTCTAGCTGAACTTCCCAACCAAGGTAGTTCAAAGTAATGCCATGTAAGTGCCACATGCCTATGGATATCGACCTGGTTTTTTTCATGGCGCCCGTCTGGGGGTCGTCTGGTTTTGTGCGGTTGTTCATTTTGACATTTTAGCTCTTGGGTCTATGCTCGGTGCCTCAAACCGCTTCTTGGGGTCCCGCCTACTCTTTTGGTGTTTTTGTCTGGTCCTTTAGGCGAATTTTCTTTGCTGTGGATTTCGTTGCAGGCTTGGAGTCAGCCCTCTTTTACAGGGGGTCAATACCAGCCAAGTAAAAAAAGTGGGAAGGGTTTTTTTAAATCCTGCAACCTATAACGTTCCTCCCGACTTTTTCTAGGGTTCTGCACTACTGTCGGGAATCATCAGGGTTTTTTTCAGGTTTCATCTGGTTTTTTATTTTTTCTTCGGCCCTCGGGGTTGACTTGAAGGTTCGACACTTAGTTTTATGTCCCTGAACTGCTTTGGAGATGGGCTCAGTACCGACATCCCCAGTGACGGTTAGGGTAAAACCCAAGGAGCATGTGGTGTTCATGTCTCCATTAGCTCACTAGACTGTTTTATCAAAGACATCTGTGGGTTCTGGCCTACAAGTGCTGGTGACGAGCGGAACAGATGGGTTGGCTTGTAGCTGTAACTTGATTCCTGTGGCTCAGCACTCGTTAGCCCTCTCTCCGGGGGCAGCTCGTCGGCCTCGTAGGAAACAAAAGGGGAACCTAAAAGCTGAGACGACGACGAAGGAACGTGTTCGCTGCACCCTGGGACGGGATGTAACTATGGATATGGTTTCAAACTTGGTCAATCGGGCTCCGGTAGGAAGGATGGAACACACCCATTTGAATCAAGGAGAAATAGTGGAATGGATCATGAAGGCTTGGAAGCCCCTCATCCACTATGTCCCGCAAGTGATAATGCTTGAGAAGGGATGGATATATTTTCATTTCTTATCCGAAGATTTGCTGCGACTCATTCATGAGAAGTTTTGGGTGTTGGGGGTCGGTTTGTTGGTGTTGATTAGGTGGCACCCTGCATTCGAGTCGCGCGGAGAAAAACTGTCTAAGAGACATTTATGGGTCTTGTTTTCGGATTTTCCAATGGTTTGTTGGAGCTTCTAGGCGTTCCTCTAGGTAGCTAACTCCATTGGATGCTTCATCCTTATTGAGGAGAGTACTCTATTGGCTTCTGAGAGAATATGCCCTGGGGCTCTCATTGATGTTGATGTTTTGGTTAGATTCCCAGCTGAGGTTGAGGTTGAATGGGAACACAGTGCCTTCATCCAGCAATTGGATTACTGGTGGATACCCTTCAGATGTTTTTCATGTCGCAGGCTCGGTCATTTGAGGTGTGATTGTCCTGGTTAACGGGACAGAGACTTGGTAAAAAAGGGGATGATTGAAGATCTTGAACAATCATTTACTCTTCCCATTCCCTTTGACGAGGAATCAGCACATGCCTATATTGGTAAGCTTAAATCTTTTTTCCCTCTTTTGTTTAATTCCTTTTCGTTGGATGAGATTTTCATGAATCTTGGCCATGGTTCGGTGCCTAAGAAGATTGTCGATTCTCCACCTGCCCTGATGTCGCATGCTCTCTTTCAGGCCTGGTTGGATGGGGATTAGATAGTGGCTAAGGGAGGTTATGGGTCTCATGCCCCTGTTGAACCAAAAGGGTAAATTGCGGGTCTGGATATAGTGCTAACTCCTAGTTCCTTATCGGACGTAGAGGAAAATGACCTTGGCCACGTTATGGGAGTTTCATGTTACTCTTTGGGCAAGGAAGCGGAAGTGTTTCCAAGCTACTCTCTAGTTTCTGGTTCTTTAGAATCAAATTTTCATCACCCCTGATCCTGATATGGTGCCTCTTCTCGTATTTGGTGGATAGACTCCGGTGGGGGTTAAGGATTCTGGTCCGCCGCTAGGTGCAATCAATGGTTCCAATGTCAATATTCGCAAGAAACCGGCGTGGAAAAAAATCAAGGAAGTATGTCGCGATGATGGAGAGGTTTTGAAGTGGATCAATCTGAAGATTTCACAAGGTTTGGGCCTGTCTAAGGTCTTAAACACTAATCAACCTTCTGGGTCACTTAGAGAAGGTAATGGTCCCCACGTTATTCCCCGATGATCCTCTCTTCCTTTAACGTGCGGGGGCTGGGAATCCTACCTAAAAAGGATTCCATCCGTCACTTTCTGGATACGATTAAGCCATACGTTTTATTCCTTCAGGAGACCATGTAATCGGGGGAGGATGCAGTCTCCTTTTTCTAGGTATTCGGCCTCACTGGAAATGTTGTGCCATTGATTCTAGTGTACTATCCGGGGGGCTTCTGGCAGCGTGGGATCCTTCACAGGATGACCTGGTGCCCTTCTACGTTTGCGCAGGTATTGTTTTGACCAGAAATATCAGAGGATTTAGATAGGATATTTGTATCCTCAATATATATGGTCCCTATAGGGACCGGAAACCCTTTTGGGAGCAGGTGTTTTCTAATCGAATAATGGAGAATCCTAATCTTATTATTTGTGGTGACTTAAACTTTACCTTATCCACCTGTGAAGTATGGGGATCAGGGCAGTGGGAGGATCCATTGGCAGGTTTTCTAAAGGACCAGCTAGAGGCAGCTGATATGGTTGATGTGACGCTAATTCATTTGGTTCCAACCTGGAACAACGGGAGATCAGGTGCAAACGGGATGGCAAAAAGATTGGATCGTTTTCTCATAAAAATTGGGATGTTTGATAGTGGCGGTAGGTACCGGTCATGGGTGTGGCTACATGGGTATCAGATCATAAATCAATCTGTCTAGAAGTCCATTTACAGGGCATGAGATCGGTCTTTCCATTCAAGTTCAACAACAACTGGCTGGAGGAAAAGAGTTTTTGCAACTTGATTCTGGATAGATGGAAATCGATGCAGGAGGACCGAAATCTTTCCCACCTTTTTAACCTTAACAATAAATTCGATGCTATCAGGGCTAAGATCAAGCGGAGGGAAAGGAATAAAAAGATGGAAGATGAAAGGGAGCTTCGGGAGATTGAGAAGAAGTTTGCGGACATGGAGGAGGGGGGTTTTTCCTTTGATGAGGAGTCATTTTCTGAAACTTCCAACCTTTTTAAATGAAAGGAGGCCTTGCTGGGGCAGAAAGAGAGCACCTGGCGCTTAAAGAGTCAGGCTCTATGTCTGTAAAAGGGCGATAGTAATACTAAATTCTTCCAAAATTTTGCTAATATGTGCCGCAACAAAAATACCATATGGAAGATAAAAGGGAGGATGGTATTTTTAGAGCTGAGCAGGGTCACATTCAAGAAGCCGCTGAGGCGCATTTTTAGGGGGCATACAATCAGCCACAAGTCAATAATCTCGTTGAGCAGTTAAAAATCATCAGGCTCTTTCCAGGATTCTTTAATTCTGAGGAGGGTCTGAAGGAAAATTCGTTGGTTTGTAGGGACGAAGTTAAAATGATCCTTATCTCTCTTGTCAAGGAAAAAATCCTAGGCCCGGACGGGTGGACAGTTGAATTCTTTCTACATTTCTTTGACATCATGGGCGGGGATATCATGAGGGCCATGGAGGAATCCAGAATCAAAGCTGTTGTGCCAAAAAACCTTAATGCAACTTATATAGCATTGATCCCAAAATCGGATAGGCCGGAGGGGTTCTCTGATTTTCGGCCCTTATCCCTGTGTAACACACTATACAAACTGGTGTCAAAAATCACAGCTTGCCACATTAAACCCTATCTGTCTAAGTTCATTACGATGGAACAATTTGGGTTTATGTTTAATAGACAGATCCTCCATTCAGTGAAGACTAAAAATCTCAACGCTTTTATTCTCAAGTTGGATTTGGTGAAAGCTTACAATCGGTTGGACTGGTCGTTCATTCGGCTCATTCTCATTCATATAGAGCTACCTCTCAATATGGTTCAGTGGATAATGGCGTGTATCTCTTCAACCACATTTGGGGTTCTAGTCAATGGTGAGCTTACTAGCATGTTCTCTTATAGTTGGGGCATTCGCCAGGGATGCCCTTTATCTCCTCCCCTCTTTATTCTGGCGATTGACGGGATCAACAGACTGATACAGAAAGCTAAGGATGACAACAACATTAAAGGGGTAAGAGTTTCTAGAGTTACGTAGATTACACATTTGTTATTTGTTGATGATATTATGATTTTTGGTACTGGTTCTATTAGTGAATGGTTATTTTATAAAGAAATCTTTGATATCTTTTGCATGGCATCTGGGATGTCTATTAGCATGGGGAAATCATCTTTCTTATTCAATGAGGTGGAGGAGCACTCTATAAATGCCATGAAGGATATTTTCCCCTACTCCTTCTCCACATTGACATGGGATTAAAATACCTAGGGTATTTTCTGAAACCTAATTGTTATGGAACTGCTGATTGGGGGTGGCTATTACAGAAGATTGACATGATGATAAATTGTTGGGCTACGCGCTGGTTATATATTGGGGGGAGGATCATTCTCGCACATTCTGTGCTACAAGGCATTTCGATTTATTGGTTTGGCCTTAGAAGAATCCCCGCAGCAATTCTTAAGGGTGTGTGCAATAGAATGTTCCAATTTATATGGTCTGGAAAACCCTTGCTCAGGAAGTAGCACCTTTGTTTGTGGCAAAGTCTGTGTTGGCCCAAAGCCCATGGGGGATGGGGACTTAGGAACCTGGATTGGTTTAATCTGGCAATGCTTACGAAATCCCTCTGGTGGGCTTTGATGGATGAAGGCCTATGGAGCAGGGTCATTCGGGTCAAGTAATTAAAAACGTATAACACAACCCAGTGGTTCGACACTATCAACCAGGATCCTCCTGGGTCTCTGCGATTTGGGCCAGCATCAGTAATTCCTTTCACTATGTTGGTCCTTGGATTAAGTGGAAAATTGGTAAAGGATCTGAGATATTTGTCGGAGTGTATCCATTCATTGGGGATGCGGGGGATTTCAAGCTTCCCATCGAACTCATTAGCGACCTACATGCAAATAAGATGGTGCTTCTTTCTCAGTTTTTTAAAGAACGCAACGATGTACCTGTTGGCTTATATACTGTTCTAGAGGTTTCCAATGTAGACCCAGGTTCTTCGCTGTTTCAAGGAACCAACAAAACCCCTTATCACCGGCCCTTTCGACAACATCCTGCGAACAGACTGAGGTCTCACTCGAGGTGGAGCTATGGGGGAGATGCGGAATCAGGTTTCCATAGCTACGTGATGAGTTGTTCGAACGAAACTACTGCGCAGCGTGCTGCGGGACTCGCACTGCGGACTGAAGATTGCGCGATGATGGTCTGCGTCGCTGTCAACACTTTTGCAAATAAAATTACTTGCACAACCAGCGCATCCAAGGACTGCGCGGTTCGGGTAGAATTCACTTGACAGGACAGCACAGCTGACTTATACGTTTCCTCTTCGGACTTAACCGTTATTGATGAATTTAGTGAATACTTATTCATTCATCTACTGCCTTAGGGTATTTAATCTCGTGACTTATGCAATAGAACAAACTACACAACTCTGCGCACACCCGGTGTTGTGCTTCAAGGGAGTCGCACAGCGCGAGCTCTCCAACTTAACTGCTTATCTAAATGAATTATACATTCCTTAACTCAGAAATACTGTGCATTCAACATTCATCCATTCATGTAATACTTAACATATTATTCCCATCTCATTCCCATGGTGAATATATATAAAATCATGAACATATCAATTGATAAATGACAACTCAAGCATTCATTTGTAATCAAACATACAAGTGCAAAAACACATAAACAATCACACTGCACAATATTTAATGTGGTTCACCCCCAGGATGGGAGCTACATCCACACGAACTGTTGTTTTATTAGTCTTTGGGAAGGGTACAACAGTTCCAGTCTGCGCACTCAGCTGCAGACTCTCTTCTCTCTCAATAGGCCTCTGCACACACAGTTTGTATAGCCTTTACAAAAATGTCTCTCAACAGAGATCTATTCAATCAATAATGAAAACAATAAAAACGAAGAGTAACCAAAATAACAACCCTTTCCCATACAAAATATGCCTTATTTATCGATCATTCCCGTAGGTCATGCCTTTACAATCCGCAAGCAAAAAACCCTAAGGTTTACAAAACTGTCATGGTTTTCAGGTAACCAAACTTGTTGGCTTCTGGTAGTGAATCTTCCGTCGTGGCTGCCCTCAACGCATGCTCACGTTGCTATTAGCCTCCTTGTCGCGCACACGCCAAAAGTTCGCTTTCACTAAGTCGTTCTTCCTCTAACGGTCTTATGCGACTGGTGGTTTTAGCAGTTCTTTCACATGTGTGACCAGTCGTTTTCCTTCCGCATTGCTCCTTACCCGCTGCCTGGAAATCATGGAGCATATTTAAGAAAAATAGACCATCGATGGTCTAACTGGAATCTGTGCCGTCTTCTTTCCATCCTTCTACCTTTCCGGATCTCCGTAGATCGGGCTCTTCGCAGCGCTATCTCCTCGCAGCATTGTACTTCGCAGCTCTTCCGACGCTGCACTGCATGCAACTTCGCAACATCCCAAAACTTACTTGTCCAAAAAGCCTTCAGCTGAACTGCGCTTAGCTCCGCACTTCCAAAATCTGACTTGTTCAAAAATACCCCACTTGGGCCAGGCCCAACAAGCCCCTAACACCTACATGTGTCTCATCCCCGAGCCACCTTCAACTTCTACTTCTCCTAGTTGTTCCTCCTCCTGCGGAGCTAGCTTCGCAGAGAAATCGTTGTATGTGACAATCAACTTTTCAACTGCTTCCTTAGTGTCTTGCTCAATCTGTTTGACGGTTTCCAACATCTCAGGTGTTATTTCATCATCAGCTTGTCCTTCCACCTATTCTTGACCTTCACGCAACTCCTTTAACTTTTCCTCAATCTCTTGCGAGATCGTGTGGGCTTCCTCCAGCAAGGGTTGCAACTTGTCTATCATTTCACTCTCTTTTTCTCTTAATGCTTGAACTTCTTTTTTCAGGTTCTGGACTTCCTTGTACCTCTGTAGTCTTTCTCTTGGCTTCAGCGCTTTAACTTTTGCGTCCAACAGTTCGAATGCTACCTGCTTATCTTTCACAGTGTTCTTGATTTCCAGCAACTCTGGATCCTCTTCGAGGGTAGTGAATTCCTTCGAAGCCTCATCTAACAAACATTGGCACTTAGCCACCTCGACGGCTATGCTTTCTGCTGCGGCCTTCACTTCCTTTGCTCTTAACTGTTGTTGATCAGGTGGAGTCCGTGCTTCCAATGCAACAATCTTTGCTTCATAACTGATCTCCATATCCTTCATTTCTGCCTTAAGCTCACTAACCACTTTGACGATCTTAACAACAGTGTCTGCGGGGTTTGGTTCCACGTCGCACTCCGATATGTCCTTGTCTACCACAATGATTGTAGATTCTAGTCTCTTCCGTCAATCATACTCGTCTTGTAGTTCCATGTCCCTCCGCGAGCTAGCTTCTTCCAAGTGCTTATTAGTTGCTTGCAGCTCAGCTTGCCGGTTCATAGCATCCATACTTTTTTCGTGAATCTCTTCGACAACTTGCAGATGCAGTTTGTGCAGACTGGGCAGTGGTATCTTCGCAATATCAAGCTCCACATGCTCTACGTCCTTCGTGTCCAACATTAATTGTTCTGGCAGTGGCATCCTTACACTTAAGGGATCAAGATGGAAAATGCGGGACTTCCTAGGCACGGTCATGGCTAGCTGCGGTGTCTTCTATTGCGAAGTGCCTCCTGACTTTCCTTCAGACTCTGAGTCCCACGGAAAGGGTAATTTTTTTCTGTAATTCCTTGCAGCGTGGTCAGATTCTTCTGTAAGCTTTGTTGAATTGCCTCATTCTTTTTGTCTTTTTTAGTCATCATGTCTTCCATCTGTTCCGTGACCTTTACCGCGATCATTTCATAATCATCATCATGAAGTACTGCTTCTGATTGTCCTTTAGTAGCTTTTTGCTTCTTCCTCTGCACCTTCGGCTATACAGGGCTCTTAGCTTCCTTTCTTTTTCCCGTCTCTTTTCCTTCAATAATGGGACATGGAATGGGATTGTCCTCACCGGAGTCACTTTCGATATCCATAATTTCAACTCGAAATTCAGTTGGCCATTCCTTATTATGTTGTCAATATCTTCTTCAGTCATGTGGTATCTTCCTGCGAACCATCAAGCTTCTTCGACTGTGCCTTGGCTGAAATGTGAATAGACTGCATGTCAGCATAAAAATTTATAGTACGAATATACTTGACCGTTACCTCTTTTGTTATCTGAGGCGTGACACTGATAGCCTTGCGCAGCTGCTGATAATAGGTGTAGAATACTTCAGCTTTTGCGTGCTATCTTTGTGAATTCAAGTTTTCCCAAAGGTTTGCATAGCGGGATCCTCCGCAATCGCCACTGTCGATTATTATGTCGACGTAATGCTTCGGGTCCTTCCATCCTACGAGCGCGATCAACACTATTAACCATGTAAAGTGGAAACTACCACCATTCATATGTGTCTCATTTAGTTCCTCCAGGATCTCATTCAACAGGTATTGACACCAGTTGAATTTTCCTCCATCCGCAACTGTGGCACCAAGTAGTACTACGCCCGCAGGTACTTCCAATGGCCTTTCTTTTCTGAGAATCTTTCCAGCTAATAGCTATGTGACAAACCGCGTTACCTTATCATCGATGTCCTTCGTTTGAAATCCTCTCTTTCCTTTGATGACGATTTGATTTTTCTTCATCTTCGCGGCCACTTCTTTGTCTTTGCTTTTCCCTTGGAAAAAATGCTTCGGATCTTCACCTCTTTTGCTCAATCCAGTGATCCGGTGGATTAAGTCAATGTTTAGGTCGATATTGTGGTCAAGCCACAAATATCCCTGGTGGACGTGCGACATCAGAGTTCACACCACCACATTCAACTCTGGCATTCTGTCGAAGTGTGGGAGTTTCAACAGATTGAGCAGTCCCGACTGGACTACTCTAGACAACTAACTTTCCGCGACCAAGGTGAGGTTCCATTTCACGTCTTTCTTCCAGCACATGTAATGGTCCAGCTAGAACTGTGGAAACTTAGGCTCACTCGGATCTTTCTGCATCTGCAGCAGATCATAATCTTCCCACTTACAATCTTGGATCTTACCGAACATGTTTACGTCCACCTCGACATGTTTCAATATAGGTGAGAGTGGAATGTCGTACTTGGAATTCTTCATTAGCTTGATGATCGGTGCGTCCAGTGCACGCGGTGAGATATAGTCAGGGGTGAGCTTCAATGGTATTTCCTTAGTGGCCAATGGAGCCTGCAGCACTGTGGAGCTCATCTTTGGTTGCTTCACTTTCGGCCCCACTGGTTCGTTTCCTTTGTCTTGCATTGTTGGAGCATGTCTTGGTGATCTTCTGGAAGCCTGACCTTGTTTGATTACGACTTTCTTGACAGGGGTTCTCATCAACACTTTGATTCCGCCGTATTTAAATACCTTCACAGTCTCCTGGATTGTGAACTCTTCCTCAATAGAGGACCTCTCAGACATTCACTGGATGGATCTGGGAAAAGCAATGGGATCTCTGATAACTTGCTGTAAACAATTGCACAGTATTGCTCGCAAGAAAATTCAAGGGATTCGGAAACGCCCGTGAGTCCAAATGCAACAATATTTATAGGCGCAGCTAGCCCCCTCCGCGCCCCTTAAAGGCTAGATAAGCATTAATTGTGGTATCCGTTGGCCAAATCTGGTGAATATTTCAATCCTTTCCTTCATTACTTTGTTTAGAACGGCTAATTCTACGTTAAATGCTCGAGTGGTTGCTGGCAAAGTACTGTATAACGGCTATTTTTGCGACCGACATTCTAACGGTTACTTTTCTGGAGTGTTGTGTTGAATTGCGTAGCAGACCATTACTACTCCTGCGCAGTTACTTCGTGGTGCTTTATTTCTTGCTTCTGAACTTAGCCTCTTTTCTCATTCATCTTGATCTTCGCAATTGTCTTCTGGTCTTCGCAACTGCGCAGTTCCTTTTTTCTCTCTCTTTTCATTTTCATCATTTTTTTTTGGCACAGCTTCACTGCTTAACAAGTACTGCGTGGTATATACACTTTCTTCAGCAGACTTCATGTACAGACTCTTCCCCTTTTCTAGTGCCCAATTTCAACTATACTTGCACTTAGAAATTTCCTTTCTTTCACATCATCACGGATTCTGCGAAGCAGGACTATCCCGATAGGGTTTTAGTTTGCTTCCATTAACTAGACCGGGAAAGTTTTCTCCTGCTAATGTGGCTAAGTGGACTGCGCCACCATTTGTTACATGTAAAACAATATATGGACCAAGGCAATGCATTTTAAACTTTCTAGAAAACTTCATGAATTTACTATCATACAGGAGGACTAGATCACCTACCTGAAAGGTCTTGTTTTTGATATGTCGATCATGCCATTTTTTTTCTCTTTCTTTCTGCACTTATTGGTGGAATCCTGCGATGAAGCGATCTTCCTCTAGACCAACCAAGTGTAGAAGCCTTTCCTTCACTATATGTGCATCTTCCATGCCTGTAAATGCAGCTACCCTCAAGCTGGGAACAATGTACTCCATAGGCATTATTGCTTCCTATCCATATGCCAGCCTAAAAGGTGTGTGTCCCATCAAATTTTTGCAAGTAGTTCTGTATGCCCATAAAATGGCTGGAATGCATAGGTCCCAGTCAACCCTATTCACATCGCATACCTTAGTGAGCGCATTCTCCAGTACTTTATTGAACGCTTCAACAGTTTCATTTTCTTGCGGAGGATATGGCGTACTTCGCTAATGATGAATGTGAAACTCTTCTGTCAATGCCTCTATAGTTCTGTTCAAGAAGTGAGTGCCTTGATCACTCATCAAAATCTTCGGACATCCAAACCTTGTAAGGATGTCTTCAAATATGAACTGCGCGGTAGTAACTGCGCTACAGTCCTTCACTGGCTTTGCTTCTGCCCATCTGGTGAGGTAATCAGTTGCAGTAATAATGTACCTTGCACCAGTTCTCTTTCCCGGTGGGTTTATAGGTCCCACAAAATCAATGGCCCATTTCTCAAATTCCTGTAATGTCAACTGTGGATTCAATGGAATTTCGTCTCTTCGCGATGGCCTTCCTGTCCTCTAACAGACATCACAAATCTGGCAATGCTCCTTTGCGTCTTTGTGGATCGTAGGCCATTATAGCCCTACCCACAATATCTTCTGCGTAGTGGCTCGTCCTACGTAGTGACCTCCTATTTCTCTTGAATGTGCATCAGCTAGTATGAATGGTTTCTCGTGCTCTAACACACACCTGTGCAGTACTTCATCCGGTCCCAACTTGTATAGCTGGCCCGTGATAATGGTGAAGTATGCTACTCGCACTACCAGCTGCTTCTTTTGCTACATAGTGAACTCTATGGGTGACAACCCAGTAGTCAAAAAATATATGATGTCTTTATAATATTCATCATCTATCTGGATGGCAAAAAACTGTGCATCAGGCAGATTGTCTTCAAGGTTCGTAGGTTCTTCTCCTGACTCGATCCTTGACAGATGATCAGGTCCTAAGTTCAATCTGTCAGGTTTAACCACTATTTCAAAGTCATACTCCTGAAAGAGTAATAACCATCTGCAAAATCACCCCCCTAACACTGGCTTGTTGACCAGGTATTTCAAAGCAGAATGGTCAATGAACATAGAGAAGTGTGCACCAAGCAAATAGTGCCTGAACTTCTGCAGTGCATAGACCATAGCAAGGCCTTCTCTCTCAGTGGTGGTATAATTCTTCTCTATAGATGAGAGCTTCCTACTCAAAAATGCAATGGGATGGTCAATACCTCCCTCTCCTGGTTGTGCTAAGACAACTCTCAATGCTATACATGAAGCATCAATCTAAGATTTGCGCAATGGTCCTTTAGAAACCCAAATATTGTCCAATCATCAAAATAAGCTTCTAAAAGATTATGCATAAAATCCTTAAATGCTGCAACCACAACTCTGGAAAAGATGGCGGGCACGTTCTTCATACCAAACGACATTACTGTGTACTGGAACGACCCCCATTCGGTGGCAAAAGTGGTCTTGTGTCTATCCGCAGGATCAATTCTTATCTGATGATATCCCGAAAATCCATCAGTAAAGGAATATGCCTCATTTCCTCTAATGTTATCAAGTACCTCATCAGTGAAGGGAGTAGGAAATGGGTCATGCATTGAAGCATCATTCAATTTTTTGAGATCTACATAGATCCCGATCTCTCCTTTTGTCTTCTTATCCTGGACAACCATAGGGCTTATCCATTCATACTCCTCAACCGACTCAATGATCCCTGCGTCGAGCATTTTATCAAGTTCTGCTCTGACCTGTTCTTTATATCATGGATTTAGTCTATAGGGCCTCTACTTAACAGGATTTGCACCTGGCTTAAGAGGTATCTTCATAACCCTTAAATCTCCCAAAATGCCTTTCATTTCTGTAAACTTTGTTGGGAATAAGTCCTGATACTCATGTAACAGGTCGACATCTCCGCGACAGTCTAATCATCCCAATAGTCTCCAATACTTGCGAACTTCGGCTCTTCGCTGGTGCCAATGTTCACTTTCCTTGTTTTCAAAGGTTCCCTCATGTCTGGGATTTCTAGCGGAGGTCCCTCTACGTTGCGCACTCCTTCTGAATCAGGAATTTTTATGTTGTGTGGATCCTCCTCATCACTTCCATCTTTATATTCAACCTCTTCAGCTAGGTTATAACATTCCATGGCATGCTCTACCTATACCTTCTATTCTGTCTGTAGGCTTGCAGGTACGCTATCAACTCCAAAGAATTCCTCTAATGTCATGTTTCTATGTGGATATTCCGGTCTGAATATTCTTTCCTTAATAATCTGCAACGCATAATTTATGGTAGGACTCTCGTCTTCAAAACTGAAGCTCTTCCTGAAGTTCGCACTCAGGATGGGCCAATCTATAGTTTCCCTGCGCAACTCCATGTCTAGATACCACTTCTTTGGAATTTCTTCCTCCAACATGTGCACAAATAGATGCACCCATTCCGTCTGTGGTCTCTCTTGCCATGCTTGTGAACAGACCTCAATATGCTACCTTGGATCTGTCTGTCCATTGTATTTTTCAAAGGGTAGTGTAACCTTGTCAGCAAACCTGATCGGCATCTTGATTCTACACTGATCCCATGTGGTCAATGTCTGCTTATGCGCAGCCCACGATCTGGAAAGTGTCTCGTGCAGTGCCATGTCTAGTGTTGACAAGCGATGTTCATCTGCAATTGCTAATATATTCTTTGATAAAGGAATAAACATTAGATAAACCATCATAGGTGGGAATTGGGATTACCTCCTTTCCAATCCAGCGTAGTGATTTTGTAACCTGCACACATCTCCTTGCAGATACTTCATGCATGCGACTTTGCCAGTTCTCCAATCCTGCATTAGAGTCTGAGATGCAAGAGCTATCGCATCTCCAGCTGAGTGTTCCATCCGCAATAGGATTAATATAGTCTTCCTGGTTCATGGTCATCTTGTAAAGGTGGTCCAAATCTTGAGCTCTGGATTCCTCCTGAATCGGCTCGCTGTATCTATCTCCATCTGAAGGGCCCAGTGGTGCGATGACCCTGAGATGCTTTCCTTCGAAGATCATCTTCTTTGTCTTCAATTTTATGATGGCGAGGTTATCCATAGCCCAGTCAATTCCTACCAGTGTAGGAAAGGGTTGGCTATCATCCACAATCTCTATAACCTTGAATTATGTGTAACTTTGGACTCCATCAATGTCAACAACAACATTGGCTAACCTTCCAAAGGGTATGACTTTCTCTTGGTTGGCCATTCTCAACTGGATAGGTGACCATAACAGCTTTGGTCTCCCCATCTGCTACCATGTCTGTTTAGTTAATACATTTATTTCAGAACCTAGATCAAGGATGATCTCATTCATTTCATAATCTCCTATCTGTGCACTGAGTCTCATTTCTCTTCCTGTTCTTTTGTGTTTCTTAATGTGGTGAACTGTGCTATTGGTAGTTTCCATCTCGCTCTGTGGCTCATACTGATTTAACAATTTCTGCAATTCTGCAATAGCATCTAGGCACTTCAACAAATTCATGCATGTCCTCAGGAACTGCGCAACAGAGGTTCCTGTCTCTGTTGCGGTGCTCACTTTGTCATAAGCAGTCGGCATATCTTCTATATGCGGTATGTCACTATGCAGTGGGATTCTTGGCGACCGGGATGCTGATTCTTTGAAGATATCCCGCGCTTCTTCAAAGACTTCTCTGTTTTTATCTAAATTGAAAGCAGGTGCTTTCCCATTAGCTTTTCGTATCCATATTGTTTCAAGAGGGGTTTGCTTAGTGTTAAAGTTTCCAGAAGTCGAATCTTCTACTTCTCTATCTCTCCCTGTCGCAGCACCACTTTGCGTCACTACATTGATACTTGGATCCGCAGGCCTCCTCTCTATTGCGATCAACTGAATGTTTGGGTTCGACGCATCTAACCGCTTTCGTTTTTGCATTTATGCCTCTAACACTGGGAAGTCTTCAATAACATGATCGAATGATTTACAGTAATTACACGTAGTGCATGGGTTGGTACAATCTCTAAATACATGACCTTCGTGGTCACAGTTATAGCAGATTACTTGACCTCAGCCTCTTCCTTGCGTTGGGATGTTATTCCTTCCTCTCCCGCGGTATCCTCTATGGCCTCTGTATGCTCCCTGATCATGCTGTGCATTATCTTGTTTCTGTGGAGTCTCTTCTTGGACTCTGTATACTCCTCCATACATATGCTCGATATGTTTCTTTCTTTCCAACATGAGCTCATATGCGCGGCAATTAGACTCATCATGTCCAACTGACTTACAGAAATTACAATATAGGTTTTTAGGTGTTCTTACATATTTATGAATCGGGTAGCAGTCTTCTGGCCGGTGTCCTCTAGTTCTGCAAATTTCACACCATGGCCCTTGGTTATGGTTTAACGGGTTTGGTCCACCTATGTTAAGGAAATATTGGAATAAAGGACAATGATCTTTACTGTGTCCTTCTCCCTTACAACCTGTACACCACACTTCTTGTCTCTCTTGCTTTCCTTTCTTGATATCCTGTAGTTGTAGTGTCAGGGTACTGGGTCTGAATCTGAGACATCCCAGTGCTAGTTTCTCCAATTGGTGAAGCTTCCAACTTCATCGTGATTTCCAAGGTTTCTGCCTGCAAAGCCACTTTCTGCTGCATCAACGACAGTCTAATATGGGGCAACAACGCAGCTATAAACCATTCCTGGTGCTGTTGCGGTGCTATAACGAAGATTACTTTGTCCAACAGTGTTTTAAATTTCTGGTAAAATTCCCAAACTGTTTCATTAGGTTTCTACTTGATCTCTTTTAACTCTGTTATACACTGTGATTCTGACTTCGGCTTCTTAAATTGTGCTAAGAGTGCAGCCTTGATTTCTACCAGGTTTCTATTCTATCCCTACGAATATTTCATGAACCAATGCAAGGCTCTATCTCTAAATGTGTTGATGAGTTGCGCTCACTTCACAGCATCATCCTGGAATTGTTTAACACTCCATACGGCTTCACATAGAAACCAGTGTTGATCAGGGTCTTCTAGACCCGTTCCTTTGAATATCGGCAGCTTAATATCTTCATTCATGCTTCTTCTAGGTGGTGGAGGGTTCTACGCAAGTTTTTGAGCGGAAAAAATAAAAGTAGTATTGCGCGGAACGGTCTGACCTGAAATGTTCTGAGTGCTAGGGATATTCACAACTGGGGAACTCTGTGTGATGGCAGGAGTAGTGTTCGCACCCGGTGGATTCTGCGGAGTAATGGGATGATAGGTAGAAGATTGAGGTGCGGTTTGGCTATCAGGTTCGGCTTGTGAATCAACGTCTACGCGGAGTCCATGCTCAGTGGAAGTCTTCTTAGGGATATATTTATATCGTTTTCCACTTCTCAAATTATGTGTCTCTTCGTCAGACTCACTATAAATGCTATTGACCATTACACTTGCAAAATTTTCACAGCATTCTAAAAACACTTTTCTCAGCTAAAAGCATTTTAATGTATAAACTGAGGTTGTTTAGGTACTTACCTCTGATTCCCTTGAAAAATTCTCTTTTGTCTACGCTGTAGGACTTTAGCATGTCCACAGCGAACTGCGTCACGAAAATCTGTAGTGTACTGTCGACCCAGAAGTTGATTGTTCGCGTGAATGGAATATCTACTGCTTTGAGCCTCTCAATGAGTTATGGTGTCCACTCGGTCGGTACTTCTCATGGGGTACAATTTCGGTGCTCTGTGAGCCTTGACAACCACTCATGTAGCTCATTTCCAAAATATGCCCAAAAAAATTCATGAACGTCTTTCCATAGGTATTTGTTCAACCACTGAATGTCAGAGAGATGTGGGTGTCGGTTTTCTTTTCTCGCGAAAAATCTTTCTGTCTTGTCACACCAAGCCCAAATTTCTTTCTTGTCGGGATGTCAAACGTCAATACCCAACGAAGCTTCTTCTTCGTCGCACATCACGACTTCAACTCATCACAGAGTCTTAGCGCGACAACATAACCATTTGTTGGCTTATAGACTATTCTAGAGGTTTCCAATGTAGACCCAGGTTCTTCGCGGTTTCAAGGAACCAATAAAACCCCTTCTCACCAGCCCTTCCGGCAATAGCTTGCGAACAGACTGAGGTCTCACCTAAGGAGGAGCTATGGGGGAGCTGCGGAATCAGGTTTCCATAGCTACGTGATGAGTTGTTTGGAGGGAACTACTACGCAACGTGTTGCGAACTAAAGACTGCATGACGATGGTCTGCATCGCGGTCAACACTTTTGCAAACGAAATTACTTGCACAACCAGCGCATCCAAGGACTGCGCGGTTCGGGTAGAATTCACTTGAAAGGACAGCACAACTGACTTATATGTGTCCTCTTCGGACTTAACCATTATTGATGACTTTACTTAATACTTATTCATTCATCTACTGCCTTAGGGTATTTAATCTCGTGACTTATGCAATAGAACGAAATACACAACTCTGCGCACACCCGGTGCTACGCTTCAAGGGAGTTGCACGGCGTGAGCTCTCCAACTTAACTGCTTATCTAAATGAATTATACATTCCTTAACTCAGAAATACTGCGCATTCAACATTCATCCATTCATGTAATACTTAACATATTATTCCCATCTCATTCCCCTAGTGAATACATATAAAAGCATGAACATATCAACTTATAAATGACAACTCAAGCATTCATTTGTAAGCAAACAGACAAGTGCAAAAACACATAAACAATCACACTACACAAGATTTAACGTGGTTCACCCCCAGGATGGGAGCTACATCCACAAGAACTATTTGTGTATTAGTCTTTGGGAAGGGTACAACAGTTCTAGTCTGCGCACTTAGCTGTAGACTCTCTTCTCTCTCAATAGGCCTCTACGCACACAGCTTGAAGAGCCTTTACAAAAATGTCTCTCAACAGAGATCTATTCAGTCAATAATGAAAACAATAACAATGAAGAGTAACCAAAATAACAACCCTTTCACATACAAAATATTCCTTATTTATCGATCATGCCTGTAGGTCATGTCTTTACAATTCGCAGGAAAAAAACCCTAAGGTTTACAAAACTGTCGCGGTTTTCAGGTAACCGGACTTGCTGGATTCTGGTAGCGAATATTCCATCGTGGCCACCCTCAGCGCATGCTCACGTCACTATCAACCTCCCTATCGAACGCATGCCAACAAGTCGCTTTCACCGAGCCGTTCTTCCTCTAACGGTTTTATGCGACTGGTTTTTGTAGTGGTTCTTTCACATGTGCGACCAGTCTTTTTCCTTCCGCATTGCTCCTTACTCGCTACCTGGCAATCATGGAGCATCTTTACCAAAAATAGACCACCGATGGTCTAACCGAAATTTGTGTCGTCTTCCATCCATCCTTCTGCCTTGCCAGATCTCCATAGATCGGGCTCTTCGTAGCACTGTCTCCTCGCAGAACTGTACTTCACAGCTCTTCCGACGCTGCACTGCGCGCAACTTCGCAACATCCCAAAACTTACTTGTCCAAAAATCCTTCAGCTGAACTGCACTTATCTCTGCAGTTCCAAAATCTGACTTGCTAAAAAATGCCCCACTTGGGCCAGTGCCAACAGTACCACATGAATGTTGGCTTACGACGGCTGAACTTAACCTTGCGCCTCGGTGGCATGCGGTGTGGGAAAGCTTCGTCTCTAGGATTGTGCAAGATGGGATTAAGCTCAACAACAGGGATGATAAGTTGATATGGGATGGTCCAGGTTCTATGGGCATTATGACGGTGGTGACAGTTTACAACTTTTTGGTCTCGTCCGGTCCGAATCTCCCAATCACGAATTGGTGGCATCACAAGTTATGGCAGTGGAGAATTCCTTTAAAAGATAAATTTTTCTTATGGATTTTTTTTCAGAATAAAATTCTTACCTGGGCAAACATTTAGAAACGGGGCTTCAGTGGCCCAGGTTTGTGCATCTTACGCAGAGCAGCGGATGAGGATTCACATCATCTCTTCTTCGTGTGTCGTTTTGTGAGAGTTGTTTGGATGGTGATCCAAGCTTGGCTGCATGTGTCGGATTTCTTTTTGGGACCGATCTGGTGGATTGCCTTCACAACTAGTTTGGGAGAAATGAGAATCATATCCTTCTTCCTTTATTTCTGACTATCGGTATCTAGAAAGCTCGAAACTTGGGGATCTTTGAAGATATTCATCCATCGGTCGAGGCTATGGACAGAAGAATTCTCTACCACTGGAACGGTCAGTTGGAAGATCAGGGTAATGTTAAGATAAGACGGGTTGTTCATCCATCGATGGAGGAGGGTTACATCAATGGTTTCTTCGATGGTGCATCCCAGCTTGGGGTCTATGGAGCAGGGATATTGTTTTATGTCCGCAACAACCACATCATAAAGATTCAGGTTGGCCTAGGATGTGACAATGGTTTAAAGGAGGAATTCCTGGCTTTGAGGTGTTTGTTATGGTTTGCTCGTAGGAGGGGTTTCCTTTCTCTCAATATATTCTGTGACTGTCAAGTGATTGTTAATTGGTTCAACGGTAATCATACGATTAGTGCTATCCTCTTGGAGCCCTGGATGGAGGAAATAAGAATCATTAGTGCTGCATTCGAATTGATTAGCTGTCAGCATATTTATGGGGAAGCGAACGTGGAAGCCGATAAACTCTCAAAATTAGCGTTGGGACTAAACAACGGTGTAATGCAGGTTTATGAAACTCTTGACGGGGATGTTGTGGATCACGGGATCCTCAACACTTTTTGAAGTCGATGCTTTTCTGGGATTTCACAAATGTTTTCGGTGCAATCCCTTACAAGCTGAAAGAAGATCTTTTTTGGATTCTGATTTTGCATATTGTTGTTGGTCAAAACCTATTTTTTTGCCACGTGCTAGTCAATGGACTTCTGTCTGTATTCCAAGTCTGTCATTTTGCTGTAAAACTATAAAAATGCTGTCACGGTTTTCTTAGAATCTCCGGTTGTAACCTAGCTCTTTATTTCTTATAATACCAAGTTACAAAATATTTTCTCTGGAAAAAAAGGTAGTGAGAGATAGACCCACCATGTGCTTCAGCCCTAAGTCTCTCCCCAAACCATTTTACGACCCTCTGTCTTGAGATTCCACCTATTGGATTTTTTGGAGAGGCCTTGAATCATCCCAAAACAGGAGCAATCTCTTTACGTAAAGGAGCATCTGAAGTACGACCCTAAGGAAAATAACCAATCCACTTCACCACACAAGTATTCAGCCCACCGAGTCCCACCGCCATAACCTCGCTAAAAAAATATCACCCAACCGTCATGGAGGTTACCTCCTCTTTATCTCTCGACCCTATACCACTGGATATTTACCAAGAAGAAGTCGCCAGAGTCTCAACGGACGTATGAGTCTGAACCCCACACCTATCATGATACTTCTTGTAATACAAGTCCCAATACACATTGTATGGCTGGACCACACCCTCCTGTTCCTACCTTTCATTTGAAACCACGTTTGCATCAACTTCTACCTCATGGCTAACCTGGCGAGCCATGTCTTCCATGTCCAGCCAAAAAAGTGCCTCAAACCTCCTGTTGGCAGCTGATTCCCTTACCACTTGCATGGGCCGCCCAAAAACCCTCTGATTCCCTTACCACTAGCACAGGTTGCCCAAAAACCACAAGTATCAACCCACAAAAGGAAACCACCAAGAGATGGCAATCCTGCACAACTAGAATTAGTGAAAGCCCCACCAAAAAAAGCGGTGAACTATGGCTCAAGGGTACCAGAAAACAACAAAAAAACCAGAGGTAAACTTGCCCAAATCAAACAATCTCCATAAACCCTTCACAACCCAAAAACCCCAAAGAGAAAATGCAAGTAAGCAGACCCTAGGGATATGTTAATTATTGGTGTGTATGTGTAAGTAATACCAACACATTTTTAATTATATAACTATAAAGTTGATTTTTTTTAGATTGCTATACATTTCTCTTATTACAACAATATTTTAACCAACAAAAAAATAGTTTTATGTAATTATATTCTCCCATTAATATTTTACATAAGATTTCAATTTTCAATCTAACTAAAATACTATGGAGTATAGAAAGAATGAAAATGACAAGAAATTGTTTTATGTAATATTCGCCCATTAATATCTTACATAAGATTTCAATTTTCAATCCAAGTGGAATATTCAAAGGAAGAATTAAATAAAAAGAGAAAAGGGATTGTGCATTTTCCATGTTTCAGAATAATAACTCACATTTTTTTATCATCGTCTTCGCAGTTAAAAAAAGAAAATGGATTGTGTCTTTTCTATCTTTCAAAAAATTAACTCACAGCTTTGATATCATCATTTTTTTATCATTCTTCTAATGAAATTTTGTCGATCTACATTTTTCAAAAAAAAAGAAAAAAAGGTTTTTAACTATTTTAAAAGATTAAAAAAACATAAAATAAAACCTACCTAATTAGAAATTTTCTTTACTACAAATTTACATAAAATTATGTTACAAAATTACATGACATCTTATGATTATAGAATCAACCAAAATTGTCTATTAAAATCCAAAAAAATAACATAAAATATATTTGTAAAAAGGAAAAAAAATAGAATATTTATAAATTTATGAGAGAGGAGATTATACTTCCCTCCCTAGCTTCCTCCACAACCATTTTGAATTCAACCAACATAATATCTTATTTCCATAATTTGTCAGGGTTCTTATTCATTTCCCTATATAGATGAGTATAAGAGATTTTTTTTTTTTTCCTTGGAAAAAGTCGTAATTTTATTTCAAAAAGATGAACAAAATTACATTCTGCACATGTAATAGAATCACTAAGATCCCTACATTGTCACATATTTACTGTCCCATATTAATATCATGTCTAAAGTCCCATACAAAAACAAAACAATGTATACGGCTGTCCATACAGCCCGCATATATCCGACTACATATAAACAAATACTGTATTAGAAATGAAGAAGGTGACCATCACTGGTCAACAAAAGCTGTTGTCCATACAGCCCGCATATATCCGAATACATATAAACAAATACAGTAACAGAAATGAAAGAAGGTGTCCATCACTAGTCAACAAAAGCTGAGCTATTGCTCAATTCCGTGCCTCAATATAATCATGAAAGGGTCTGTGATAATAACTGTAGGTGCCTCCAGTTGAGTGTATAGTAATCCTCCAAGTGCCAAATGTTAAGTGTTGCAGCGTCGCTTCTTTGGAAAGTTGATCGGCCATCCCATTCCTCTCCCTGTAGACATGTGTAAATGTAATATGATTAAATGTCTGCTTTAACTGTATTACCTCCTCCAGGATAGGTAAGAGTACCATCACATGACAATGTGTTATCTCCTTTGCCCAATCGATAACTAACATGGAGTCGCCAAATATCTGAAGAGATAGACATCCTTGTTCAAGTGCAAATAACATCAGCAGCCTAAGAGACATAAGTTCAGCATAGTTATTTGATCCCCTCCCCAAACCAGCCACGATATGAAAGTAATGGGACTCAGATTTGTAAAGTACTCCCCCCCTCTCCACACACCAATTGATGGTCAAGTGAAGCACCATCAAAATAAGCCCACGGCATGGATTTATCTATCAATTCCATGCGCACAGGTCGAGTTCTAATCGCTTTGATAGGTGCCTTGAAGTGTTGGATAACTGCCACAGCTTGTGCCACTAAATTCTCCATCGGAACCCTGCAATCTTGAAATATGATCTTATTTATGGAAATCCAAATGCCCCAGGCGAAGATACAAGGGGAAGCCCGAATGGAAGAGGTCTTTTGAGATGACCACCACAATTGGAATGCATCATGGACACTCTCTCCCCGCCACCTCACATTGAAATCCAAATATTTGTAAATATCAGCCCAAACTGCCTGAGAAAACCGACAATGAACAAAAAGATGAGAAATGGTATCTTCCACATCCCTACAAAGAGGACAGAACCCCGGGCCCTGGATGAAACGTTTTTGCATAATGTCCCAGGTTGGAGCCTTATTTTCCAGAATAGCCTAGAAGAGTAATTTTGCTTTACCCGGACACTTTAACTTCCATAGATATTTCCACCACCACACCAATTCCCTGTTATGTACTTCCACATTCAGCTGGATATATCCATTTTGGGGGGAGTATATTCCAGAGGGATGGTGATCCCAGATTAGTTCATCAATCCTATTGGTCAGTCGAATATTCGAATGTCTTAAGATTCGGAGAAAATCCTCCCAAGCTCCTTGCATTTCTTCAGGAATCTCAAGACGTTGTGCAGAGATCCACCCCTGATGCCAAAGAGTAGATGATCCCTGATCCTCTATATCAGCCAGAAAATGACAACCTCTAGCTGCCAAAAAAGTCCTCAAGTCCACAGGAAGGACATGACCTACCCTACATCCAACCCAAGGGTCCAGTCCAATACGAATAAGTCGCCCATTTCCAATTCTCCACACTAATCCAGAGCCAACCAAATGAAATTGCTGTACCACCGCTTTCCAGACCACAGAGTAATTTGCCCTCGACTTATTGCCCAGCCTTATCCATTCGAGTAGAGTTAGAGGAGCAATATATTTATTATATACCACTCTTGTCCAGAGACTATGTGTATGGATAAGTCGCCACGACACCTTGGCCCCCAAGGCTTTTGCAAATAGAAAAATATTCTTTAACCCCCATCCTCCCAATGCTTTTGGGACCGCAATTTTTTCCCATCTGACCCACACCAAAGCTCGATTATCACACTTACCCTTCCAAAGAAAGGAAAAACACAACCTTCGGATCTGCTCCAAGACTCCTTTGGGAATCCAAGCTAGAGACATCCAATACACCAGAATTGCTTCCAAAACTGATTTAACCAGAACTAGCCTCCCTGCCTGAGAGAGCCATTTATGACTCCATCCATGAAGGCACTGTTCTAATTTTGCTAATAAACAGTGCCAATCAACCTTCAAATAAGCATTTGGTTTCAAGTGAAAGCCAAGGTACTTTAAACCATCATCAATATCCAAAGTCCTGTAAGGTAGTCTGATAGCCAATCTGAGAATCTCCTGCTTAGTTAAATGCGAGCATGTGATTGTAGATTTGTCAATATTCACTAACATACCCACTGCAACTTGCACTAAATTGAGACCTTCAACCACCTTATCAATATCCTGTCTCGTGCCATCACAAAATATCAGAATGTCATCAACAAAAAGGAGATGTGTAATAAACAATACCTGAGAAATGGATATGCCTCGAAAGGAACCATCAGCTTTTGCTTTCAGAATAAAATGACTGAGGCCTTCAGCAACAAGGAGAAACAGCAGCAGAGAGAGGGGGCAACCCTGTCGTAGACCCCTTCCAGCTTGGAAGAATGGACTAGCAGAACCATTGATCAATACAGCAAAGCTCACCATAGTGATGTAGGCCATAATCCATGTTATAAATTCGTAGCAGAAGCCCAGGTGAGTTAGAAGCATTCGGATATAGAGCCAACTAACCCTATCAAATGCTTTTGAGAGATCAATCTTAATTACGGCACCCTTCTGCTTCTGCACTTTCAGAGTGTGTAATCCTTCCTGGGAAACTCCAATGGCCTCATGAATTTGGCGACCTTCCAAGAAACCAAATTGCTCACAAGAAATATGCTGAGACAAAATATTCTTGAGTCTCCTTGCCATAACCTTAGAGATGATCATATAGATGAAATTGTAGAGAGAGATAGGTCTGAATTCATCAAAGCTGTCAGGCTTGTCCGTTTTTGGAATAAGAGCTATAAAGGTCGAGTTGAAGGGGCCATGTACAAACCCAGCCTTTCGCGATTCTTCCACTGCATTCAATAATTCCTCCCCGAAGAAGTCATAGAATCCTAAGAAGAATTCTATAGGCCATCCATCAGGCCCCGGGCTTTTATCTTTCTGAAAGGAATGCATTACCTGCGAGAGCTCAATCGGCAACACCTCCTCCATCAATAGTCTATTTTCTTCCTCCCCCACAAAACGCGGGAAAAGCTGAGCCACCCGAATAACCTCAGCAATAGAGGCCCCAGGTTGAGCAGTGAATAAGTCTCCGAGGTGTCGAACACCCAACTCCGCCAATCCATCAAAACTGGAGACCAGTTCCCCTTCGGCTGAAGATAGTTCCCAAAGAGATGAGTATAAGAGATAGCCACTTCTTCACAAATAATAAAATAATAGTTAAAACAATAAAATAAGAGTTATGAATTTTTTTTTCACTAAAACGTTTAATTTTATAAAAAAAAGAAAGACTTGAGGTCACAGTCGTGGCTTAATATGATCTAAATACAGTTTCTGAGTGTGCAACAACATGTTTGCCTAATTCTGTCTGTCTACGATCTACAATTTCTGAATATGCAAAATCAACATATTAATATTAATTATCCAGCTCTATTTTGCTCTTGTGTTTAGCTTTGTTGTCCTCTGTCTTTGTTTCCTACTTCATAATTAAAGTGCCAAATTATGCTCTGCTTTCCTTTCCTCTGTCTATCTACAATCTGTTTACTATTCTGGTTATGCAACATCTGCATTTCAGGATTAATTATCACTATCTTGTGCAGCATTTTCATTGTCATCTTATGCAGCTATGCCATCTTCATTTCTGGTTATGCATAATTGTCAATGGTCTACTCCTTGCGATCCCATGTACTTTGTTGTCAATGATCAACTCCTTCATCCTTTAGTGCCATTTTACGCTTGATAGAACCTCTTGTGATCTGTCACAATGCGCAGGATGATCAATTCTTCACTTCCACTGTTTGCTCGATCCGTTGGCCCAAGAGTCTCTGTTCATGCTGTCAAATTTGATTAAGGGATTGTCTGAGTATAGGTATTGCACGGGGTCAGATTGAGAGAGTTTGCAGGGTCTTGTTGATTACCGATTGCAGGGATGTCATGGCCTTTTCTTATTGAGAGATGTTCCTGAACTAAACTGCATCCTATGTTTTCCCACTTGTCTGCTGCTTTTTTTTAGTCCCATAGGATGTGGTAGATATGGTGCTTTGAGAATTTTAGAAGAGTGTTTTGGATCCTTTCGATGATCCTATTAAGCTTGAGATTTCCTGATTGTTTTTTGGTATTCAGATTGTTGATCATAATTTGAGAATCACCGAAAATTTGGACTTCTTTATGGTCCTGTTTCAGGGCCAACTAACAGCCTTTTAGGAGAGCAAGCGCTTCTGCTTGATTATTAGAGTGTATGCCAAGTCCCCAACTGAAATTTACTTCTTGCTTTCCTCCAGGAAAGAATATCACCCCTCCAACTCCAGCTACTCCTGGATTTCCTTTAGACGCTCCGTCGAAGAATATATTTCTCTTGTGCCTTCCACCAATTCTAGAAGTCCTTGTCCAGTAATCTGATTATCCATGGAGGTGTGATGGTCGGTCTTCTAATAGTGCTCTCCCTTTGAATATAGTTGGGCTGTCCGATCCAATTTTTCTCAATTGTAGTGAGAGCTTGGTCCATTTCCTTCACTTGGTTTCTTGCTGCTTCAATGAGATGAGCCTTGGATTTTGGAGCCACTTGATCCGGGGTTTGCTCCAGGTTATTGAAGATTCTGCTGTTCCCAACCAGCCAGATGTTCCAACAAATGAATTTGGGCAGTTTTATCCATATGTTTTTCCAAACATGCTTTTTTTAAAAGGTGGCCAGATAGCGATTTTTCCATGAGGAGAAGAGATCAGTTATTGCTATCTAAGATGGTGGAGGAATTCCCAAATTCTGAAGAGTGATGTCCATACTATGTTTGCAAAGGGACAGTCTACAAATAGATGGTCTATATTTTATGATCTATTGTGACAAAAAGAGCATCTATGCTGCCCAATGATTCCTCTTTTTTCTAGATTTTCTCCCGTCAGAATTTTCTTGTGCATTAAAGTCCAAACAAAGAAATTGATTTTTGGAATGTCGTGTGTCTTCCATATTAGCTTCCAAAGAGAGGGAGTGTGCAAGGATTTCTAAGTTGCCTGGAGCTCTTTGAATCCTTTGGCATCTGTGTAGGCTCCCGATTTTCCCCAACCCCCCCTGTCTTTTGAAAGCCTGTGGAGAGGGGCCAGCCCGATGATTCTATGTGATAGCATTTCCTTTTGTATTGATAATCTTTCTGAAACTTCTGGTATGGACCAGGCCTCCCAATTCCCATTATTATCCCAATAGGAGATGTCTGCCAATGTGGCAAGACCTCTTCGTGTGAACCAGTCCCGAATGTCAGAAAGATAATATGTGCTTCCAAGAGGAGGATTTCCTATTATTCTATCTGTCCAAATAGATGTTTTGGTCCCATTTCCTGGAATGCAGTAGATCTGATTTTCGAAATATTTAATTCCATCTCTGCATAAGTTCCAAATTGAAGTGCCTTTAGGAATGTTTTCAATATGTAGATTACGAATAGTTCCCTCTTTGAGATACTTTTTCCACAATAGTTTACTCATCAGGTGGGCACGATTAGAGAACAAGTTCCAGAGGATTTTCCCACCCAGAGCCAGATTGACTAAGTGGGGGTCTCTTGCCTGGAGTCCTCCTCCATCAATGGCCTTTTGACAATATCCCAGCTGACAAGATGGATCTTATTTTGATTTCCTTTCCCTCCTTTCTAGAGAAACTCTTTTATTAGTCTTGATATTTGATCCATAACTGACTTAGGCGCCATGAGAATATAAGATTGGTAAATAGGGAGTGAGGATAGTATAAATTTTATGAGGATCATCTTCCCTGCATAGTTGAGCCATTGTCCCCTCCAAGCATGAATTTTTGCCTTGATCTTTCTCGTTGCTTCTGTCCAAAGGGAGTTTTTGTTTGTTTCCAAGGATAGGGGTAATCCTAGATAATTGATTTTGTCCCATGTAGTGGACCCCGAGAAACCCAAGTAATGCGTTATTCGATGAATTGTGAGTTGATCTACATTCCATCCGTAAATGACACTTTTTCTATTATTTACCATTGCTCCTGTTGCTTGACAGTAATTCTATATAATCTCTTTGAAGGCACTGGAAATTTTTAGGGATGCACCTCCCAGGAAGAGAGAGTCATCCACAAAGAGAGCATGATTTATGGAGGGAAGGCCTTTAGCCAATCTTATTCCTGGAATTTTTTCGGCTTCTCTTGATGCTTCCAGCTTCCGACTCATAGAGTCCACCATCAATATATAAAGAAAAGGGGATAATGGGAACCCTTGATGGATTCCCCGTGTATCCTGGAATAAATTTGTGGGTCTTTCGTTTATTAGAGGATCAATCCAAGGAATTCCAATGCAGGCTTTTACGAGATCAATGAAATTTTTACTGAAGCCAAAGGAGGACATGACTTTGTAAAGATCTGAAAGTTTGACTCTGTCAAAGGTGTTTTCCATGTCGATTTTTATGAGCATACCTATTTCATTTCTGAGCTTGTTGCAATGCATTGCTTCCTGTACTAGAATAACGTTGTCCAGGATTTGTCTTCCTTTAATAAACCCTCCCTGATTGAATGAGATAATCCTGCTGAGTAGTGGTTTGATCCTGCTGGCTAATAGTTTAAATATAATTTTGTATGAGGCGTTGCAAAGCGAGATAGGTTTGTATCTATCGAAGGACCCCAGATTCACTTCTTTTGGGATCAATGCAAGGAACATGGAGTTAGTATTTCCTCCAATATTAGCTTTTTTGTGGAATCCTTTGATCATTCGGATGAGATCTGGTTTGATTATGGACCAACATGCTCTGAAAAAGTGTATTGAAAACCCATATGGCCCGGGGGCTTTATCCGGCTCCATGTTCCAGATCACGTTGACTATCTCTTCTTCAGTAAAAGGCTTTAACAACATTTGGTTTTTAGCGATGTTAATGATCTTGGGAATGTGGGTTAGGAAATCATCCATAATATCCTCATCCTAGTAGTCGTCCTCCTTAAACAAATCGCAATAATGCATTTTTGTGGCTCTTTTAATATTTTCAAATCCTTTGATGATTTCTCCATTTGCCAGTGTAATATATGAGATGTGATTCCGGTTTTTTCTAGCTCTAGCTTGTCTGTGGAAGAATGAGGTATTACGGTCACCTACCTATAGCCACAGGCTGCGTGATTTCAATCTCCATAACTCTTCATCTAGGCGGAGTGTTCTGAATACATTCACTTGAGCGTGTTTTTCCTTGATTAGATCTGTGGGGAAGATATCTTGTTCATACATCTTTGTTTGGAGCGTTGACAACTCCCGAACAACTTCCTTCCTATCAGTCATTGGGCTCTTTATAACATTCTTGATCCAATTTTTAAAGCAAATTTTGTATTTTTTAACTTCTTCTCCCAAACGAATCTTGAGGAACCTGTGATGGGGATGTTCCAGGCTTTGGACACACGTTCCATGAAACCATCCTACTTGATCCAGAGTGGGCTAAATCTGAACGGAATTGGTCCTATATATTCCTCATCATTTAGATGCAAGAGAATTGGCTTGTGATCGGATGCTAGCTTAGGGATTATTTTAGAGAAGATAATTTTCTTTTCGAGGAGGAGGGTGCTTTGTATTAAGAATCGATCAAGCCGAGCTGCAATATTTTGAGATCCCGTTCGATTATTAGTCCAGGTGTATTTACCTTTCTTAGGTTTAATATCAACGAGATCTCATTGTTGTATCAAATATTCTACCAGATGTAGCATAGGGTCTCTGCAGGTGTTTCCCCCTTTTTTTTCCTTTGGAATCATGGTTATATTGAGATCCCCCACTAGAATAATGTTCGAGGGTGTGTACATTTCCAGGAAGTATGCTAGAGATTTCCAACAATCTTTTTTCTCAGAATATTGGACTGGTACGTATAAATTGAATAGAGCAAAGGTGATCTTGTTTTGAATGTAGTGAAGCTCAGTATAGATCCAATTTTGCGTTGCAAAAGAGTTTTTCGGGGTGAACTTCTCTTCGGACCATAGAGTAGTGATCCCTCCATAGGACCTTCTAGCGCTTACTGCCATACCTACATTCTTCTTCCATTTGAATCTACTTATAGAGAGGAGGGATTCCTCTTCTATTTTGGTATCTTGGAGCATAAGGATATCAGTTGTTTCAATCTTGAGGAGATCTTGAACTTCGTATGATTTCAAAGGATTCCCCAATCCTCTACAGTTCCTAGAGACCGGATTCATCACTTACTAGTTGAAGGTGGTGGACCTCCTTTAGGGGTCCTGTATCTGGTGTTTCTGCCATAGGCCATGTCCATGGTTCCTTGGCTTCCTTTCATCTTATGTCTTTCAGCCTCCTCCTCTCTTATTTCTTTGTTAGATTTCCCCCCTGCTTTCTTCGAGGGTCTCTCTGAGAAGTCTTCTTCTGAGGATGAGATCGCTTCTGCGGGATTTATTTTAGTCATTTTAGCATATGAGGGTGAAGAGATAACCTCTTTTTGTGGAGTCATTTTTCCTCACCTTCTACTTGTATTTCTCCTTCTTCCTTCTCTTCATATGCGGTCTGCTCGTCCGATGTGCTTAGGGATTCAAAGTGGTTTTGTGAAGCTTCTACCCTGGGGTGATCATTTTCCTATTGACCTTTCTCTATTTGTGGATTCGATGTCCCGATTGGCTTCCCTTTCCCTTTTGTCTTGGACATAGGTTTTATCAATGCTTGTTTCTGGACTTGTTTCCAGTAATATTCTTTGTATTTTTCAGTATCTTCCTCTGGTTTTTTTTGCAATGGCGAGCGAAGTGTCTGTATTCTCGGCAATTTCTGCATTTAAATGGGATATGTTCATAGTCTAGCTCCTGTACATGGGACTAGTCTAGAACGATCATATTTATAGCTTCTGTTAGTCCTACCTCAAGGTCCACTTCTACACATATCCGTGCATGGGTGTATTGATCTTTTTTTTTCATGCTTTTTCTATATACCGTTCGAGGGTGTTCCCTATGGCTTCCAATGATTCTAGATTCCAGCAATGGAGAGGGAGATATGGGATCCTGACCCATATGGGGACCGCCGAGGGAATAGCCTAGGTAGGGTCGAAATCCGAAGTCCATTTGTTCAAGTACAAACTTTGTGGTCCCATTAAATAGGGCCCATGTCGAAAGATGAGATCCCGATCTACAGTGCTCTCGAAGATGAATACAAAATATCCATTTCCTATTAGGTAGATTTTGATGACTTCAGCGATAAGCGGTTTCTAGTTCCGCTACACCCATGATTCTATGGCTTTTGGAGAAGGCCATAGTCTGGTGAACTGTCCGATGAGGCCTCTCTCTGAAAGAGTTAAAGCTGATCTGCAAGGTCGTTCCGCCGGAAGTGCTACAGTTGGGATCCCATCTAACTTTTTAACAATTTTTTGTCGAATCTTTGAGATTGGTCGCTTTCCTTGGGATTCAATAAGTCTTTTGAAGGATGCAATCTCTGGAGGAATCGGACGTGGAGGAGGATCCGGTCCTCCTCCTGAGGCCATGGCTGTCTCGATCACACAACCTTCTCCTCGATTGTATCCAATCTTGCTCAGATACCTATACTTAGAGCAGAGGATGGAGAGACCCTCTAGTCCGATCGGGATCCCCTAGTTGCGCAACAAGGGCTTGATTCAGTTCTCAAGGCAGAGCCGAGGTCATACCTGTTGGCATATTCCAGGGATCCGCGCAGCTAATGAATCGGTGCAGCCTTGAACCTAGTGCAGAAGGAATCAAAGCAGCCTTAAGCCTAATGTAGAAGGTCAACTAAAAAAAAAATGAATTTAATATTACTCAAATAATTTGACTTGGTCGTAATTAATTTTTCAAAAGAGTTATGAATTTTAGAGGGAAAGAAATAAAACTATTTCTTTTCTTCGTATTTTCAACTTATTTCTTTGTAGAACTACTCAAATTTCAAGTGTAGACATTCATTAGATGTAGGATTGATTTTTTCATCCAACGAGTACCCACATTACATATTTTTAATAAGCCCACAGTTAGATATGCTAAAAATATAATTAAAAAATGCATTTAAATATGTTTTTTTATTTGTATTTTTAGCTTATCACACAATGAGTCTATTAAAAGTATGCAATGTGGGTCCTTGTTGGATGTGATATTGAATTATGCATCCAACTAGTTCCTACACTTGAAATTTGAGCAAACCTGTAAGGAGATAAGTTGAAAATACGAGAAAAAATAGTTGTTTTTCCTTTCCCTCCATCACTTTTTACCCTTATGGTTAACATCGTCAACCTAAATCCTATTGGTTCTTTTAAAGTGGATTTTGATAGTACATTTTTTAGGCCCATTTTTTACCTCAAAATTTACTAATTCATATAATACCTTCTATGCTAGCATCATGCATACCAAATGGTTCATATCAATTTAAAACAACACTAGCATTCGTGTTAAAGTTAGGATTCTTTCAACACATGAATAATCTATTCATTTAACATTAACCACACAAATTTTATTTATTTACTTTGCAATTTTGACTACGATTGCAGTATCTTCAAAAATACTTTGATGAACCTTTGGTAATATCTCGCTAAGCTTAAACAAATTCTTAATTTTGCAAAATTCTTAAGGGTAGGTCAACTAGATATGGCCCCAATATTCTTAGGCCCACTTTTAATTCTTCTTTTTATATGATATGTCCCAAATACTAAATCTCCTTTTTGAAAATTTTAGATTTGATAAGCTTAGTAGACAACTTATACTCATGTAATAACTACAAAGGATTTGAAGATGCTCCTCATTTTCCTGTTCATTCTAAAAATAAATCATAATTTCATCAATGAATACCAATATCTTTTATCTAAGTACTTTCATAACACATTGTTCATTAATCTCATGAAAATGATCAGTGCATGGCTCAAGCCAAAAGGTAGGACCAAGAACTCATGGTGTCCATATCAAATTATAGATATGGTCTTGGGAATGCTTTCTTCTTTTACCTTGATATGATGACTTTATCTTAGATCTAATTTTGAGAACATTGTCGCTCCTTTAATCTAGTCAATGGTTCAACAATCCTAGGTAATGGATATTGGTTCTCAATTGTTACTTACTTAGTTCAATAACTAGTAGTCGATGCACATGTGAAAAGTAACAACATTTTTTTTAACAAATAACATTAGTTGTCTCGAAAGGGAAACACTTAGCTAAATGAATATTCTATCTAATAAGTCTTTCATATTCATCGTAAGCTCACTAAGATGAATTAAGATGCATTGGACATCGGGGTTGCTCCAGGCATAAGTTCAATTTTATAATTCACTGCTATCATTGGTAAAAATATGGATAATTCTTTTTAAAAACACCCATAAACTCTTTTACTATTGGAAATTAATCTACTCAGTTTTCAATTAATTCTTCACTTCATTTATGTGAACAAGAAAACCTATGCACATACTACGTTTTTCCTATATAGTTTAAATCTATCGGACTACTACTAAGGTTTTATCTCCTTCCATGCTTCTAGCTAAGCCTTCATTATCCAATCATTTGACCTCGTTTTTAGAACAATCCACTACGGCTTTGTGAAGTTCTAACCAATCCTATCAAAGTATGCAAGATCCTAAATCTAATTCATGGAACTAAATGCTACTCTTCCAACCATCTGAAACTATCATACATAATCTACTATCTCACTGATCCACTTCTTAGTACCATTCTCCATATGTACCTTCTAAGGATCTTGGATCTCGATGATGATAACATTACAATTGGACACCATTTGAGGAGAAATAAAATGTGGGTGCTACCTATGTCAATCAAAATAATACATGTTATACCAGAAATAATATCTCAAGTATGAATCAAATATCCCTACTACTTTTCTTTTTGGCCATCTACAATTGTGTATACTTTGCATCTAACAACCTCCCCCACTATATCTTTAGATTCCATATGGTTCACTATACCCTTGGGATGATTCTTCTTCTCAAGGAATTGGTAAGATGTATGTCCTATCTCTACATATGTAACATTTGATCCTTAGGTTATTGAATGAAATATTTCCTTACCTCTATCCTTCTTTTCTTTTGTAACCTAGCTAGTTGTAATGTTAGTTGAAGTTTCTATTGAAGTTTCTATGATCAATTCTCCTCCTCCAAGTTTCTAGTTTTTTATTCTTTGGTTGAGTCTTCCACTCAACTCTTTCTTCTATTTTACTTAAGCTCCATATAGCCAATTCCTCAACATCACATCAATTAAGGTCTTAGTCATTAAGGTTCTAACTTTGTCACTAACATGATCTCCCAAAACTTCAATAAATTGATCGGCTTGAGACTCCTTATGGATTCCATGGCATATGTATCCAATTCCATGAACTTTCATTCATACTCCTTATCAATCTTGGTTAACTGCTTCAATGCATACAATTCATCTATCTTTTAACAATATATCTTACCCAAGTACTATCTTCAAAGTGATTTTTGAAGGGACTCCATTCCAAATGTTCTTCATCAACTTTAAATGTTCCCACCATAAATTTGCATTATCTATCAATTGATAACTATCGAACTTGGTCTTCTCTAGAGAGTTGAAATCATACAACATCATGTGTATTTGAATATGAACTAACTAAGATTCTTCTTCATTTCCATGTTTGACATACCCATTAAAGGTAGGAGTCTTATGTTTCCCCAACTCACAGTGTATCTATTTTTGCTTCCATGAAATAAATGTCCCATTGCAACCTACTAGGCACTTCCCATCATTTGGAGGATGGTATCCAAGGTAAATCTTATTCTTTAGGGCTCCACACCCACATAATAATATTCTCATTAAGCGATCAACATGTCACTTATAGGAATTGATTCTAGGTGGGGAGGATAACTATCCTACTCTCAATTTCCCGAGCTAGGCCCAATTGGTGAATCATAACTTAACTTCCAAAACTTGAGTGAATCATCTAAGTCAAGGGCCTATTCTATTGACAATCACTTCTCCCTATTATTTTATTTAAAACCCTAATATTTTAAGATCCCTTAAACTCGCGAAGATATGTGGATTTCTCATTAACTAGGATTGCCAAGGTCTTTACGTCTTGAATATCTCTCTAGGATTCTAGTGACTATCACAAGAAGAGTAATTATGGATAGATTATCTATCTTTGCATTAAGCACATGGATTGGAAATAACCATAATCAATCTTCTACTTGGAATTTATTTAATAATTTTTTAATAAGTTCCAAGTAGTGAGAGGGTTAAAGTGTTGCTTATGCACACCATCATTTGTGTAATTTGTGACATATAGGTTGTTACGTAAGCCTAAAAGGCATTTACCATTTTATAAAAACAATAAAAAGGGTCAATTTTCTTTTTCTTTTACTTTTACTTTAATGAATGATTATCACTTAGTACTTGGAATGTTATAATTTAATTTCTAGATAGAATATTCTTCCAATAGTTTCGTAAGCGATACCATAATTGTTATATGCTAAGTAATGCACTTCTCCAATTAGAGACTCTGGTTCAAGGATGTGCTTACTTAATATCCATCCTAGTGATCCCTTAACAGGTTTTAGTAACTTCCAAATTCTTTATGTGGTGAAACCTCAAATGAGGAAAATATCGAAGGGAAGGTTAGATCTTATTTATTCTTTATAAAAAACCTCAACTCTTATAATCTTGAGCACCCACAAGTCACATTCCATATTCGCTTTATGTGACAATGACATACAATAATGTGCATATTATGTTTCAACAACATGCACTAAAAGGATCTCCTTCATCTATATTGTATAGCTAGAGGTATGGAATATTTACATCCCATAACACATGCTATCCTTCTGCTTTTTTTATATAAAGAAGGACAATAAGATAGTTTTGCTTCATGATGCATGTGGGATAATCCCTTTTTATAATAGAGAGTTATGAAGAGTATTATGCTTTCTTTGATAGATACAAACAACAACACCACATTAGTCATCATTACATATTCCAACATTCCCCTTAATGATGATTGGAGAGAAAGAATAAAAATGGAGGAAGATGTCATTACATTAACATCCCCCTTGATGACAACTTCTAGAATTCCCAATAAGATGCAAATGTGAACACACTTTGCCTCATGGATTTGACAAAGATAACAACCGATTCTCACTTGATCAGGAAAATACACCTAAACCAAGTTGTACGATGAACTATGTAAAACACCATAATAGTGCACAAAAACCTCAGATGACCTATACAATGGAAAATGTGGCTATAATACAACATCACAACCATAACCCAACTAATGTTTGAAATAACTTTACAAGATAGAAAAGGAAAGAGAAAATAGTAAACCAGATTTACATGGTAAAGCCCTAAATGGGGAAACATCCATAAGAAGATTTGATCTTCTTTATTCTTCAAGAAACTCTAACTCTTTCAATCTTGATCACCCACACATCACATTCCATATTCACTTCATGTCACAGTCATATACAATAATGTGCATATGATGTTTCATCAATATATCCTAAAAAGGTATCCTTCACCTCTATATTTAAATAGACAAAGTTATGGAAAATTTACATCCCATAACACATGTGGGATAAATATTTTTCCACTTCTCTTATATAAATAAGGGTAATAAGAGAGTTGTAATTCATGATGCATGTGGGATAACCCCTTTTTATAAAATAGAGAGTTATGAAGAGTATTATGTCTTCTTTGATAGATACAAGCAACAACGCCACACTAGTCATCATTACATATTCCAACATTCCCCCTCAAAGATGACTAGGGATAAATAATACAAATGGAGGAAGATGGAATTACATTAGCATCCCCTTTTATGTCGAATTCCAAAATTCCCAATAATATGTGAATATGAACACACTTCGGCTTATGGATTTGATGAAGATAACAATTGCTTCTCACTGATCATAAAGTTGCACTTGAACCAACTGTACAATGAACTCTACAAAACACTACAATAGTGTACATAAATCTTAGATGGTGTTGTGTTCACCGAGAACACATGCATTCAAGTGGAAATTAATGCATACACAGTTTCATCCATCAAGAATACATAATGGGCTGAATGTTCAACCACTACATTCATTCATAAATGGTTCATTTATACATTAGAGGAGAGGTTGGAGTGGTTACACTCGCTCCAACTGCCCATTCGTTAGGTGTAACATAAATTAATCCATATACATTAATATGATGACTTAGGGAATCCTAAGTGGTCCCTCAACATCTCCCCCACCCCAAAAAACTTCTTCTTCCCAAAGAGAACAAGAAGTATGAAACAACATACTGGGTCTCTTCTCTTGCCAAAGAAGTCCTTACTATGCATTGGCTATGCATACCAGTCTGCATAGGTAGCTCAGCCGCCAACTGGATAGGAAGATACACATGTACAAGGCTCTATCGTAACTAGTTACTCTTCAACCTTCATCTTCAATATGGTAGTAGTTGGTCGAAGTCTCACCCTCTCACTAAGGAAATCGACTACCCTTGCCACAAGGAGGTCTTTTGGTTTAAAGCCTCTCCCTTTCTCATCTGGCCGACTTTTATTTGAATCAGGCATAGGTCTTTTGGCTCTTCGACATTCTATATCATTTCTCTACCTTTTAGCTTCTGAGGTCACAACCCAGGAACTCCTTCTGCAATTCTACACTGGGGAGTGTGCATTCAATTATTCTTGCATCATCATTTTTTCATTGATCTCTTTAATGTGTGTTGTTTGATGTCATCTGCTTGAATGTAGTCTTCACTTGTGAGGATTTATAATGCTTGTAATGTTTTTTGTTTCCTTCTCATGTGAGTGATCTTGGTCATGGACAACTGCTTTAAACTCGACTTGACTCAAATTACAAGAGTGGACTAGAGACCAAATTCATTACAAAACTGGAGGGGATCGCTTTCCTTGAAAACTACTCACGTTTCATCCCCTCTATTTTTTAATTGACTTTGGAATTTTAAAATAGAGTCACTTATGGGCTATTGATAGACATGAATCAAGTTTGAATGACACACCCAAGTACAAACATTACTCCAGTTTGATTGACACAATTGACACATATATTCTCTCGACTTTAAGTGTCAACCAAAATAAGAATTAATCCGCAATGAAGAGTTGACTATCAAATCAAGGATCAACCATAGTAAAATAACAACCATACTTTTACATTGACCACATATGACATCGACCATACTTTTTTTTATATAACCGGGGAACCTATCCATACATCCCTGTTGAGCTTCGTCAATCGAGCATGTTGGAATACTAAACCACGGGTCGGGGTCAGCCTAAATTTGGAACCGGATCATCAACAGAAAGGGGGCGCCCACCATTCGTGAAACTTACAGGACTAGAGCATGGGCCTGCAGCAGGTGAACCATTCAACTTTATAGCATTGAACAAATTTATTCTTGACATTTTTTTTTTTAAAGCTTCGACCAAAATTAGTTGGACCAAAAGTCATATCAACCAAAAGGTAGGATCGATATTTATAAGGGATCAACCAATATTAAGGAATTGACCAAGATTATGTTAGAGATATGGATCTAGCTAAATTAGCTTACCTATCTATGCAAAACAATAATATATCAACAATAAGTACAAAAAAGAGTACAAAAGAAAAGAATACACCAGATATACGTGGTTCACCCAATTGGGCTACGTCCACGGGAAGGTAGTCTTCTATTATCTCCAGAATATCTCCCTCAAGCTTACAACAGAGCAATGTAAATAACCCCAATACAATATAGCAATACTTGTGTGAATAAGTAAATATCATGTGTAATGATGTGACTCCCTTGACTCTATTATATACTAAGAGATGAGAAGGAATTACTCTCACATATTACATGTGGGATAATATAATTCTCCATAATAACATCTCTTTATATAATAATGAATATCAAAAGTATATTTTACCATAATGAATATGAGATATAATGTATTACTCTTTTACATAAGATTGTGGATATCTTCCGACATAATACAAAGACATTATTACCTTCCAAGGAATATAAAATATTCCAACAATCCCCCTTAATAATGGCTGGGAGAAAAGCCCACTAACAAAGGGAGGAAGGAGTCATTACTGCTCCCCCTTGATGACAACTTCCCTCATCCCAAGTAAGAAACGAAGATGCTCATACTTCTTTGTTGTTAAGGATTTGGTGAAGATATCGGCTGCCTGCTGCTCTATAGGACAATACTCAAGAGAAAGAACACCATCTGCAACGAGACCTCGAATGTAATGAGCATCAAGATCGAGATGCTTTGTCTTGGAATGATATACTGGATTATAAGCAAGTTGAATTGCACCCTAATTGTCACACTTCAATAGAGTGGACGATTTCGGAACCAGACCAAGCTCAGTGAGAACATGCCGTAACCAAACTGCTTCTTTTGCTACTTCTTTTGCTGCTTGTTTGGCTGCTCTATACTCTGCTTCACACGAAGATAAAGAAAGAGTCTTCACCTTTTTGCTGGACCAAGAAATCGGACCTGAACCAAGTTGAAATATATAACCAGCAGTTGACCGTCAATCAGAACTGTCACCTGCCCAGTCAGAATCTATATAACCAGAAAGTGAAACTGTAGTACCGCTCGAATAAAAAACACCATAGTACAATGTCCCCTCTAAATATCTCAGAATTCTCTTTGCTGCTTTCCAATGAACTTCATGAGGTTACTGCATGAACTCTGAAACCATACTGATGGCAAAAGAGAGATCTGGTCTGCTGTGAGTTAAATATATCAAACTACCAACTAGCTGACGATAAAGAGTAGCATCAACAAGAGGAGTAGTACACTCAACAATTAACTTTACACCGGACTGAAAAGGCGTAGGATCAGGTTTACAATCAGTCATGTGGAAATGAGCCAATAAATCTGTAGCATACTTCGGTTGAGAGAGAAAAATACCATCTTCCAGATGCCAAATTTGAAGACCCAAGAAATAGTGCAATATACCAAGATCAGTCATTTCAAACTGCTTTTGAAGATCACTTTTCATATTTTGAATGAGAACAAGTTGGCTGCCAGTGATAATAAGATCATCTACATATAAAACAATAACAATGATATTATCATCAACATGCTTAACATACAGGTTATGATCAGATATACAACACTTAAAACCATTATTCAAGAAATATGCATCAATTTTATCATACCAAGCCCTAGGTGCTTGTTTAAGACCATATAAAGACTTGTGTAATTTACATACTAAACTCGATGATTCAGCATTAATAAAACTAGGAGGTTGTTGTTTCATTAAGATCACCATTTAAAAAAGCACTTTTAACATCCATTTGGTGTATTTCCCATTTGTAAGATGCATCAATAGATAAAATGGTTCTTATTGTATTCATTTTAGCAACATGAGCAAAAGTTTCATTATAATTTATACCTTCAAGTTGATTAAAACCTTTTGCAACTAATCTAGCTTTATACTTTTCAATTTGTCCTTCTGCATTAAATTTAGTTTTATAAACCCATTTACAACCAACTAAATTATTTCCTGAAGGAAGAGGAACAAGAGACCAAGTCTTGTTCTTCACAAGAGAATCATACTCAGCAGACATAGCTTGTTCCCAATGAGGTTTACCCTTAGCTTGAGCATAAGTAGTAGGATCATCTATGGCCAAAACTTTGGTCATAAGAGCAAAGTTAGATCTAGTTCTACGACTATCGGAAGGGATTCCGATATCACTTCCTGCAGATTCAAGAGTTTTCCGGGCTCAAACAAGAAGGTTAGAAGGGACATAAGACATTTTAGGATCTTTGAGACATTCAGATCGAATACTTGAAGAAGAAGAAGAAGGTGAACTAACATCAGTGAAAGAACTGGAAGGGGTAATCGAGATAAGAGTAACAGGTGATAAGGGAAAATTTAGAGTAACATGAGGTTCGACAGACTCAGGTGGTGGAGAGACTTCAATAAATTGAACATATCTTCTAATGATGACACTTTGATTAGAATGATCAAACAACCTATAAGCCTTAAAATACTCAGAATAACCAATGAATATACACATGTGAGACTTGGGTTCTAACTTTTTCCGTTTTTCATCAGGAATATGATCCCAACATTCACAACCAAACACTTTAAAGTTACTAATATATGGTTTCTTACCATTCCATTTTTCCTCAGGGGTAACATGCTTAACAGCTTTTGTCGGAACTTTATTTAAAATAAAGTTAGCACAACTTATGGCTTCGGCCCAAAATTTCTTATGTAATCCTTTAGAATAAAGCATACATCTAGCCATTTCAACTAAAGTTCTGTTTTTCCTTTCAACAACACCATTTTTTTGAGGTGTGTAAGGAATAGTTTTTTTATGTTGAATTCCATGTTTAGATAAAAATACTTCAAATTCTTTCTTAATGAATTCCCCCCCATTTTCAGTTCTTAAAGTCTTAATCTTTTTACCAGAATCATTTTCAACCAAGGATTTAAATATTTGAAATTTAGAAAAAGTATCACTTTTATTTTTCAAGAAATAAACCCATGATTTTCTACTAAAGTCATCAATAAAGGTAATAAAATAGACTGCATGTGATATAGAAGGAATTTCAAGAGGACCACAAATGTCACTATGAATTAATTGCAAAGGTTCTTTAGCACGCCAAGCTTTATCTTTATCAAACATTTCTTTATGATGTTTACCAAGAACACAACCTTCACAAACACCGTTAGTAGACGAAATATTGGGCAAGCCAAGTACCATTTTAGTTAACATTTGCATTTTACCACAATTCAAATGACCTAATCTTCCATGCCATAATTTACTTAGTTCATCAGCATGATCAACATAGGAATAAAACGGTTGTCTTTTAGTTGAATTAAAACCAACAAATTTATATAAACCAATAGTATGATCAACAGGACCAGAAGAAACTACTTTGAAATTTTGATTGATATCTTTGAGAACATATCTATCAGGCCAAGCATCAAATTTAAATCATTTTTGACATGCACGATAAATAGAAAGTAAGTTGATGAGCATATTTTCAACATGAAAAACATCTTTCAATTGATCATTCGAAACATTAACATTACCATAACCAATTACGGAAAGTTGTTTACCATCACCTATAAATACTTTCTGAGATGTGTTTTTATTATTGTCATAAGATGTAAATAAAGAAGCATTACTAGTCATATGTTTAGAAGCACCAGAATCCATTATCCATTCCACATTAGAAGAAGAATTACTAGAAGAAACAACAGATGCACATAAAGCTACTTGTGATTCATCAGAACCATTCTTTTTAGCCTTAGACATTAAACGTTTCAATTTAAATCAATTCTTTTCAAGATGATTAGTTTTACCACAATGCTTACAAGGATCATACACTTTCTTCTTCTTACTAGATTCATGAAGTGCATTAGAAGCATTACCAGAATTATTAGTAGGTTTTGAAGTGTGTGAACAAGAACCTTTAGCAATATTAAAACTTCTCTTAGGATTCTTATTATGTGCCATTAGAGATTTATTAGGTGAGACTTGTCCTAAAACAATTAACCTTTCTTGCTCATTTATCAATCCTTTACAAAAATCATCAAAAGTAGGTTTCGTGGTATTTGAAGGCAATTCAAGAGCTCTATTCCTAGTTTGAATGAACATATCAAAACAAGATGGTAATTTTTGTTCTACAAAAATTATAAGAGCAGTGTCTGTTTTCTTGTAATCTTTACCACAATTATTTAATTTTTAATTTAAGGTTTTCACTTCAGCAAGATATAATTCTATTCTTTCAAAGTTAGTAGGATCTAGATCAAAAATCTTATTTTCAAGGTAATAAGCAGAAACATCATTAGATTTATCAAATAAAGAAGCAAGAATTATCCATACCTCAACGGGGTTGTCTTTTACCTCTATACTTACCTGAAGACTATCTGAAACTGTTTGACCAATGAGCCCTCTTGCTTGATCACATTTATCTTCCCATATAGCCAAAACTTGAGTATCAACAAGTTTCGTTTGCTCACCATTAACAATCCTCCATAGATTCTTACTCCTGAGAACATCAATCATTTTTTTCTTCCATGCAAGATAGTTAGGACCAACAAGTTTAGGAACATAAGCTACTTCTGAAGTCATAATGATAGAAATGACAAGAGAAAAAAAGTGAATAATAGAAAACTAAAACACTTTACCGTACATAATTGCAGAAACACAGTAGAAAAAACAGTACAGTAAAGAAACTTTTACTTACAACCATTTTGAAAAGTGCCAAGAAAAGTCACTCGTAGTTCTGCCAACAGGAAACTAGCGAATAAACACTGATACTTGCGGGTTCTGCACGGCAAAGGTTGCGGTTACTCGCGGGTTTACAGTAGAGTCATCCGCGGGTTCGCAGGTCTGTTACAGCGAATGTCGCGGTTCTGATCGGGTGTTCGCGGGTGTCTGTGCAGTAAATTCATGGTTATGCCGAAGCACTCGCGGGTCTTTGCACAGGAGGATAGCGAGTAGACTGAAGTAAACGCAATTTAGCAGTGAGAACAGTCGCGAGTATACCATAGCATATGCAGGTCTTCTCACTGGAAGTCAGGGGTCTGTAGTATACTCGCGGATTTGCAGTAGCCACAGTCATGGTTAACCGCGGGTTCTTCGATGAAAAGTCGCGAGTGTTCAATTTAAGGCCAAAAACAGTGTTGAATCTGCTGAAGACAGAAACCTGCACAAAGTCTACCAAACTTGGATGAAAAATTATGTTTTGACAACCGGAAGATAGCTCTCCTTGAGGAGAATAAGAAAATCATATAGATCTACAAAAAAAAATCAAGAAACCCTTGAAAAATTTCTGCAAAAAACTACACAACAAGGTTAGGGTTAGAAAAAAAATGCAGAAACATGCCCAGATCTGAAGAGAAGCCTAATGGAGCTACCAGATAGAAAGCAAATCTACAAGAGATAAACAATTCCCAAATGATAAAATATTGTTTTGAAAGGAATAAAAGGTTCTAGATCATAGCAACAAGCTCTGATACCATGTCAGAGATATGGATCTAGCTAAACTAGCTTACCTATCTATGAAAACAATAAATAATATATCAACAATAAGTACAAAAAAGAGTACACCAGATATACATGGTTCATCCAATTGGGCTACGTCCACGGGAAGGTAGTCTTCTATTATCTCTAGAATATCTCCCTCAAGCTTACATGAGAGCAATGCCAATAACCCCAATACAAGATACTAATGCTTGTGTGAATAAGTAAAGATCATGTATAGTGATGTGACTCCCTTGACTCTATTATATACTAAGAGATGAGGAGGAATTACTTTTGCAGACGGACCTATTACAGACCTAATGCCTTGACTCAAATATGGCACAACAAAGTTTGAAGCCAAACTTTGTGGTGCATCTTCTAGCCTAATCCATCTAGATGTAGGAGGGGCCGAGAAAATGGGAACCATAGACCTGATTCTCACAAGTGAATCCCTTGATGTTAGAGGCATTAGGCATCTAGAATCAGAGGAACTGGGTTTCTTCTATATTTCGTAGATTGTTGTTGTTGGAAGGCACTAAGATTTGGATTCCTGTTGTAATATCCCTCTTTTATACCCTTATTATTTTGTAAATGTAATGAATATTGTACTTGTTTTCTGGTGAGGAACTCAAGGCCCCACCAGTAAACCTTGTAAGTTATATGGTTTAGTTCCTAAGTTGTAAATTATAAACTTAGGAGACTAAAGATGGTGACGCAACTTAACGACGGGGCATGAATCCACTAGGGGAGGGGGAAGAGGTTGATGGCTAGGAAGCCACAAAGAACGAGTACTGATGACCATTGTCATCCTAATACCTTAGGAACCTAAAGAAGGGGAAACTTGTTCACTTGATGGTCTAAACCTCCTAAGTACAGTCCTAAAATGGAGGTAAGTCTTGAGTAGACATAGTTACTATTTTGTTGCTAGCAAAATAATGAACTTATTTGATTTCATTATTAGTGAAATCTATTTATTACTTTAGGCTATGTGATTATTATTATCATCTTAATTATGGCATCAAGTGCGATAGAGCTATTCAGCTATTCTTAGAGCTCGTAATAAGAAACTAAATAAAAATTAATCAATTGGTATAGAAAATACCATGATCTTATGCCTTTGTAAAAATAAAGATAAATATATATATATATTGTATTGCCCAAAAGCAAAAGGGCTTACCTTTTTATTCTTAAGGATATAAACTAATCCAAGATAACTAAACTATGGTAATAGTATAACTATTATGAAAAATAAAGGGGATATTTTTGAATGGAAGAATATGGGTAATACTTATTGTTAAGGAGCATAATCGACACTAGATAATGGACACACACCCAATGTCAACGTGTATGATTTTAAATTCAAAATAATTAAAAGATTTAGGGGAGAAATCATCTCGGGTTTGTCTCCTTGAAGGAGTTACAAACTTCCATTTGGCATCCTGCGATATATCGACTTCCAGATGGCGGGGGCGATCCTTCCATTTGGCACCATTCCTTATGACAGCGAGATATCGACCTCCAGATGGCAAGGGAATCCAGGGAAGATCAGGGAGGACTCTAAAGGGTAGAGGCACGACCTATGCGCATAAAGGAGGGGGGATCGCAGCCATGAGAGGGGGGGGGACCTCGGCAACAAAGTTAGCAGAAAACCTCTGCAATAGAATTTAGTAGAAACCTATGCATTGGAGATAGGAAGAATATCGGCGATAATATCTAAACATCTATGTGATGTGAATCAGAGTGGAACTCTGCGATATTCAAGCTGAGTTTAGCAGAAAACTCTGCAAAGGAGATAGTAGAAAGTGACTTCGATGGATTCATTACTCAACAGAAGGCATGCTCAGATAAGGGATATTTGTATTTATTAAACTGTAGAGTTTTTATTCGATAGAGGGTCGATATTTTTAGTTAAACTCTGCATATTTATATTACGCCCTGACTCGTGCATTTGAGAGAACGAAAGTGATTTGGGCGATCTGAGTTTGTGAACCTTGTTTTCGATCTGGTTGTAAGTAATTATTGCACCTGTAACTCTCTATATGTCTATCACATATATAACTCTCTGCATATTATTATTATGCCCTTGATAAATGAAAGCGATCTGGGGCTATCGTTGTAGTCTGCACATTTTATTAAAATCTATGCTATATACATTTTTATATGATGTGTATCTCTACGATTATGAATTCATAGACATCTGAGGAAGGGAAATATTAAAGCTTGATCCCGGTTAAAATCTATGCACATGGTGGATAATGCGCAGCTTTGCAATCCCATGAAAATATTTGTGCAGCTCATAAATCAATTTCTGCATATCACATTGGTGGATTTGGGCAGCTCTGCGATCTCCGTATGTTTTATGTCTATTTATGTTGGTGTGATTATTTTTATATTATAACTTGATCCCAGATATCTCTGCATTCGTATTGCGTTGAGCGCTTGGGGAAGGGACAGCTAGAAGAGCTTGATCCCTGTTAATTCTTGTTGGTATGATTATATTTATATTATAACTTGTTCCCGGATATCTCTGTGATTGGGAATACTCCTAGTTTAAACATTGATAGATATGTTCTATCAATATAATTATTGTTATTATTACCGCCTTCATTCTTATGTTGTTAGATTAAATGATTTTGGAGAAAAGGGCCACTCTCTATAATCATAGATATACACTTATTTCATATATTTATAACACTTATACCACAGGGTGGGTAAAATCGACCCCGTAAATATTACCTGCAATTTATATTTCAGCTCAATATGAGCTCTGTGGGTAAAAGCAATTCCATATATAATACCTACAAACTATACTGAAGGTATATACACATATTGGTTTTAAATTATATTACATACATTTGCTTTCCATCCCAAGTTCAATTGTGAGCTCCATAAAAGTAGAGTAAGCCAAATCTTTGGGTCTTCATGAAATAATAATTGTACATGTTACACCTGATCGATGTGTAATTCTTTGGGGAGAGCATAGGCCCATAATTACTAGGTTGTAGTTAGTTTTAATTACTAGGGTAATTTGGATCCTTATAGCATTTACTCACCAGCTTGATTTTATGTTAGGCCGTCCTTAGGATAGGATTCCATGATGGGAGTAATCCTAGCCTTAAAGAATTGGGTTTAGGAATTTTTTGAGTAAAAGTAAATATGCAAGGAGCATCTTATTTAAAAGAAAGAAGTGGAGAACTCTTTGATAAGTTAAAACCTCTACCTAGTGGATTAATTTTCATCTCGGGGGTGGCCTCTCATTGGCAGTAATATACACCGGACAGAGTGTCAGACGGTTGGGAGGAAAGTTGCAGTCACGTCTTTAGTCGGTTAGTCTACATTATAGCATTGTTGTTTATGTCAATGTATAATTTTGTCAAGAGATACCTTGGAAAATGATAATTCTTTGTTTTTTTTTTTTCCTTGGAAAAAGTCCGTAATTTTATTTCAAAAAGATGATTAAAATTACATATTGCACATGTAGTAGAATCAACAAGGATCCCTACATTTTCACATATTTCTGTCTCATATAAGCGAAAACAATAGCTTATTAAGAGCTGAACCAAAAAAGAGAAACCCAAAGAAACACTTCGCCACAAGAAGATAAATCTTGAACAGCAAAGAGAACCCAAACGTTGCCACAAGAAGAAAGATCTTGAACAGCAGGTAGGGCCACCGATTTCAGATCTGGACGAAGGAAACCAAGAGTCGCCGCCACCATCGAGAAGGTGCCACCACCTCCACCATCCACCAAGAAACCTTGACAATTTGAAAGATGTCTTCAGCTTCCATCAGAACTGAAACCCTCAACAGAAGAAATAGTAGATCCAAGTTTGTGGACGAGCAGCAAACTCAATGGATCTCCCAAACCAGCGAACTCAGCCAGCATCTCCTGATGAAGAAAACAGCCAGACAAAACCAAACCAGAGCACCGCCGTAGCAAATGTGCGCCCCGGACCAAAAGCCCCAGACGCCTCTACCGATCTTCGTGAAAAGGAGGTATCGTCTGGAGAGAAAATGGTGAGTTTGTCGAGTCCAAGAATCGACGGTGAAAGACGCATGACCGAACGCTGTACCCTCTGTCTCTCATCTCTATCATCGCTGCTTCCATTTTGTATGTCATCCTCCTCGTTCTCACCTGCTGCTCTTCCAACACCTTCCCAGAAACTAAATCTTCCCCCGCATTCAAGAAAGCATGAATAGCCTGGAAGGGAGCTTTGTCCCTGCTGGGAGCGCGGCAAGATCTGCAGATAGGCCCTGCACGGTGTGCGACGCAGGTCTATGTACTGGAATACATATTCCTAGAAGGCATCGTCGCTAGGTGTGTCAACGGGGATGATCCATACCCTGCGTTAATGATTCAACGAGCTTACTGAGAGATGGTAACCTGTAGTGTTGCACCGTCTCCCACTGCTTCCCCTTCTTCTCGCCCTTCAACCCTGAATGGCACAAGAAAACGTCCTTGAAATAAAGAAGTCAGAGACGGCATCGACTCCCCGGTTTTCTTGAACCCCTAAGACCGCAAAACCTGCACAGAGCTGCTCCGCACACTTCAGGACCGCTGTCAGGAGCCACCGAGTTTAAGCCGCCGTTGGAGATCTCTCCGCTAGGAGAGCCGCCGTTGGAAGCTGCAGTCAGGGAAGGGCCGCCATAATCACCATCAAGATGCATCTCCGCACCCGCCGCCGCCGCCACAGGTCGCCGCAAAGGTCCGCCACCACTCCAGTCATGAAGAGATCCCACCGTCATCTTGCTGAGAGCTTCAGGGGAGGAGTCTGGAGACCAGGATGATAATTCTTTGTTATTCATGTTGTTACATTTGATAAATGTTGATGGCCATTTAAATGTACTTATTGTTTTGATTCATGCACATTTAAGTTTACCACTAATGATTAAGTAATTTCATGAAGATGTTCAAGGTAAAGTTAGTAATATTTGAATATGAGTTAATATATATATGGAAGATGAATTAATTGACTTATATGGTTATCAGTTGCTTGAAGCAATTTACTATTGTTAAAAATGGTGTATAGTTGTAATGTTTTCCATTTACATATAATTGTTCCAAATGATATAGAACAAGTTATTTAGATATTATTTAATATGGTAGGTGAATTGATGTTGTATAAGTGTTGGAATTATTGACTAAAACCTTTACATAAGTAAGAGAGGTTTATAAAAGTATTGATGGTAGGAATGATTAAAATGAATGATTATGCATGCTTGAATATTTATTTTATGGATAATTAATCATCATTTTTTTATGCAAGGATGGCTGACTTTTGTTCCTTAACACAAATGAATTTCATTATAAGTTGGGGAGTTCTTTAATGTCATGATTTTTTTTTTGAAAATTCACTAAAATACTAATTTGGATATTTGGGTATGTTACATATGGTATCAGAGCAGAAGTTACAACACTCGGGCCTATTTGGGATCGTCATGAAGAAAAGAATATAAGTTGGTTGAACTAATGAAGGGACTTTACCTGTAAGGCGCAACAGAACAAATTCATTTTTCAAAGTTCAGCAAGAGGTAACCAATAAGTCGTCTGTGAGTTACAGGTAAGTAATTCCATTATGTTTAATTCTAAAGCATTATGTTTTAAACTGAAAAATGAAATTCGGGTTCAAGGCATATTCCGCAAGATGTATTGCTTAGAATTATGGTAGACTGGAGTTTCTAGACGATAAGATTATAACATTTCTTGTAATTTTATGAACATGTGATACAAGATGTTTTGAATTATTGAATAGAATAGCTATGATAGAGTAACATTATACGAAATATTGCGGACTTATCATGAGATACTTGAATATTTAATCAGAAAGGTATAATGACACTGTGTGTGGACGATCCTATGAAAAGATGAGTAATTATTTTCGGTTGCATAAAATAAAAATGAGTAGTATATTTGGTTTAAGGAAACGTTATAGAAATCGGATTCCAATGAAGAAAGTTGATAGCAGTATATAAGCAATATCCCATTCTCGGAAGGGATATTACAATGAAGTTCAAATAACAAAAAATAAGATTAGAATGATAGTTGGTTTAAATGATTCTAATACTTTTGGGAAAAAATTTAAATATCACGTTGAGATAAACTCTACCATGTTCTATTGTTTATTATACTTAATAGTTTGTACTCTAATATAGTATTCAAGGAGTAAGCATTATCCTAGTAAGATTGTATGGTCTAATGGATAGGAATATAGATACAATCATAGAGTTAAGGAATGTGTGTTAAAGATTTGTTATCTTGAAACCAATGAACAATTCATATAAAATTAAATTGTTTGGATATGGGTTTTTAGAAAAAGATAGTAGATAATGAATTTATACTGACAATTGATTTTCCTTTTCACATATGTAAGGAAAAGTTTGTCAGAATGTGCTTAGATATGAATATATTGATTCAATAACCATGATGATTAATGTATTGACTGTTGTATCAAGATCAAGGAAAGATGCTATACTCCATCTTCCTCGTATAATAGATAAATATACGGAAACTTATGGCGAGATATGTTAGTACGTTGGCCAACAAAAGTTGTCGATTAAAAAAAAAAACGATAAGCATAGGAATAATGCTTTCGTTTTGTTTTGGTATCATGTATTTTGTTGACATACTGAAAATAGAAGTTGGATTATAATTTTACTTTTGATACATTCAGGAAGAAATGTAAACGTTTTCTAGAAATTTTCTCGATATATAGAGTTATATATGTATACAGAAATGATTTTGCAATCGTCTTATAAATTTATATAGGCATAAGTAGAATGGTGAATAGGATGACCATTGGAATTATTGAAAAGGTTGTAAACTAATCGGGAGGATAAGCTATTTTACCTCATAAGAAACCAAAGTTAATGATAAGAGAACAATAGATGCTATGTGCTAAATTTGCAGTTCCATGGCCGTAAGGTATGATTGATGAAAATGATAATCAAAACAAAAATGTTGATATTAGTTCATCATGTATGGATATTTGAAATGAATCTAATCAAGTGTGAAAGATAATGTTTTATGTTTGGGAAATGATTTCTTACAAATTTCGACTATGTCATGAAAAGTTGTACTGACAAGTGATTTTGACAGATTGTCAATATCTGTGGGACTTGTTGGAATTCAAGGGCATGATACATTATGCATAAAGTATGGTAAGCATATTGTAAAGAGTCTGAATAAATATCAAAGACTCATGTAAAGATATATTTAAAGCATGAGTAATAATTGATAAGTAAATAGGTGAACCTATTTGATGATATTATGTTGCATGTTGTGATTAACGAAAAATGCAAGAAATGATAAATTATCATTATTAATAAGTTTTCTTGGACTCAAGCGAGAGGGATTGAGGGGAAAAATAAATTTTCCTAGATTCGAGAGAGAGGGCTTGAGGGGAAAAATAACTTTTCCTGGACTCAAGCGAGAGGGCTTGAGGGGAAAAAGAACTTTTCCTGGACTCAAGCAGGAGGCTGAGTGGAAAAGAAAACACCAAGTGGAAAAATTGATGATCGAGCTCTACTTTGCTAAAATAAGTTTTCCTAGACTCAAGCAAGAAGGCTTGAGGGGAAAAAGAAATTTTCCTGGACTCAAGAAGGAGGCCGAGTGGAAAAAAAATTCCTGGACTCAAGAAAGGAGGCTTGAGGTGAATTGTGAAAGAGCTGGTGATCATCAATGACAAAGACCTAGGCACCAAAATTATAACATATGGAAGACATGACATTGTTTGATATTTTTTTAGAAGGAAAACGTTTGACTAGCAATCAAAAGAGGAGTACCCTCAAAATTTTAGCCCGTAAGTCCACACGAAAATTGGTGATAGAACTCGAGGGAGAGTTTTGTGTTCAGCAGAGGGTTGCTAAAGTTCCAAACTCAAGGTAGAGTTTGGTGTTCAACAAGTGTTCTTAAAAAAATTTCATCTTCATGATGTAACAATAAAACACGTATTAAAGAATTGCCAAGTAACTAAGCTGTTGAATGTGTGAATGTTATGAATATAAATAAAACTTAAGTAGGAAAAATTCCCTCAAGGGCGAGGATGAATGATGAATTTTAATTTTACTGCTTGAAATTAAATAAATGATACTAATCTGTGATTGAAGGAGATGTCTACCTCAATTTAAGGACTAGTTAAAGTCTCCAAGTATCGGAGGTAAAAGACGTCCTCGAAAAGATAAGTAAATTTTGTATTACCTATGAATTATTTTGAGTATATTGAGAAATAATCACATTTTATGTTTCCTTATGATGATAAAAGCACAAAGAAAGGTTGGAATATGTTCCATGAATAGCAACAATGTTGTGTTGCAAAAAGGACTCATTGTTTATGTTCTGAGTTGAATTAAGAAATAATGATATGTTTTACTGAACAATTTTGGACGTTCTGGTTTTGTTGCACAAAAGTGCAGGTTATGAGCGATAACAACTTGCGGGAATCATGAAAGTTTGAAGATGATCAAAACGAAGATGATGAAGCAAGCAAAAGATGACTCAAGAGTGGAAGACAAACTATTGAAAAGCATGAACACGGAGGACGGTGTTATTCTTAAGGTGGGAAGGATGTAATATCCCTCTTTTATAACCCTATTATTTTGTAAATGTAATGAATATTGTACTTGTTTTTTGGTGAGGAGCTCAAGGCCAAGGCCCCACCAATAAACCTTGTAATTTATATGGTTTAATTCCTAAGTTGTAAATTATAAACTTAGGAGACTAAAGACGGTGAAGCAACTTAACGACGGGGCATCAATCCACTAGGGGGGGGGAGAGGTTGATGGCTAGGAAGCCACAATCCTTTGACTTGTGCTAGGGATTTGGCCTCAATTTTGTTTAGGTACAACTCTATAGTAGGAAAGACATCTGTTGTGCATGTAACGACGTCACAGTCTCAAATCCCTGGGATCAGAAAATGTCACCTTTAAAAGAAAAATGACATTAGGAATATGGGGTTTTAATCATTGTGGCATAAGATCTGAAGTGGATTTTTGCATCTTATTTTTCTTTAAATTCTATGAATTAGCCCGTGCAATGGACGAGGATGTTGCTAAGCCAAACCCTATCTTGATTGTTGTTGCTTTAAGTTCTATGAATTAGCCAAGGCAATGGACGAGGATGCTGCTAAGCCAAACCCTAACTTGATTGTTGCTAGGATTAGCTTAAGTGTTTTCTAGTTTCAAGCCGCACATTGCGAGTGTGCATTTTCATAGGTATATCAGCGCATGCACAACTTTGCTTGCCGAACACACCACTGGATGGAACACATAGTAAATGCAATGTATGGAACCTTTTTATTAGTGAGGGAGACGACGAATTTCAGAATAATGTCTGAGGATGAATTCTTATAAAGAAAACACATAACCGCATAAATATATTATACAAAAATTTAAGAATGTCAAAACACGAAAAAATTAAATTTATCAGACGAATGAATTCTTATAAAGGAAATGTGTATCGGCATAAATATGTCATACCAAAATTTAAGAATGTCAGAGCGTGAACAACTTAAATTTATCATAAGGTTATTGGGAAAAGTAACGATGCATCTCAAATACAAAAAATTCCAATAGAAAACAACAACAATAATTTACATCTTAGAATTTCATCCACAGTCACTAAAACACATCGTAAAAGAGATGAAGTAGAGGGAGGCAAGAGAAATTAGTACTTGGAGGTAGACTCCTCCTTTTGCTAGTGTTACAAACTTATAAATTACCATTAAAACCAAATATGGCGAGCACCCATCCTCCTCCCTTTGGGTGAAATGGAGAGAATAGTAGTTATGGATGTTGCGAAAGGCATTTTCCATTCCATTTTGTTTTGCAAGACATTAAATAGTAAGATAAAAACCCTACAAAGATTCTCCAAAAAATATTGATTCCAAGGTTACAGAATTTAAAAAATTCATTTTTGAATGCACCTATGCAAGTTGATTTTAAAGAGGCCATATATTCAAAATTGCGACTACAAATAGAGACGTGTTTATACCAGCTCAGATTAACATATTATTGTAGCAAAAATGAGGTAACGTTGATGTGATGCATGACCTCTGGATTTAAAGTTGATTACTTGATGTGTGGATGCCATTATATGCCACCTTGTCTCCCATATGTGCATAGAGCGTCTTCTTCCAATCTCCATATGTCTCCTTTATTACAGAGTTGACATCATATGATCTTGAATCCTTTTTGAATGGTGCTAGGTTGACAATTCAATCTACAACCTGGTCTGTTGCGCTACAAACATGAACAAATTTAACTGCTTTGATGTCTTACGCTGCATTACTACACTGCATAATACCCTTGCTCGCCCATGAGTAGCCTATGGCTCACTTGTTACGCATATCTATCACCAATTTGGAATCATCATAAAAAATGAGATGAGTGGCAGACACATGACATCATCCAATAAAAACACATGACTTCACCCGATGGCCATTACGGTCACAGAGAAATCTAAGAAAATAATAGCACCCTCCTTCCAATCGATATTCCAATATGGTGTTATCTGCAAGAAAAAAAATTAGTACCGAACTATGAAACCTAACTCTGCACTAACATTTGCACTTCACAAGGGGGAAAGTGAAATAGTACACTTGTCAACAAAACCATAGACTTATGTCCATATGTTAGTCCTTGAATATGTTAATGCAATGAAGTGCACTGAGACAGGACATGTGTTTCTTGTGCAAATGCGAGATGCGACGGGTGAAAATTATTTGTACATTAAGTTAGCAAAGGTATGGTGGCATTTTAGTTTATTTTCGTATTTATTTTAATAGTTTCCAATGATAAAAATTAGTCAATTCAAAACTTCTAATCAAATCACATTTCAATCAATTTAAATAAAAAATTAATAATAAATAAGAAAATATTTGAACTTTATTGTACATTACATATATTCAATGTACTCATATGAATTAATATGAAAATATGAAACACATAGTCTCTACCTATGGCAGGGACTAAAAAGAGAAAAGGGTTTGTGTCTTTTCCATGTTTCAAAATAATAGTAACTTACATTTTTTATATCATCATCTTCGCACTTAAAAAAAAAGGATTATGTCTTTTCTATCTTTCAAAATATTAACTCACTTTTTTTTATATCATCATCTCTTTTTATCATTCTTCTAATGGAATTTTTCCATTTTCACTCGTAATTATTTAAAAAGATTAAAAAAACATAAAATAAAACCTAATTATAAATTATCCTTACTATAGATTTACTATTGAAAATTTACATAATATTTTATGATCATAAGACCAATAAAAGTTGTCTATCAAAACCAAGAAAAATAACATAAAATATAGTTGTAAATGAGAAAAGAAAAAAATAGGATATTTAGAAATTTATGAGAGAGGAGATTGTAGTTCTCTCCCTAGCTTCCTCCACAACCATTTTGAATTCAACCAAGATAATACTTTATTTTCATAGCCCGTAAGCGGTCCTATCCACTTCCCTATATACATGAGTATATGAGATAGCTAATCCTTCACAACCATTTTGAATTCAACCAACTTAATACCTTATTTTCATAGCTTATCAGTGATCTTATTCATTTCCCTATATAAATGAGTATAAGAGATAACCACAAAGGATTATGATATCTCCTTTAGGTGATCTCCTATAGGCTTGAGCATGTAATTATGCAATTGAGATACACCTTTCATCCAATTGATTACCAATGAGGAATATCCATAAATTTGAATATGATTGTTAGCAGCCTAATTTTGCTCACCTACCTTGTCATGAGTTCCATCACCATTATAAATCATCGTAGATACTATTAGCCCTAGCTCCAATTATTCCATCTCCTTATGACCTCAACAATGAAGAATAACCGAATTTTGTTTTGGGACCTGGTTGCACTTTTTGGAGGAAAAAACACAACTCATAGTCGCATAATTTTAGGAAAAAACCATGACATGCTTGGAAGGGTCAAAATTTGAAATAAAAATCAAATTTTGACCCTTTCAAGGGTGTCATAGTTTTTCCCTAAAATTGTGTGGCTATGAGTCATGTTTGTTCTTTCGAAACACACAATTGAGTCCCAAAAGAAAATTTTAATTATTCTTCTTTGCTGGGGCCATATAGAGATGGGTGAGATGGAGATGGGGCTAATACTATTGGTGATTATGTATAATAGTGATGAAAATCATGACAGGGTAAGTGATCAAAATTAGGTTTTTAACAATGAGTTAAAATCTTTTCCAAAGCATGTTTAACAAGTAATATCAATACCATGAATTTGTTAGGAACCCGTGTCAACCCTTCTCTTTACTTTGTTAGTATATTGTTGGACGCATATGCTTTGTAAGTCGTCTCATAGTATTTGTTGATCCATAGTTTATATTAGCCCATGGTATTGACCCATAGTATTAGACGCATATGCTTTGTAAGTCATCCCGTAGTATTATATGTTCCATGGTATTAACCCATAGTATTGGGAATAGACTTAGTATATAAGTGTGTGTTGAGGCCAATGAAGCCACCGTGAAGTTATTTGTCTTGAGCTTGCTCAAAGGAGGTTTCCCCCTCGAAGTGGCCTGCGATTAATAAAAATATTATGTGATCTCATATATTGTGCATTTTATCAATTAATTATTGCAGGTTCCTCACATCTGGTATCAGAGCACTTTCTTGGGCTCGTTGGGTGGAATTTCTACCAAAAAGAAATTTCGCATATGTTGCAGGTTTGGATCTGGGAACAATCCCTATCCACTTACCTGTGGGAAGTACTTGGGAATAAGCCTTAAAACTCATTTTGAGGAGTACCACAGGAACCCCGAAGTAGCTGGCCCATTGAGAGGACTTGCCAGCGAAAAGGGAAATGACCCCTACTTGATTGACTAGTTCCCACCCATGAAGTAAACCAAGAGATGTCGTTTGTGGCAAAGCGATTATCAGTTTTACCTGAGCCATGTAGTGAGGGCTACTTCCCCAATACGCAAGTTGTCAGACAGCATTGGTGGCCGAGTGAAACCCCAAAACCATTAGGAAGCCAAGCATACCTGGGATTCATATCTATTTTTCAGCTGGACTGTTGTCGATTACTTCTGCGTCGTTGCAGATCCATCTGTTTCTGATCACTTTCGCATCATTTCAGATCTAGCCATTTTCAGATCCATTGTGAAATTCGTTTCAGATCCATCCGTTTTGGATCCATTCCGAGCCATTTCAAATCCTATCATTTCAAATTCATTCGGAAAGCCGTTTCAGATCTATTCTAAAAATAAAAAAAAACTATGTTTTAACTCCGTTTACCTTGAAACTTCACTAACGCCCCTGCAATCCCATTCTTTATATTTCATTCCTAAGGACCCTATCTCAAATTCCACTTTCCAAAGCCAGAAATCTCACATTTGTTTATTTTTAGGGTTTTCCATAACTTCTTCGATTTTCACCCAATCGCTTTCCAATTTTTCCACCGTGTTCATTCCCTATTTCTGCTTCTTTGTCCCTCTCTGGAAAATTTTCCCATTCTTTCCCCCCACTTCTAAAATGCAAATTTTTTGCTTCCTTGTCCATTCGAAAGTGTCCAAAACCTAGTCAAACCCCAATTACCCATTAGATTTTTTCCCAAATCCAAATTTCCCTTTACTAAATAAGCTTTTGTTTGTGTTTTTCTACCCATTCACAAAAAAAAACTCCTGGTTATGATTGTCACCTACGCAGGAGCACAAATCATGGAGAACAAACTTGCAGCCCTCAAAACCAAACTCCAAGATTTGGATGAAAAATTTCTCAGCATTCAGCAATGAACACTGGGTTCTCTTCTTCTAGCAATTTTCATGGGCCAAGGATTGATTTTCCTCGCTTCAATGGTAATGATCCGACTGGATGGATATACCGGGCATAACAATATTTCAGTATGCATAATACTTTTGATGTCCAAAAAGTTCCACTTGCATCCTTTCATTTGGAACAAGAACCCCTTCAATGGTACCGTTGGTACATCAAGGCTCACGACAAGCCAAAATGGACAGATTTTTGCGAACTCCTTTTGCAGCAATTTGGTCCTAGTGATTTTGATGACTTCACAGGAGCATTCACTAAACTTCGCCAAATTGGCACTGTGAGAGAATATCAGATAGAATTTGAGAAACTAGCCAATCACACAGAAGGATTGTCTAATGAATTCTACAAGAGTTGTTTTATCAGTGGTCTTAAGGATGAAATCCACTCAGAGGTTAAAATGTTCTATCCCAACACAATGATGGAATTCCTAGGGTTGGCTAAGTTGGTGGAGGAAAAGATCACAGCCCAACAACGCTCCAAATCCACTTTTGTTCCATTCAGAAATATGGTTTCCCAACGACCTCCCATCACGCCATCTCCTCGCACAACTCCTATCAAGCATTTGTCTGAAGCAGAGATGCGGAAAGGTAGAGAAAAAGGGATTTTTTATAATTGTGATGAGAAATTCACTCAAGGACATAGATGTACAACTCTATCTCTTAGATGTGGATTCACCGCCTGCCTATGAAATTGGTGCAGAAGCTCCATATACACTAGATGATCAAGTCGACATTCAGTAGCCTCCTGTTGACCCTCCGTCTCCGTACGAGAACCCAGATATATCTATCCATGCCTTAGCCGGAGTCACCACCCCACAAACAATGCGGGTCAGGGGTTACTTCAAGAATATCCCTCTGACAATACTCATTGATTCTGGTAGCACTCATAACTTCATTGACTCTCAGATTGCCAAACAGGATGATTGTTTTGTCCATCCTTGCTCCAACTTTGAATTCATGATTGCCAATGGGGGCATCTTACCTTGCAAGGGGAAGTGTCACAATGTGTGTATCTCTATGGAAGATTATAACCTACGCTCTATGGAAGATTATAACCTACGCTCTGACATGTTTTCCTTGTCCTTAGGAGGATGTGATGTGGTTTTGGGCATTTAATGGTTATGCACACTTGGCCCCATCTTATGGGATTTTGTTGAAATTTGGATGCAGTTTTCCGTCAGTGGGAAACAACACACATTTACGGGCTTACAACCAGGGTCTCTCTGCATCATCATTTCACATAGCCTGGAAAAGATCCTTAAGAATAATTCACATGGTGTCATCGCTCAGCTCCATTCCATTCAGATGCACCCATCAACGGTCTCCACTACTTCCTTGGATAGATATGCAGGTGTCTTTGTTGAACCAGTGGGCTTGCCTCCTTCAAGAGACCTTTCCGGTAACAATTTAGCCGCATCTACATCTACGAAGGAAATGATGGCTATTTTTCATGCAGTACAGAAGTGGCATCCATACCTATTAAACAATTATTTCTGCATCAAGACTGATCACCAGAGTCTAAAAAATTTCCTGGAACAATGGGTCTCCTCCCTAGCACACCTGAAATGGGTTAGCCAACTCATGGGTTATGCCTATGTGACCACTTACAAAAAGGATAAGGACAGTCTAGTGGCGGATGCTCCTTCTCGTAAATTTTATGACCAAGTTTCTCTTTCATTTATTTCTATGCTTGTTCCAAATTGGTTGCAATCTGTTCAACAAGGCTATGTTGTCTACAAACTCCCTGCTTCTCCATCGGCAGAGTACTCTGGGTTCCTCAAAACGTATGACCGGGAACAGTGTAACTTCTTTTGGCAGGGACTGAAAATGACAATTCAACAGATGGTGGTTGATTGTGATGCTTTCTAGGTCAACAAGGGTGAAACAACACTCCTTCTAGGACTGCTCAAACCCTTTCCCATCCCTACACAGATTTGGACAACTATTTCTATGGATTTTCTTGAAGCAGTCTGGTGGTACAATACCACATCTAAAATGACACCATATGAAGAAATATATGGACAGGAACTGCCAATTATTCTTCCATACAACCTCAACAATTCCCCAGTTCAGGAAATTGACTTAGTTCTTCGAAACCGCGATCATATTCTACTCATTTTTTAGGACAATCTTCACATGGAAAGAATTCAAATGAAACGACAATCCGATCAGCACCTTTCTGAGTGCACTTTTCAAGAAGGTGATATGGTTATTCTTCGTCTACAGCCTTCCAAGAAATCCTCCCTGACACTCAAAATGCGTTAGCTTATCTCTCAATCTGTCACAGAGGTATTAATTCAGTGGCACGAAATGCAACCCGAGGATGCTACAGGGGGGCCACTCCTTCAAATTCCGCATCAATTTCCACATCTAAAGCTTTGAGGACAAATCTTTTTCTAAGGGAGAGGGGATGTTAGGAACCCGTGTCAACCCTTCTCTTTACTTTGTTAGTATATTGTTGGACGCATATGCTTTGTAATTCATCTCGTAGTATTTGTTGATCCATAGTTTGTTTTAGCCCATGGTATTGACCCATAGTATTGGACGCATATGCTTTGTAAGTCGTCCCGTAGTATTATATGTTCCATGGTATTAAACCATAGTATTGGGCATAGACTTAGTATATAAGTGTGTGTTGAGGCCAATGAAGCCACCGTGAAGTTATTTGTATTGAGCTTTCTCAAGGGAGGTTTCCCCCTCAAAGTGGCCTGCGATCAATAAAATTATTATGTGATCTCATATATTGATCATTTTATCAATTAATTGAAGTTCCTCAAAGAATTCAACATAATTATTTGAACCCAATTATAAACATGCTTTGAAGTGCACATAATGAGAGCCAATACTTTTGATCAAGTGAGTAATGGATCTTGGAAACAAGTATTTATGTTCAATGATGCTCCTCCATGTGCCTTTTTTTATAAGGACGTTCCATAAGCTTTTTGCAGCCTAATCCATAAAATGGCATGGATAATCCACTAGAAAAATTCATCACAACATATCTTACAACTTTATTCGTTGTGTTAGTTTAATTCCACCAAATGTTAAATAAATTGGAACTAGAAGGAAAATAACTAGATAAAAATAACACATCCACACAAACAACACAAGATATACCCTTGGAAAACCCACTATGGTGAAAAACCTATCCAAAAGTGAGGATTGTGCCTTGCTATTTTATTCTCCAATATGGAATGCAAATACAAAGAAAGTGGCACTCACTATGGAGTTACCTGTAACATTGTGGCATGCACGAATACTACATGATCTCCCACTTCCTTTGTTATACTCTAATATCCACTCCTTTACTATTGCTCAACTACAGAACAATACAATAACATTATCAGAATGGAACCCCTTCTCCTCCATATCTCTCAATATTTAGCATATCCTGATAGCTATCTAGGGTTAGTTTCAAGGTTTTTACATTCCTCAAATCTTGATTAGGGTTAGGTTTTTGAACCCTTAGAATGTTTTAGAAATACTACATGTTCCTAGCTCCACATGTGTGGGTAATGAAATTTGATGTGGAATCCATTCGGTATCTAGGTGATCAATTGGATAGGTCAACTTGAAGGAGGCATAAATTTCTCTTACAGACTCCGATTGAGGTGATTCTTGCACTATTGGAAAGGTATTGGAGCGTACAATAACGTTGATGAGTCGTAAGTACGCTAAAAAAAAATTGACCCCAAAAAAACATTGTTTAAGCCTTGAAATGGACCTTGGAAGATTTTAGACCCCAAATCTACAAAGTAAGACCTGCCCTTAAAATGGGCCCTATAAGCCAATTCATCCAATAGTTCCACCCAAAAATCACCAAAATAGATGACAAAAAATAGATTAATCCAATTCAGATCATACCTCCCCATTTTGGGAGGATTTTTTACCCCAAAATCATTTACTAAATGAGGTGAGGAAATTTTTCTTCTACTTCTCCCTTGAGTACAGTCATTTAGCCTTACCTGGAAGTTGTCCTTTCAACCCAATCTACTAAAGATCATGTTTCCCCTATATAGTAATCCTGGAATTCTTTTGCAAAACTGTGTCTTCTGCCAACTATGCTCGATCATCAAGTGCTAAATAATCTCTGATAGGTAGGACCTTCTCCTCCTCCTGATCTAACATGGAAGGATCATAGCATTTCAAATTTTCCACATTCTCTACTGAGTAAATGCATATATGTATGGGGTAGGTTGAGTCACTAGGCCTTATCTCCCACCTTCTCCAACACCTCAAAAGGACTATACTGCAGAGCATTGATTTTACTATCAGGACCCTATAGTTCTTTCCTTTTTCGGGTGTAACCAAACTCTATACCCCACTTTAAATGATTTCTCAACCCTGTGTTGGTCATGTCTGGCCTTGTACTTTTCATGTGACTTCTTCAATGTCTCTTGTACTTGCAAAATAATTTTCCCAATATTATCAATGATTTTTTTTACTTTTAATGCTTTACTTGTGATGTGTTCCCTCACTCCTCCTTGCTATCTATATACAACATCTAGAGGTGAAGGTGGAAGTTATCCAAAACAAGTTACAAAAGGGAACCTATCAATGGAAGTGTGGACTACTCTATTATAAGAGTATTGAATATAGATCAGATTTTCATCCCAATTATTTATACGCTTTTGATTGTAACTCCTCAAAATATATACCAAAATATTGTTGACTACTTCTTTTTTCCCATATGTCTATGGATGGAATGCAATAGAATTTTTCAACTTAGTGTTCATCTTCTCCCAAAGTGTAGTCCAAAAGGCACTGAGAAATATAGTATCATTTTTTGAGATGATGCTCCTTGGTATCCCAAAGTGCACCCAAACCTGGTCAAATAACACGTGCGTTGATTCTTATCCTTTGACGTCATTTTTACAAGGCATAAGAATGCACATCTTGTTGAATATATTAACTACCACAAATAAATAGGCATGTCCTTCCCTAGCGGTTGGTAACCCACCCACAAAATCCATGGAAATGATTTCCCAAGGTCGAGTGGGTACATGTAATGGATGGTATAGGCCTTGATTTCTATTAATGGGTTTGTTGGTACAACAAAGTATGCATCCTCTAATATACCATGCTATATATTCTTGCATTCTAGGCCAATGGGCATACCTTCGTAAGTTAGAAACTATCTTCCCAACACCAAAATGCCCTACAACTTTGGAGGTTTCACCTCTCTGATAAGATGCAATATTTCACCTTTAGGAACATAGAGTTTGTCTATATTGTAGAGTAACCCATTATAGAGATGATAGTCATCCTTATTGTCACCTTCTTCTACATGAAATTGGAATGTATTTATTGAAACACCTCCTTTAATTCATCATATTCTATGTATCCCTTTTTGTATGCATCACGGGTAAAATGTTACATGTGCATAAGAGTCCTGAAATATGTAATCTTGGATGTGGATGCCCTTGAAAGCATGCCTTCCAACTTATTAGTGCTACCCTTCTTATACTTGATGAATATATGAAATTGTTGCAAAAACCCCATCCACTTGTAATGCCAAGTTTGTTGCAGCATACTTTGGGCTTGCAAATAATGTAATGGATGGTGATATGTGTGGATAATGGTTTCCTTTCTTCCATTAGATAGTGCTTCCACTTATTAACAACTTGAACCAGGGCATATAGTTCCTTATCATAGGTAGGGTAGTTTAGGAATCCCCCATGAAACATTTCAGAATGATAGCATACCGACTTACCTCCTTATATCAAAATTGCTCCCATGGAATACCCACTTGCATCTATCTGCACTTTGAAAGGCTTATGCAAGTTAGGTAATATGAGAGTTGGTGCTTAACTAATATTTCATTTTAGATTTTCAAAAGCATAGTATTGATTATTTTCCCATTAGAAAATATTACCACTCACTATTACGTCATGGAGTGGTGCGGAAGCCACTGAAAAGGAAGCAGAAGCAATAAACTTATGTATGTACTGTTCCATCCCAACAAATATTCTAACTTCAGTGACATTAGTAGGAACTAGCCATCTTATAATGGACTCCATCTTTTCAGGGTCTATCACATACCCCAAATGTACCAATTAATGTTGAAAAAACTCATATTTCTTGTGATTAGAAAACAACTGTTTTTTTTCAACCTTTAACACCTGCTTGAGATGTGAAATGTGCTCCTCCCAAGTAGAGATATAAACTAGTATATCATCCAAATACAGTATAATAAATGAATCTAAATATGTGCGCAAAAGATCATTCATCAATCTCATAAATGTAGTCGGTGCATTACATAAACCAAAAGGAATGACAAACCATTAATACAAACCTTTCCTTGTCTTGAAGGTAGTATTTCGGGTGTCTTCTTCTTTGACATGTACCTAGTAGTATCCTAACTTGAGTTCCAACTTGGTCAAGTGCTTGGAATGTTGCAGTTGGTCTAACAATTCGTCAATCCTAGGCAGAGGGTACAAATTCTTAAGTGTAATTGATACACATCTTTCCAGTCCCATCATTATTGGGTATGATGATGATAGGTGACCCATAGGGTGAGATGCTTGGTTGAATCACCCCCTACTCCAACCACTGCTGCAATTTATTCTTCACTTCATCTTATTCTAGAACATACTATATATACAACCCAATATTTGGTAATGGGGAGTAAGGAAACAATTGTATCACATGATCCACTTCCCTCTTAGGTGGTGTCTCTTTAGGCTCCTAGAAAACTCCTCGTTGTTCTTGTAGAAACTCCTCCACATGATGTTTTTTCTCTTTGGTAGATCCCTCTAGGGATGCCTTTACTCTTACCAATTCATCACCCAACTGGTTCTCTAGTAAGAAAAGAAAAACATATCTCTTATTTGCACTATTCAAATTTTGGTTTTGTTGGCACCAGTGATATCTTTGATTTACCTGTATGTGCATTGATGATTAATTACTTCCCATCCTTGATCAAACAGTGCTAGTTTTATCTCATCATGAAGACTATAACCCTCATATAGATTTAGGGTCTTCCAAACACCACACCACACATGTCAAGGGGTACTACATCTATCTGCACTTCATAAAAAATATGCACTTACATCAAATCTAATTTTACATTGTTCTGTGACCTTGATCTATGTAGCATTGTTTACCCATACCAATGGATAAGGGTTAGGATTACCCTGAACATCTAAACTAAGCTTGATGACCAAATCAGTTTCTATGAGGTTGGCCTGTGAACTAGAATCGAATAGAGCATCTACCTTGGTCTTCTTGATCTGGATATTGATATGGAAGAGTTTTGTCATCTCCTTCTCTTGCGAAATGGGTCAGTAGTGAATACTGGATGCAAAGGGGCAGGTGGAGCCCTGGTTTTTCTAGGGAAGATTTGATAGTTTCCACATTGTTTGATAGTGTGGATGCAGCCTTTAAAGAGCGAAAGCCAAAATTATTCGGTGTGAAGAATTTTTTGGAAGGTGGCCAATCCTGATAAGTGGTCGCCACATGCTCCGCTATGGAAATCATTGAGGATTTTCTTAGCTTCGTCACAAGATAAGCATCTCCATGAGATGGTGTCAGACCCACATCGATAGAGAATGTATCCGAGGATGAGATAACAAGGGGTTCGGTGACGAATGCATTGACGATTATCACGTGAGAGATGGGAAGTAATTTTTTGTGTGCAGAGGTATACAATGACATTTTCATAACATGGATCTTCACTAGTCAAGACAAATAGGTGTTTGTATAGAAACCAATCATTGACAAGGGGTACTGCTACAATTGTTTGGGGATCAGTGATGAGCTCAATGAGGGACAAATATTTTTTCTTTTTGCTATTACAAAATCTAGATTGAATTCCTGGAAGTTGAGGATCTAACAAGTGAACTTACCATTGACAAGTCATCAACTTAGTATGTACTGCATTGTGTTAGAGTTTGCAATCATTGTTTTTCTGCATAGCAAGATATAGTGCCGTAGTTTTTACACTAAGAGGATCATAGTTAATGTTAATTTCTCATCGTGGCTATAATTGATTGGTGGTACTACCAGTGTCTTTCTTATGTAACAAATGACATGCTCACATGATTTTCTCCATTCTGGATTAAGATGCTAGTGATTTAACATGAGGACGTTGAAACGTAAAGGATAACATCCTTTTCAAAGTTTGGTGGGGAGATAAGTGGAGAAGATGTCAAAACCTTTTTTAGTTCCTTGAAAAACATATGTGATTTGTCATTCAACTAAAATGGAATGTACTTCCTAAGAATACATATAAATCCATGTGCTTGTGTAGCATAATCTGGGATTAAACTACGAACGAAGTTGTCCTTGCCTTGGACGCTCTACAACTACTTTTGCATTTTCGGCGGGGCAATTCGAGGTTGGATTTGTAATTTTAGGGGATCGATGGTGATCCCTGTTTGAGACATGATGAACCCTAACAATAAGCCTACAATGAAGTAGAACACACATTTGAGATGGTTTAATCAAATATTGTATTGTCGACATCTTAGGAAGATGGTATGTAAATTGGCGAGGTGGACAACGTTTTACTTTGATTTTTCTATGAGTACATCGAGGTATTCCAAGATGATATAGGATAGATCATTGAACACGTAGGACATCACCTTCTAAAAAGTAGTTGTTGTCCCTAAGGTCTGCACTAAATAATTAGTTTTGCAATCAATAATTATGCAGCGCATTAGAATCTATGTAATCAACAAGATAATCAACATCAAACATATAATATGGCACAACTAATCATAAAGAACTATTTTCAAAATATGCTTACAAAATCACAATCCCTTCCTTGGCTCCCTCCCAATCAAACCCCTCTCCCCTTCCTTTTTTAAAGTTTTATAACCCATTACAACATCATCAAGATCCAAAACCTAATGGATCTAAAAACATTCCTCCCCATATTTAGTTAACTTATTTAAATTAAAATATCTCATCCCAAATCGAATTGGTGAGGTGGCCTTTCAATTGCTTGACTAGCCATATTTTTAGGAAACGGAATCTAGCGAACTCCTGAAAAATAGGCTTTCAAATGCCACTTGTAGATCCCAAATCGTGACACCTGTGTAAAAAATGAGAGAGGTTTTTTTTAATTTGGCACATTCCTGAAGTGGGTTTTAACAATTTAAAATGATTCCTTACAGTTTAGCATGAATCCGTTCCCGAAGATCATGAATAAAATAGTCACCTACATGCAATTTTCGTAGCGCAATTTCTAAACAGTGTTGTAGCATTGTTCCTTTAAGGCGAGCTTGGTCTCAAGACTGACATTATTTTCAAGTAGAAAGATTAAAAACAAGGAGCAGTTCCTGCAAAATAAACAGAATACCCTATGCAATTTTTGTGCCACCTTAACATGTTTTGCTAGCTAATAATCACATTGAAAACAGAAAAAAATAAAGCGAACATATATCACAGAGCAGAACATCAAAGATAACGTTTTGATTTTTTATATAACCTTAGTATAAGTTTGAATTTCAGGGTCTCAATATTAAAAAGTTAAACAATCCTAAGTACAGACTTTGGTACTAACATTGGCTCCAACTAGGGATGGCATACTCCTTGCCAGATGCAAAGAACCATAGACCACGTGCCTTCATCCAATTTGATTTCTTAAAATTGTAACCTGCAACTCTGCTTTTCTCAATTAAAACAAACATGCTGAAAAACCACTCTATAAACCAAGACTGCTTTGCAAACTGAAGAAGGTTGGAAACCAACAATCTGACTACAAACATACCATCTGCTGCAAAATCAAACCGATAATCTAAGAACTATGTGCACCAATGTATCCATTGGAATATGGAGTCATTTATTCCACCTATTGCACACCAATGATCAAGATCGAGCTTATTTATGTACAAATCCTACTATGCTTAACCAATTTGGTTACTCAATCAAATACATCCAAATTACAGTACAACCAATAAAGCAAATGATTAGGTGATCGGACTCCTGACCCATGTTATCAATCATAAATTTTCTTTGGATATGGAAGAAAACTCCCAAGATAACCTCAAACCAATCTTTAGGATTAAAATCTATCCCTTTCAATCCAAAAGGGGCTCCCTTAATGAAGCTTTTGTCCTATGGTCACTAAACAACAGTTCATGCTTTCAAAACAATGACTAGATCTTTGGTAACATTGGGATTTTAGTGAAATGGTTGAATTAAATGGTAAACCATTCAGCATGGAGTCAAGAAATCAATACTTTCGAGCTGCAGGAGACTGGTGCTAGAGTAAATCATTCATAGAAGCAAGATAGACATCATTTCATCAGACAATTTGTAGTCGCAGTATAATGGAAGATTTAAAGAAAATAGACCATTAACACAGAGCATTGAACTAGATGAATTATGTATTAAATTTAGAGGAAATATGTATTAATGTTTTAATTTGATGAACCAGAGCATCACGGATGAATTCCAACTCATTTATTTTCATTCAAACGTGAATAAAAACCATAACATGGAATAATACAAGAAATACATTCACGTAAAAGAGATTTACAAACTGAAGAAAATGGTGGCACATTAATCTTTGCTAAGAAAAACCCCGAACTTGTACTCTCAACCGCTTTTATTAATCTCAAAATTGGAATTTCAATACACAATAGTCTTTTTCTCTTCGAATCCAACCCCCATTACATTGCAAAATATAAAATATATACCAAAACACTCCAAGAGCGAACCCTAACTACTTCTTGCTAAAAACAGTGTTCTTCAAAACAACTACCTAAAATTTTGGAACTAAGTTTTTTCTTTGTTGTCATTCATTCCCATCACGCTTCGATTCAATAGAGGATCGGTTGAATTCTAGATGCTACATGTTGACCAAGTGAATTTTCAAGAGAACAAAAGTTGCCACATAAATCATAATCTATATTCATCATGAGTGAAGCTTATACTTGGCTTTGCCAAATTTTTCCACGACCAACCACTGCTCCCGGGTATGAATTTCATAATCTGCCATCTCTTTGATTAGAACTTCTAATTCCACATAAGTTATATAGGACATAGGTGGCAGGTCTATTTTAATTATTTGAAATTGATCAAGCATTTCAAAATCATCAGTCGGCTTTTCAATTATGGCCTTTCCTGTTATCCCTTTGGTCAAGTCTTCAAACTTGGAATGATCCATACGACTCTGGACTAACAAACTATGATAGTATTCTTGAGGAATTAATTTTCCATTGTCATCCTAGAAGGAAGGAAGACCTTTCTCAAAGAGCTTATTGTGTAAATTGTTAAAACCTTGAACGTGTTGGATCATTTGTTCTCCTTTAGCTTGCACATTTTTAACATGGTAATGTTTTCCAATGATTTTCCTTGCCCAGATAATGATAGTGGTCATGTCCTTGATTCCCATTGTCTACATATCTATCAGTGTCAATGTATTCAAGAAATTTACTGTGTTCTGAGCTATCTCCAAAGGCCTTTTGTCCAAAGTCTCATTCATAACCTTGCATCTTTGTAAAGCTATATTTGCTATGGTATTATTATTATTAATGTAGTTTAGATATGCTCTGGATTTTGTAATCTCTGTTGACATTGAATCCCATATAAGATGCTTATCCCCTTGTATAGGTGATTTACCTATCACCTTGGCATTGAGTTCATTGTTTTGCTTTTCTAGCTACTTTTGTTCACTTTGAGATTTATTTTTCTCTTGTACCTTATGAACCATATCTTCCTTCAACGTCTGATTTCATTCACTCAGTTCCTTGATCTTTTCATCTTTTAAGGTAATTTGTGACATGGCTTTAGTCAATTTCTCTATAAAAGGCTTACTTACTGGATCTTCAGCTACTATGGAAGGCTCATTTGCTGAATTTTCTGTCACTTGTTTTTCACTAACCTTCTTTGAATTCAGAACTGAAATATTTGATAATAATTGAGAATTTTCTTTCTCCCAACCTTGCTTCTCATCTTGAAATTTTAAATTTTTGCCTTTATAATCCATCATCTCTTGGTAGATTGAGTTCCTTTCGTGCTGCAAGGTTGTTAGCTTTGGGGTTTGTACATGTTGAGTGTTTGGAACTTTTAAATTATTCTTCAACATCTAAATTGTGTTCTCTTTTTCATCAAGGAGATTCTTGGTGAGTTGTACGTTATCTGGTTATGTTCCAATGGCTACAATATCTGCCTGCAATCTCTTGATTTGGATAAAATTTTCTTTATTTGTTTCCTTCTCTTGCCTCGATTGACTTTCTAGATTTTCTATCATTGACTGCAACTTTGAAATCTTTAAAGTTTCTTGAAAAAGGTCATCATAAAGGACCTCACCCATTTGCCTTTGGAGTTGAATTTTGTCAAGTATGTTGATTTGATCCAATTTGACTTCCATTTCTGATACTTCACCATCAGTTACAATTGCAAGTCTCAAAGTATTTTTCTCTGGATCCTTTGCTCCAACAAATGAGACCTTCTCTTCTGACAATTGTCTAACTTGAGGGAACAATTTATGTGTTTTTTCAAGAAATTGTTTCTTTTTTACTGCATATTGTGAAATCAAATCAGTTCTGGACTTATACTGGGAACTTGTTCCAACATTTTGAATATCTAAAAATGAATACTGTTGAACCTACACTGCTGGTTGTTGAAACAAGGTGTTCTCTCCTAAAATAGTCAAGCTCTGCTCTTCCACATCAATAATATCCTGCTCTTCCACATCAATAATATCCTTCCGTTGATCCACTTTAATCTTATTACTGGAGACTTCTTCATCAATGTCCATACTACTCACTTTTGAGATAGTCGTCTTTTTGGAACAATCTGATTTAGCGGGTGTTTGAACTAATAGGGAAAGAGATCTTTCTTGACCTGCATTAACCTCCTATGTATGCTGCTAATTCTGATCAAAACTTAACAAGTTAGCAATTGTATCCAATCCCTCTACCACCTTATGCTCAAATGCCTTATTTCTATTATCTTTCCTTCTTTGAGATATGTTTTGGTGGGGATCATATTTAATTTTCTCACTTGTCTAGGAATTCATGGCCTGTGACAATTTTTCCATAATGGGAAGTGATGCTTTATTCTTAATTATTAATGCTCCAAAAAGCGACTCAGTAGAGACAAAACCAACTGGAAAATTTCCTAGAAAATACTAACATCAAATGGAAAGGAAAGACCTTCAACAGACTGACTAGACTTCAAAACTTGGGAAAATAACTCATTTTTCTTCTCAGGGATACATTCTGTGTAAACCCTAATCAATTCATCTTCATTAAAGGGTTCACATTTTTTGGGAAAGGACTTGGGAAACCCTAAAGACTCTCTAACAGACTATAAGTTCACTTGACAGAGAATTCTGGACCCATTAATATTCATAATAACTCTCTCCAACTGAGAATAATTGGTTGCACACCAACTGACAAATTCTAGAAAATGGAGGGTTTGTTCAAGACTAAAATGTTAGAGGAAAGACCAAAAAATATTCAAAACATCAATTCCCTGAGACTTAAATCCATTTAATTTCTGCTTGGATTGAGACACCATACTAACAAAGAGAACAGGGTCAAAAATGTCTCCTTCCCTATCGACTATAAGTTCTTCCTTCTCATCTAGGTATTTACAGAGTAAAACGAACTTTTGGATTTGCTCCATGGAAGAAAAATCAAAGGTTACAGAGTTTACAGACCTACATGTGGCGGGAGAGCGATGAAAATGCCTTTAAATTCAACTGGTGAGAGAATACTGGTGCATTGTCAACGTATAAGGATCGTCCTTGAAATACAACAAATAACCTTTTTATTTTCCAAAATGCACTTTAAAATATGGAAAGGTGGTTTCGGAAGTTGAGGAGAGCAGTTTAGTCGAGACCGCTTTTGGTAGAGGACTCCATGAGAAGGCTCCACGTGGTAGGCGGTTTAAATTCTGCTACCACTCTAAAATTTTAACTCCCACGCATGTTACAGCTCTGGAATCTCTGTCAATGATCGATGGGGCCCAACCTTAATCTCCATCATTGATTTGAAAATTTCACTTTATCCGTGTTACTTTGTAACTTTAAACAATGCCTCATTCTCTTGCTTTAGGTTAGGGCTCTCAGTCACCTGCAGTTTTGGCCTAGATCCGCTTCCTTTTTTCAAATTTTCACTTTAAGAACCCCTTACTCAGGCATGCCTTTGGTTATATTTCAGACTTTCAAATCTAGCTCTACCCTTCTCATTCAAATTTCATTTCTCAAATATAATAGGGCCAAAATGTTATAGAATCTCCAAAATTTGTATGTGCCAACAGCTGGCTCCAGTGGGGATGTTATCCTCCCTGCGATGTAGCAAAGAACCTGTATACCAAGTTCCCGATCCATTGAACTATTCTAAAACTTTAATCTTCAAACTAAAAACTATACTAAAATTAAAGCCTATTTATGTACACTTGAACTAGAAATTTTCTGAAAAAATAACAAAACGACCACTTCTCCAAATCTTAGGGCGTGCTTCAAATTCTTCAAAGTTTCATCTACATTTGCAACTTGAAACAATCAATTGTAATGATAATGTACAATGAATATTTACAGTGAAAATCCTAATTCCTTTAGAAAACATAGTGCTTTAAAAACCTCCCATTCACTGGGCCTTCACTAATCAACTCCCCAATAAGATTGTGTACAATGAAAGCTTTATTTCCATGATAAGCAACAACTGTAAAAAGGTCCCTTCCATAGATGGTCAAAAAAAATTTCCTTGTATTCATTCCTAGCATCCCATTTCAACACCAAATCATCAATATGGAAGTCATCATCTTTAGTTCTTTTATCAAAGACTTTCTTTGTTTTTCTTGAAAAAGATGAGACTTATCATAAACTTTTTTTATGATCTTTTGAACTTCAATCAACTGATTAATTCTCCTTTGAATATGATTGGGTTCTTCTTCCTGTTCCTGTAAAAATTTTATTGCTGGAAACCCAAGAGAGGGAGGTAAAATCACCTTTGTTCCATAAACCAGTTGAAAAGGTGAAGTAATTGAATTTTTAGTGCTAATTCTATCTGCCCACAAAGCAAAATTGAGCTTTGTATGCCAATCTTTCTTGTTATTCTACAGTAAATTCTTAATAATCCTAACCAAGATCTTATTTGATGACTCATCCAGCCCATTTCCCTAAGGATAATAAGCCATGGAATGACTCGAATTTATGTGATAATCATAACAAAAACTAATCATTTTCTTGGACTTAAAATCCTGGGCATTATTAGTTATAGTTCTTCTTGGAAAACCAAATCTAGAAACGATGTTTTCTTCCAGGAACTTGATGATAACAATGTATGTGGCCTTCCTAGTTGGTATAGCTTCAATCCACTTTGTTTAATAGTCTATTGCAATCAATATCCATCTATGTTGTCCTAAGGATGTAGGATTAATTTCTCCAATAAAATCCAGACACCATTGCTAGAAAGGTGCTTCTACAGAGATAGGATTTAAAGGTAAAGGAAGTAACTTTCTTTTTCCCTACAAAAATTGATATTCATGAAAAGCGGCTACCTCCTTATATACATCAGAAAACATTGTAGGCTAATAAAACCCAACTCGAATAATTTTTTTTATAGTTTCCTTCCAATAATGGTAACCTACACAAACACCTTGATGAAACTCCTTCATGGTCTGGGTGGATTCATTTTCAAGTAAACAATTCAACATAATTCCTCCTGGGTATTTCCAATACAAATAACCATTCATAATGCAAAACTTGTTTGCCTTCAATTTCACAGATATGGCTTTGGTTTTACTCAATTATGGTGGAGCTTGTAAATTCTTCAATACATAGACAACATCATTGTACCACGGAGACAAGGAAAAATCTTCAGATATCTCTAATGTTGATTCTTGGACAATATCATTTGGCATGTTTGGAATAAAATTTATTTTTAAGGAGTCACAGTTTGATTCAGCCACTAATTTTTCCAATCATTGTCCTTTAACCAACTTTGTCGGTCTGATTTCCAAATCATATTCCAAAAGTACAACAATCCATTTTCCTATTCGAACTTCAGGATCTCGCTGTGTCAAAATATATTTCACCACATTGTTAGGAACAAAAGCAATGACATGAGAATGCAATATATAAAATCTAAAATCTTTGAAATCTTTGACTAAGGCATAGGCCTACTTATCCATAATATTGTATTTTAACTTAACATCCCTCAAAGCTCTGTTGAAAAGGGAAATTGGTTGCTCAGAACCTTCATGATTTTTCTGCAATAAAACCCCAGCGATAGTATGTTTCTGAAGCAAAAGAAAACATCAAAAAATATTTTGAAAAATCGGGACTAACTAACACTGGTGCTTCATTTATTGCCTTTTTAATGTCATAAAATGAATTTTTAGCTTCAATTGTCCACTTAATTTCATTTTTCCAGATGCCATTAGATTTGCTTCCACCTCTATGTCATCATTCAACATGTTAGATAATGTTGCAGACCTTCTTTCCATTAACATGAGTGAAAAATCACTATCAAAAGCATCAGCATAATGCGGTTGGGAAGCTCCGACAGGAGGTTTAATCTGAGTTGGGATTGAGTTATACACCTTCGTAAATCTTGCAGAAAATTCTTGAACTGATTCAATGTTGTTATTTTTCAAGTTATTATACTGCATCAATATTTGCAGAGGGTTTTTCTTTTCTTACCGTTTCCCAAGGAAAGCTTCTTCTAATTTTTGTTCTGGGGAAAAACGTCAACTTTTCAAAAAAGGATCTTGAATAGAGGACTGAAACCTTCTTTCATCAAATATTGTTTGACTCAAGTATGACTCATATTTTGACCTAAATAAAGATTTCTCAAACTTCAAATCAAAAACAACATCTTCGATGCTTATAAATCCTTCTTTAAGTAAAGAAAAATATTTTTCTAACTGAACAGTACATGATTCTGATTTTCCTCTTCCTTTCCGAAGGATCTTTTCTAGATTTGAGACAATTTCAGGACGCCCAGGATTAAGATTCCTTCTCGTGTATCTTTTAGAAGCCAGGATTCTCCAACAAAATTGCCTTTCTTATCAAATTTCAAATAGTCAAATCGCCAGGGAAAACTAACAACCAACCTTTTGTATCTAAATCATGTTTTCCCACATAAATTAGATCTAAAACCATCAGAACTTAACTCCAAGGTAAATAAGCTTCTCATCTCCCTGGAAACGGTGCCAAAATGTTATCACTCAGACATTTGCTTTGGTTGTGGAAGAAAATCCCCAATGTAACCTCAAACCAATCTTTAGGATTAAAATCCATCCCTTTCAATCCAAGGGGGGCTCCCTTAATAAATATGTTGTCCTATGGTCACTTAACAATAGGTCATGCTTTCAAAACAATGATTAGATCTTTGGTAACAGTGGGATTTAAGTGGAATGGTTGAATTAAAGGGTAAACAATTGGGCATGGAGTCAATAAATAAATAATTTTGAGCTACATGATACTGGTGGTAGACTAAATCATTTATAGAGGCAAGATGTACATCATTTATTCAGACAATTTGTAGTCACAGTGTAATGGAATATTTAAAGAAAACAAACCATTAACACAGAGCATCAAACTGGATTAATAATGTATTAAATTTAGAGGAAAAATATATTAATGTTTGAATTTAATGAACCAGAGCATCATAGATGAATTCCAACTGATATATTTTCATTCAAACATGAAGAAAAATCATAACAAGGAATAATACAAGAAATACATTCACGTAAAGGAGATTTACAGACTGAAGAAAATGGTGGTACATGAATCTTTGCTAAGAAAAACACTGAAATTCTACTCTTAACCGCTTTTATTAATCTCAAAATTGGAATTACAATACACGGTTTTCTTTTTCTCTTCTAATCCAACACCCATTACATTGCAAAATATGAAATATATACCAAAATGCTCCAAGAGCGAACCCTAACTACTTCTTGCTAAAAATAGTGTTCTTGAAAACAAATGCCTAAAATTTTGGAACTAAGTTGTTTCTTCGTTGTCATTCATTCCCATCATGCTTCAGTTCAGCAGAGGATCGGTTGAATTCTAGATGCTACATGTTGACCACGCAAATTTTCAAGGGAACAAAAGTTTCCATATAAATCATAATATTTGTTCATCATGGGTGAAGCTTATACTTGGATTTGCCAAATTTTTCCACGACCAACCACTGCTCCTTGGAAGGAATTTGATAACCTACCATCTCTTTTATTAGAACTTATAATTCCACATAAGTTATATAGGACATAGGTGGCAAATCTGTTTTAATTATTTGAAATTGATCAAGCATTTCAAAATCATCAGTCATCTTTTCAATTATGGCCTTTCATATTAGCCCTTTGGTCAAGTCTTCAAACTTGGAATGATCCATACGGCCCTGGACTAACAAACTATGATACTATTCTTGAGGAATTAATTTTCCACTTTCATCCCAGAAGGAAGGAAGATCTTTCTCAAAGAGCTTATTGAGTAAATTCTTAAAACCTTGAGCGTGCTGGATCATTTGTTCCCCTTTAGCTTGCACATTTTTAACATGGTGATGTTTTCCAATGATTTTAATTTCCCAAATAATGATAGTGTTCATGTCCTTGATTCCCAATGTTTGCATATCTATCTGTGTTAATGTATTCAGGAAATTTACTGCGTTCTGAGTTGTCTCCAAAGGCCTTTTGTCCAAAGTCTCATTCATAACCTTGCATCTTTGTAAATCTATATTTGCTATGGTATTCTTATTATCAATGTAGTTTTTCTATGCTCTAAATTTTGTAATCTCTACTGACAATGAATCCCATATAAGATGTTGAGCCCCTTATAGAAGTAATTTACCTGTCACCCCGTCCTTGAGTTCATTGTTTTGCTTTTGTAGCTTCTTTTGTTCGCTTTGAGATTTATTCTTCTCTTGTACCTTCTAAACCATCTCTTCCTTTAAATTTTGATTTTCTTCACTTAGTTCCTTGATCTTTTCATCTTTTAAGGTAATTTGTGACATGGCTTTAGTCAATTCCTCTGTAAAAGGATTGCTTAATGGCTCTTCAGCTACTGTGGAAGGCTCATTTGGTGACTTTTATGTCACTTGTTTTTCACTAACCTGATTTGAATTCAAAACTAAAATCTTTTATAATAATTCAGACTTTTCTTTCTCCCAATATTTCTTCTCATCTTGCAATTTTAAATTTTTTCCTTTATAATCCATCGTCTCTTGGTAGATTGAGTTCCTTTCCTATGTCTGTAGGTTGTTAGCTCTGGGGTCTGTACATGTTGAGTGTTAGGAAATTTTAACTTCTTCTTCAACATCTGAATTGTGTTCTTTTTTTCATCAAGGATCTTCTTGGTGAGTCGTACATTGTCATGTCCCAAAATTTTGCATTGGGTCACAATGGCCTAAGCCCCTTGGCCATACTCATGATAGTTTGTCAAATTGATGCTAAGGGTCAAATAATTGCCAAGAATGATGTCCAAGTTATTAATAATGTGAAATTAGATCCAAATGGACAAGGTGGGTCAAATCAAGAGACATTCCCAATTCAAATTTTGTAATATACTCATCCAAATGAACTGTCATGGAGGAAAATTACCAGTTCCCTAGGTTGGGGGTGGAAGCATTAAAAGTTGGGATAAGGGAGCTACAAGACCCAAAGTGACCTTAGAATTACAAATTTACATTAAATGGGTCAAATAAATAATAATGAAAATAAAATAAGGTGGCATTGGATCATGAGGGCACATAAGAGGTTGTGGGACCTCTATGTGGCAAGATTCCCCACTACACTTGGCATGTTTCTCTCCCCAATTCAAATTCAAGATGAAGGGTAACATACTTGGGGGATTTTAATAGGTATTATTCATGGCATGAGTCATGTAAAGTCGAATTGGAGTGGAAGAATAACTCCCATGGAAGAGGAAGAGGCATCTTAGAAGAATTGTGACACTTGGGCTAGATTCCCTAGCCTCTATGACAATAATGATGAAGATGCTATGACACCTATGGCGCAAATCAGACCTGAATGCTAACATCTGACATATATGACATGTCAGGGCTAAAAATAGCCTCCAAGAAGGCGCTCAAGGGAGTTAGGGAATCCAAAGAGACACCTATTCGAATTTGGTGGAGGAGGAGGCTAGAATTGGAGGCACAAGTGGCACACATTGGAATCTCTTCCCAACTTGAGTTGGCATGAAGATATTGGAATAAATTAGACCCATGGAGGACCTTAAAATTTTAGAAAAGACAATAACAAAGAAGGATGGTAGCTTTTTATCATTTTCAGAATTTGCATTTGAGAGGAGAGCTAGTGGAGTGCTACTCTACTTGCCTTAGCACCAATTTCGAGGGTGAAAGATTAGAATCCTAGTTGGTAATTGGAAAGGCCATTCAGAACTTTAATTTGGAGCTTCAATGGAGTCATATGTTGCAGATTCAAGCTACAGGGCAGCTCGTGGTCACTTCTAGTTCATCTTGTTTCTCCAACCATTTCAAGCTTTCTCAACATATTCATGATCTTTGAGGTGGGGCGCATTTGGTGAGTTGTTGTTCTCTTTGGGGGAGCTTCTAATTCCCAAATATTTTATCATATGATGTAAATTCTCTGTTATTAATACTCATAATAGCTTCAAGTCAAGATTCCAAGTGGAACTATGTAAATCTGATCATTAATGAGAAAATGGTGTCATTTTCCCCACTATGTTGATGTATGCCAATGATATGTTAGTATATTCGAATGGAAAAGTGAACCACTGATGAATTAATGATGTATGGACTTTTAATAATGTGTTATTCAAGTTTTAGGTTCAGTGCATAAGCTTTTGGAGTCATATTGTTCAATTTCATAGCATTTGGAGAAGATTGCCTATCATTTCTCCCAAGGTCGAAACTAGTATTTTTGTATGTGATTTGAGAAGGTTGTAGCAGACTTAATAAACTGAATGGTGATGCACATGAGACCATATTTATTTTCCCTATATGTACCCTAATTCTGTCCTAAAATTTGAGAGGGTCCAATAGCATTTGGAGAGCCATCTCCAGCACCTACCCAGGGGGGAATTGAACCCCAAATTGCTAGTCTAATCCCCTACCTTGGACAGAATTCAAAGGAAAGTTGAAGAATCCTTTTGAATAAATATAAGGCATCCATGAAACTCATAATCATGTCCTAATACCATCCATACACCTTCAGTGACAATTTGGGAGCATTTGGAACCATTTGGAGACCAAGAAACCAATACTACTTAAGGGTTGAACTAGTGGAAAATTTGAAATTTTCACCATTTTAATAAATTTCTAAAAAGGGACATTACATACACTACCTGGTTATGTTCCAAGGGCTACAATATCTACTTGCAATCTCTTGATTTGGATCTGATTTGCTTTATTTCCTCCCTTCTCTTGCCTCAATTGACCTTCTAGCCTTTATATCATTGACTGCAACTTTTAAATCTTTAAAGTTGCTTGCAAAAGGTCATCATAAAGGACCTTTCTTGTTTTCCTTTGGATTTGAATTTTTCAGGTATGTTGATTTGATCCAATTTGACTTCCATTTCTGATACTTCACCATCAGTTACAACTGCAAGTCTCAAAGTATTTTTCTCTGGATCATTTGTTGCAACAAATGAGACCTTATGTTTTGACAATTGTCTAACTTGAGGGAACAATTTATGTGTTTCTTCAAGAAATTGTTTCTTTTTTACTGCATATTGTGAAATCAAATCAGTTATGGACTTATACTGGGAACTTGTGCAACATTTTTAATATATGAAAATGAGTAATGTTGCACCTGCACTATTGGTTGCTAAAAAAAGGTGTTCTTCCTGAAATAGTAAATATATTCTCTTCCACATCAATAATATCCTTCTTCTTATCCACTTTAATATTCTTACTGGAGACTTCTTTGTCAATGTCCATACTACTCACTTCTGAGATGGTCATCTTGTTGGCACAATCTGATTTAGCATGTGTTTGAACTAATAGGGCAGAAGAGCTTGCTTGACCTACATTAACCTCCATTGTTTTTTAATATCCCATTACTTTTGACCAAAACTTAACAAGTTAGAAATTTTATCCAATCCCTCCACCACCTTATGAGCAAATGCCTTATTTTTGTTCTCTTGCCTTATTTGAGATATGATTTGGTGGGGATCATATTTAATTTTCTCAGTTGTCTAGAAATTCATGGCCTATGACAATTTTTACATAATGGGAAGTGATACTTTATTCTAAATAATCAATGGCCCAAAACTCGACTCAGTAGAGATAAAAACAACTAGACATTTTCCTGAAAAATACTGACATCAAATGGAAAGGAAAGACCTTCAACAGACTGACTAGACTTCAAAACTTGGGAAAAGAACTCATTTTTATTCTCAAGGATACATTCTCTGTAAACCCTAATCAATTCATTTTCATTAAAGGGTTTAGGGTTTTCAGGAAAGGACTCGGGAAAACCTAAATACTCTCTAACATACTGTGAGTTCACTCAACAGAGAATTTTGGACCCATTAACATTCATAATAACTCTCTCCGACTGAGAATAATTGGCTTCACACCAGCCAAACAATTCTAGAAAATGAAGGGTTTGTTCAAGACTAAAATAGTAGAGGAAAGACCCAAAAACATTCAAAACATCAATTCCT